>VWZF01006067.1:38535-56149 GCA_013396755.1 Sclerurus mexicanus
CTGCAGCTGTGCACAGATGTCTCTTGGATCCTGCTGAGGGTGTTTATTCCTATTCCCAGCTGCTCCCAGCTGACCCTTTGGCTGGCTCTGGTGTTGGTGGGACTGTTGAGTCCTTCATGATCTGGTTTTTGTCAAGGCCACGATCCAGCAAAGCCCTGTGCCGGCGGCTCGGGGGGCAGGGGTGCTGGGGTCTCTCCACTCACCGCTCCTCACTCTGCCTGTCCCAGGGGATTTCACCCCAAACTCACACCAGGCAAGCTCTGGTCTGTCATCTCCGCCCAGCTTGTGTGCCATGACCCGGCCCTGCGGCGGGGCTGGGAGCGGAGCCGGGAGCGCTCAGCTCCGGGGGCACCTGCTGGGAAGGGGCCAGGGCAGCGGGGCATCGTCTGGGGCAGCGGCAGCTGTTTGCGAAGGGCCGTGTGTCCGTGGCCTAGGAGACCGCCCCGGCCCGGAGAGCTGACTGGGGAGGAAGGCGCTTGCAGGAGGGACACCAAGGCGCGATTGTGGCGCCCCGGCCCGGCGGGGCCGCGCTCGGGCAGCGCTGCGGAGCGCGGGGGCTGTGGCGGAGCCGCGGGCTCCGGCGGGGCTCTCACGCTGCCCAACAGCGGCTGGGGCTCGCGGAAAACAACTCCCCGGTGCCCCTCTCGACGGCGGCACGGTCCCGGTCCCGGTCCCGGTCCNCTTCAGAGGTGTTGCTTCTGCCTGACAGAGCATCGGGGCTCTGGCTGTGCTCCAGCGGCAGCGGAGCAGCCCGGCCCGGAGCTGCCCTGGGCAGGGCTGAGCGCAGCGGGGCATCTGCGGCAACCTGGGCATCTCCTCCCCGGGAAGCAGGAGCGGGAGCTGGAGCCAGACGGCTCTTGTGCTGCCTCTTTTCTTCCCCAGATGGACGCACGAGCCCTATTTGTCGGGAGCATGTTTGTGCGGAGCGGAGCCGCGAGCCTGGACGTGAGCCTGGGTTTGAGCCTGGATGCGAGCCTGGATGTGAGGCTGGATGCGAGGCTGGATGTGAGGCTGGATTTGAGCCTGGATGTGAGGCTGGATTTGAGCCTGGATGCGAGGCTGGATGTGAGAGCGGGCGCTGGCCCAGGGCTGCTCGGCTGCAGCGGGAATGCTCGCTGGGACACAGGGCAGGAAGCGCTGGCTGCTACACATTCACACCCTGCCGCGGGTCTGCAATGAGAAAGCCTGAGGAAAACAAACCCCTTTTGGTCAACGGGCCTTAAAGCAGCTTCTTCTCCCCCTCCACTTTTGGCTAAAACCAAGGAGGAGCTTCCCTGCCTCGCTGGGCACTTTGATAGCAAAACTTGGCTTTAGATGCTTTTTCTTGCTCCTGGAAGTGATGAGGAGATCCCTGCCAGGCTCTCCCTCCTCCCTCACCACAGGAGAGCCAGAAAAGCCTTTTCTTTCCCTAGAGTGATGTTGCTATTGACACAAGTATGTAGACGCCACCCCCTCGTAAACAACTATTTCCAAACAGAGCTGGGCTCTGCCACCGTTCCCGGCAGACCCCGTGGCCCTGGCAGAGCTGGGCACAGCGCTGTCCCTCTCTCCAGCAGGCCAGGCCCGTCCAGAACTGTCTCTGCAGCAGATCCAGGGCTGGACTGGAGCTGAGTCATGGTGCTGGGCTGCTGGAAGCATCCAGGACGAGACGTTTTGACCAGCCCAGGAGAGGCTGTCCCACTAGAAAAGGACAAAATGCTTTATCTCTTCACGCCCAGCTGCGTGTGCAGGCACTGGCAGTCCAGAACTCTCGAAGGAGTCTGAGACACAGATCCACCACATTCTCTCCCCACCACAACCAGTGCCTGAGCGCTTTCCTGACCCACCAAACTTCCAGAGAGAACAATTTCAACACACCAATAAACAGCAGCTGAGCTTTGTACCCATGGCATTATTACCACTACAGTACTTGTACATGATCCTTCATGGGGTTTAGATGGGCAAACTGGGCAAAAGGGAGTTCTTGGCAAACCCTGAGCCTTTTTCTCATGAGTAAATCACAGAACATTCTGAGCTGGAAGGGACCCCACAGGGGTCATCAAGTCCAACTCTTGAATGAGGGGTGCCCAAGGTGGGGACAGGAGGTGCAGGGGTGAAAGCCCCAGTCTATTTGGAAATGTGGGGTTTGGCAGCATCCTGAATCCCTTCCCTTTATCCCTTTGGTGCTCCTCTACCTCCTGCTTCCCACGGGACACAGGGCCGTGCCAGTCGTGAGCAGGACCTGCTGTGGGCACCTGTAAGTGTTTCCTGGTGGCAGAGACCAACCTCATCTACTCATTGTCAAGAATTATGCCCATGGCAGGGGGTTGAATGAGATGATTTTTCAGACCCAAACCATTCTGGGATTATATGATTCCACGATTTCACAAGGAAACAATAGCAGCAACCCATCCTGCATGTCATTATATGGCTGGATGTGCAGAAAATAGCTATTTTATGCTGCCCCTTTGTTTAGCAACTTTAACTGCTTTAAAATTAATGGCCTGTAAATATCGGAACCAGACACAAGTGCTGCGAGGCTCCGCTGAGCCAGCTTGGCTCCAGAGGCTCTGCTCAACATCAGGATGTCATTTTGGGGTTTTGTTCAGTTTCCCCCTCTGTCCTGGCAAGAAACAAGATATTGTTATTTAACAAACACTCGTGTTTGAAAATATGCTGGTCGTTTTGGGTTTGGTGTATTTTCAGTAATAACCGAAAGCATCGAGCAGCCAAGCCCCCCATCCGTGCCCTGTGTGGGTCAGAGAAGTCGGTCACGGATACACCAACCTTCCCTTAACAACAGACTTCCTTTTTTTGACCTGCTCTTTCAGTTTGGGCCTGATNGCCTCGCTGGGCACTTTGATAGCAAAACTTGGCTTTAGATGCTTTTTCTTGCTCCTGGAAGTGATGAGGAGATCCCTGCCAGGCTCTCCCTCCTCCCTCACCACAGGAGAGCCAGAAAAGCCTTTTCTTTCCCTAGAGTGATGTTGCTATTGACACAAGTATGTAGACGCCACCCCCTCGTAAACAACTATTTCCAAACAGAGCTGGGCTCTGCCACCGTTCCCGGCAGACCCCGTGGCCCTGGCAGAGCTGGGCACAGCGCTGTCCCTCTCTCCAGCAGGCCAGGCCCGTCCAGAACTGTCTCTGCAGCAGATCCAGGGCTGGACTGGAGCTGAGTCATGGTGCTGGGCTGCTGGAAGCATCCAGGACGAGACGTTTTGACCAGCCCAGGAGAGGCTGTCCCACTAGAAAAGGACAAAATGCTTTATCTCTTCACGCCCAGCTGCGTGTGCAGGCACTGGCAGTCCAGAACTCTCGAAGGAGTCTGAGACACAGATCCACCACATTCTCTCCCCACCACAACCAGTGCCTGAGCGCTTTCCTGACCCACCAAACTTCCAGAGAGAACAATTTCAACACACCAATAAACAGCAGCTGAGCTTTGTACCCATGGCATTATTACCACTACAGTACTTGTACATGATCCTTCATGGGGTTTAGATGGGCAAACTGGGCAAAAGGGAGTTCTTGGCAAACCCTGAGCCTTTTTCTCATGAGTAAATCACAGAACATTCTGAGCTGGAAGGGACCCCACAGGGGTCATCAAGTCCAACTCTTGAATGAGGGGTGCCCAAGGTGGGGACAGGAGGTGCAGGGGTGAAAGCCCCAGTCTATTTGGAAATGTGGGGTTTGGCAGCATCCTGAATCCCTTCCCTTTATCCCTTTGGTGCTCCTCTACCTCCTGCTTCCCACGGGACACAGGGCCGTGCCAGTCGTGAGCAGGACCTGCTGTGGGCACCTGTAAGTGTTTCCTGGTGGCAGAGACCAACCTCATCTACTCATTGTCAAGAATTATGCCCATGGCAGGGGGTTGAATGAGATGATTTTTCAGACCCAAACCATTCTGGGATTATATGATTCCACGATTTCACAAGGAAACAATAGCAGCAACCCATCCTGCATGTCATTATATGGCTGGATGTGCAGAAAATAGCTATTTTATGCTGCCCCTTTGTTTAGCAACTTTAACTGCTTTAAAATTAATGGCCTGTAAATATCGGAACCAGACACAAGTGCTGCGAGGCTCCGCTGAGCCAGCTTGGCTCCAGAGGCTCTGCTCAACATCAGGATGTCATTTTGGGGTTTTGTTCAGTTTCCCCCTCTGTCCTGGCAAGAAACAAGATATTGTTATTTAACAAACACTCGTGTTTGAAAATATGCTGGTCGTTTTGGGTTTGGTGTATTTTCAGTAATAACCGAAAGCATCGAGCAGCCAAGCCCCCCATCCGTGCCCTGTGTGGGTCAGAGAAGTCGGTCACGGATACACCAACCTTCCCTTAACAACAGACTTCCTTTTTTTGACCTGCTCTTTCAGTTTGGGCCTGATTTGCCTCTCTGAATAGAGGCTCTCTGTCGTCAGCTGCTAGAAAAGGGATTATCTCTCTGCTCTCCGTGCCCAGCGTTCTGACTGGGAAGCCCTGAGGGATTACCACAGGATAATTTGGTAATAAATAGCCATATTTGTAATATTTGGTTACAAATCACATCCTAATGCTCTTTAATAACGGGGCGTGCTCGCCACACAGACACGAAGTTCCTCTTTCAGCACCAAGCGCCCAAGCTTCCTGCAGAGCTGTCCTTTGCTGGGGTCCCACGAGGGGCCCTGGGCACAGCCCCGACCCCCAGGCTCCCCCACCTCGCTGCCCAAGCGCCTTCCCGGGCTCTTTTCCCCCTCTGGAGCCGGCTCAGCAGCAGCACACGGGGGGTTGGTGCAGAACCTTGTCCGCAAAGCCACCAGCGAAGGGAAGAATCGTGCCTTGTGCTGGCGAGGCACCGTCCCTGCAGTGGGAGGAGAGGGTTTGGAAGCCGCAGGGACTCAGGTGGTCCCGGTGACTCTCATCTCCCCAGCTCTGCCGGTCCGCGGGCTCTCAGTGCTGGAACACGGCCCCGCAGCCTCAACCAGACTAGCAGAGTTTGTTTCAGTTTCTAAAGAAGTCAGGACAGTTTGTTTAAGGTTCTCTTTGCTTGCTCAGCGCTTAGATCTCTGATTTCATGGGGAAGGTTTAAGCTGGTGACAAAGAGCAGTGTCCTGCTGCCTCTGCCCCAGCCAAGAGGCAGATTAACCTCT
Organism: Sclerurus mexicanus; assembly: GCA_013396755.1. Classification (NCBI taxonomy): domain Eukaryota; kingdom Metazoa; phylum Chordata; class Aves; order Passeriformes; family Furnariidae; genus Sclerurus; species Sclerurus mexicanus. The sequence goes on from VWZF01006067.1 coordinate 43,646, forward strand.
GCCAAATACCTGAATGCAGCTGTGGAGGGAGTGATCCTTGTCCTTAATTAATGCAGGGCAATTAACGCAATAATTACACTCATGGCTTTGAGGAGGGCAGGCAGGGGCACTGCAGCCCTTTGTCCACTTTCCCGTTTGGCCTTGGTCACATCCCACAGCACCTGGGAGAGCCTGTCCAGCAGTTCTCCAACACGGCCCCTTTCCTGCTCTTGTGTTGTATCCCCCCCACTTCCACCCCGGTTTTGTTTCCTCTCCTGCCTCTGTGAGCTGAGCTGGAGGAGTCAGGGCTGTCCCGGGGGCTCCACGCTGCTGTGACTGAGGGAGGCAGTGGCAGGAGTTTGGGATCACCTCGGGGATCAGCAGGCTGGGTGGGATCCCTGGAGATCCCACATGGACACAGGGACGCACACCCAGGGAGACAGAGCAGAGCTCACAGCTGGGGAAATGGATGCAGCTCTGGTCTGAGGGACACAGGGAGCAGCACGGAGGAGCATCCTGGTGATGCTGTGTGCTTGGTGGGAGCACCCAGGGGACTCTCAGGGCGGATTGTGTCCCTCTGCCCCCTGCGGTGAGACCCCCTTCCAGAGCTGCTCCAGCCCCTCTGCTCTGGAGCCAGGCTGGAAGAGCTGGGGGGTCACCTGGAGAAGAGAAGGCTCCAGGGACACCTGAGAGCCCCTTTTGGTGCCTAAAGGGGCTCCAGGAGAGCTGGAGAGGGACTGGGGACAAGGCCTGGAGGGACAGGACACAGGGAATGGCTTCCCACTGCCAGAGGGCAGGGATGGATGGGATATTGGGAAGGGATTGCTGGCTGGGAGGGTGGGGAGGGACTGGGATGGATTTCCCAGAGAAGCTGTGGCTGCCCCTGGATCCCTGGGAGTGTCCAAGGCCAGGTTGGACGGGGCTTGGAGCAGCCTGGGCTGGTGGGAGGTGTCCCTGCCCATGGCAGGGGTGGCACTGGATGAGCTTTAAGGTCCCTTCCCACCTGAACCATTCCATGAGCAGGAGGAGAGGCCGGGAGCAGCAGCAGTGTGAGGCTGCAGGGCTCTGCTCCCTGAGCCCCAGTGGGACCCACCAAGCTCAGGCTCATCCCATCTGCTTTCCCCACCCTGCTTTTGCAAGAGACGTGACCCCGTTTGAACAGCTTTGAGCTGGTTCCCCTGATTGAAGGAGCCTCTGCTGCAAACCTACCCTCATTCATTAATGCTCAGGCTGCCCTTATTCCATCCCCTCTCTAATAACATTGCATTCTCACCAGTGCTTATTCGGGATGACTGTGGGGAGATTTTGAAACCAGAGAGAGGCTTGGCAAAGCACTCATTATGGCTGTGGCTCATCCTCTCATCCCAGGAACTGCGTCTTCCCCCAGTGCCCCAAATCTGCCTCCATTTGCTGAGGCAGCAATTTGACATTGAAGCAATTTGCTTCTTCTCAGTGGTTTCACATTTTACTTCTCAGGTTTCCTAAGGAATTTGCTGCAGACTAATGTTTAATCATGCTCTGGTAGGGTGACAGCTTAAGTTTAGCAAAAATATCGCTAATGTTCCAATCTGGAATAATTTAATTCAAAAGCAGATGCTTTCCCAAAGGAATGGATTTATTTAGATCCTAATTTCAGGGAAATGTTTGGGCTGGTTACAATCAGCACTACTCTGCCAGCATGTAAAGCTCTGTGCAGCGTGTTCCTGACAGTTGTGACAAACTGATTATCCCTTATTTTCCCTTCCCTCCAAGGCCAAGTAGAGGAGACAACAGACATCGGAGCCTGCTCGCAGACAGAGGAGAATTAATTACTTGACTTTTAAAACTGCTCTGGGGCCGACTCTGATAGAAGTCAAAATGTGGGAGGGATGTCCACATGGGACACAACTTCAGTCAGAGCTCCCTTCCCAAAGCTCTCTGCGATGGGAGATCCAGCCAGATGAAATTAAAAGGTTCTCTGCCAGGTAAAACCAAGTGCCGTGAAGGTTTCCCAGTGCTCTCTTAGCAGGATCTGAACACTGTCCTTACTTCAGCCACTTTCAGTCGGGGTTTGCACAAACCACAGGCGCAGTCTGCAGGGGTTTTAGCTCATTTTGGGCTAAAATCTCTTAGCAATGACTCAGGAATGATCTGGGTCTGCTGCACGCAGGCTCCTGTCACCAGGACAAGAACCACAGCAGCTTCTCACAGACTGTGGACTCTCACGGGCTTCCTCACCCATGGACATTCCTCTTGGAAGCAATGGCCTGAAGGTCACCCGCAGGGCTGTGCCCACGACACCTTCAATGCCTTGTGCCATTTGTCTGGGTATTACCTGGCCCCACAACTTCTCACACTCCCTGTTTTATTCCCTCCCTCCCTCTGCAGTTTCTCCTCTTACCCAAAATTTCAGGTTTAATCCACCCGTGTACCTTCAGTGAGTCTGGTGCTCGCAGGTCTTGAGCAACTCCACTTGAGGACCAGAGGATTTTCTATTAAGCAGCAACAGCAAAAAACGTCTCATTATGATGTGTAACGACCTTTGGGGATTGTTTTTAATTCAGGAAAGAATTCTTGAGCCGTTTCAGGCTCCCAAGCCTCCAGCTCCCCCACTTCCATAAGGCATCTCTATGTCCTGCAGGTTGTCTGTCGCCAGCGTGCTCATCTCTGCTCCTAAACGAGGTCATTGCGACAGAGCTTTCTGAACTCGAGTCTTCACGACTCTCCTGTGATCTTTTCCACTCCTTCTCCAGGAGCTTTTTCCCAAGCTGGCTGTGTGATTCCCTGTTTGTTGACTGATGCTGGCACTGGACACATCCATTTATAGAAGCCTTTATCACTTATTTCTTTATCTCTTACTTTGTGGCATTTCATGCCCATAATTTTCCCAGCTGCCACAAACCTTCTTCACATGAAATAATTCAGGAGTAGTTTAGACAAGGGGGGGCTTTGATTCCTTCAGAGTTTGTTTTCTTCCCCTTAAAAGCAGTTTTTAATGCAGCTACCACTCCACAGCTGAGTGCTGCTAATAGGGATTCATTCAGCTCACCAGGAGCTTGGAAATAGCTCAGCTGGGCTCTTTGGTTGCCCGGATCCTTGTCTGGTTGGATGCTCCCAGTTGCATTCAATTCACAGAGGTGGGGGCCTACATTTTCCTTAATTCCTGTCTTTCTGCTGCCCTGCTCTTCTCTGTGATAAATCCCCCTGCCTGCAAGAACTAAAATGTCAAAATAATACTTGAGATCAGCTGCCAACAGCCTCCTGTGCTGGGCCTGAAAACCTTCCTGCTCTCCCCAGAGCGTGTTTTGCCCTCTCAGAGTGCTGGGGGGTTCTGACTCTCAGCCTTTTCCCTTCTGTCATTGCTAAGACCTTCTAGTTTGCTCCTTTCCTCTCCCTCCCTTTCTTTTCTGGATTTCACAGCTTGCCAAGAGTTTTATTTTTCATGGGATTATCACTATTTTCCATGCTTTGTATGAACGAGTTGTGTTTCTATTCCAAGCCACTGCAGTGAGTTATCTCCCCCTCCACCCCCTTCCTTACAGTCGCTCATTTTTGGAAGATGAATAAGAATTTAAATGGGATTCTCACCCATAGCACTGAGAGCTGCTGTCATTTCCCCCAGCTCTCGTGTCTTTTTAAAGCAAGAGCAGAAAGATAAGTGGAAAAAATATGGCAGTTTGTGGCCTTTGAGCAGAAACTTTGGATGCTGTCGGCGTTTTTTCCCTCCTGGCAGTGATGGAATTTCACAATCAGGTCTCCAGGTCTGCTGTGGAGTCCCAAGGGAAGAAGCAGTCTTCTAGAGACTGTATTTAGGTTGTCTCTTCCAGAACGCTCGGGTTTAGCAACATGGTGATTAAATGAGATGACAGATTGGGTTTCCTCCTTGGGCATTTTCAGGAGCTCCCGACGGCAGGGTGACCCACCTGTGCCGCACACACCTGGGAGCAGCCCTGGGTGGCGGGTCCTGCCCTCCCACTGCTCTCCCTGCACCAGTTTCCAGCAGCTACACCCGTGCCCCAGCCTCTTTTTCCTACCCCAGCTTTGGAGTGAGGTAACTCCTTGGAGATCACCCCTCTGACTGCGGCCTCAGGGCTGAGCTGATTCCTCTGCTCTGGTTTGGCAGCAGGGCTTGGGAGCAGAGTCAGGGAACCTTTCCAAGTGCAGCCTGGAGAACCGTCCTGGGGAGCTGACAGGTTTGGGTGATCTGGAGGGATCACGTTCCAAGCCCAGAAACCCCCGTGCCCTGGGCTGGTCCCCAGCGTGGGCAGCAGGGCAGGGGGATTGTGCCCCTCTGCCCAGCTCTGGTGAGACCCCCCTGCAGAGCTGCTCCAGCCCTGGGAACAACAGCACAAGGACCTGGAGCTGCTGCAGAGCCCAGAGGAGGGACCAGAGATGCTGCAGGGCTGGAGCCCCTCTGCTCTGGAGCCAGGCTGGGAGAGCTGGGGGCTCACCTGGAGAAGAGAAGGCTCCAGGGACACCTGAGAGCCCCTTTTGGTGCCTAAAGGGGCTCCAGGAGAGCTGGAGAGGGACTGGGGACAAGGCCTGGAGGGACAGGACACAGGGAATGGCTTCCCACTGGAAAACTGGAGATTTGGATGGATATTGGGAAGAAACTCCTGACTGGAAGGGTGGGCAGGCCCTGGCACAGGTTGCCCAGAGAACCTGTGGCTGCCCCATCCCTGGGAGTGTCCAAGGCCAGTTTGGAGCCACCTGGGCTGGTGGAAGGTGTCCCTGCCCATGGCATGGATGATCCTTAAGGTCCCTCCCACCCAAACAATTCTGGAATCTTTCGATCAAGAAGGGCTGAGCTGTGTCCTTGCTGCTGAGGTGACACTGCCTTTAATCCACCCAGAGTCATTGCTTCTGGCCTGAAAGGATGCTTTTCATGCAATTTTCCTGTGCAGCTCATATTTAAAGCTACGGCACATACAGGAAAGACACACACCCTTTATTTGCATGTCTGCTCTGCTGAGTGTGCACAGTGGGACCAGCAGTGGCTGCTCTGCTCAGAGTGAGCATCATGCACATGTTCTTCCCATCCCACATGTCCTTCACAGGGTTCATGCAAATGGCCTGGCTGCCCAAACTGAAAATAAACAGCAGAAAACACCCTGGGAACTCTTCAGGCAGCCAAAGTTCTCTCAGGCACCTCGAGAGAGCTCCATGGGAGTCAGATTTCTAAATTTCAGTAGTTAAACTTGGGCATTATTGCCCATAGAGGTGTCCTGACTTCTGCCCAGTCTGTGAGCAGGAGGAACAAGATCTTAGAGATTTAAAAGAAATAAGATGAAGAGTAATGAAAGTACTGGAACACAGATGCAGGAAATGTATGCAAACCATACAGTCTTTCCGAAGACAGATCCCAAAGCACTGTCTCATCCCCCCACTGGAAGGAAGTTGGAGATTCAAGAGAGTTCAGCAAAATCAGGGAGAGCCATTGCAGGACAGAGAAGAGCACAGGGTGAGACACTGAGAGATTGGCCACCTGAGGAGAAAAGGGAAGTCAGAAACGATGTGGCAGAACCAGAGACATTTCTGAATGGCCAAGAGAATGAAGGAGCTTCCAGCAGGAAGCTTCTATTTCTGTCTTTTTGTTGTAACACAAAACCAGAGGAATTAGAAGGCACCACTTTCCAAACCATTAATTGGCAGACGGATCATTACCCTCTGTAACCTGGAGCCACAAGAGAGTGCTGCCCCTGGCTCAGTGGGACCCAAAAAAGGAGCAGAGTGTTGGGTCTGAGGGTTGCCCAGAACAGCCCTAATGAGTGGCAGGGAAGGTGTGTTGAAGTCCCATCCCAGAGCTCCAACCAGCCCAGCAACCAGAGCAGGAGGAGACCCAGCGTGAGGAGATGAGCCCTGGCCTGGCCTGGCCGTATCTGTGCCTGTCACAGCACAGACAAGCACCACACCAGACACACCTGGGCTTTGCCTGCCCTTCACGGCGCCCTCCTTTTGTCCAAGCACTGACCGCAGGGAAACGCTCTGTGTCCTTGCTCTCATCGCCCTCAGACCTCTCCTCCCAGCCTCCAGATGAGTGGTCAGAACTTTCCCCTCTGCTGCTCTCCATGCCTTGTCTTGTACCTGATCATCCGAGGAAGGAAGAGAACAGCAAAATTAAAACAAAGCAAGCCCTGATCCCGGAGAGACACTGTCCTTGTTGGCGAGGGATATGACTTGCAGAAAACTTCTTGCAGAGCTGCAGGGCCTGATGGATCCAGGCTCTTTGCAGATGGCTCTTCCCCAGAACAGTCGTCTTGTGTCTCATCACGCAGCTTTTGTCAGTCCTGCTTACATGCTCCGTCTGGTTCGGGCTGGGAGCTCCCCAGGGCCCAGAGACCTCTCACCCTCTCCTGTCCCCCGAGTGTCCTGTGCACCAGGAGCAGGACAGAAATAGCAAATCACCATCAGAGTGATCGGGAGCAATTTGGGAGCTGCGTGTTTTGCACAGCGAGGGAGAAAACGTCCGTGGCTGCACCAGGGAGAGCTGCACATGGAGAACATCAAAAACCCTCCTCTCCCCACTCAGTACTTTGAGGAGAATAATTTGATTGAAAGGCAAATCCTTTAATCTGCAGATATAAATCAGCAGAGTGGCAGAATTGCTTAGGATGGAACATATCATATAGGGCATGTCCTGTATGTCTTTTCCCTTTAAACAACGCTGGGCCCTCCAGCTGTTAACCTATTTATAAAAGGTAACTTAAGGCTACGCGCAACCTCCTGAGGACATTTCGTTCTGTCATTACAGCACACACTCAATTTTTCAGCCTCAGAATAATTGGGCTTGGTTTATGAAGGCCCAGGCTAGAGAAGGGATCAGCTCTGAGGCTAAAAGCGCTCTCCAGAGGAGCAGCATGAAGCCCTCCAGGATCCAGGCTGCCCTCTGCTTCCCGGGCCCAGGCTCTGCTGGGATGAAGAACGATGCAAATAGCAGCCACTGCCTGCTGACAAGCGTCTGCAGGTTCCCTCTGCCCACAGGTGCAATCCCAAGCTGTGGTTCCTGCGCCGTGCATGGGAAGTGTCCCACACCTGGGTCACTCACAGCGGGACCTCCGGAGCAGGGGAGCAGCTGCGTTTTCTGCCGGTGGTCCTGGAGCCACAGAGCCCTCAGCACTGGAACTCCCTGTCCCAGCCCCAGAGCAGCCCCACAGCCACCCTCCTCCTCCTCCTCTGTGCCCCACACACGAGGTTACAGCTGACAGAGAGATCACAGATCCAGAGATCACGGGGTGTGCCAGCTGCAAGGCAAATCCCATGACCAGTCAGAGAGACTTGACAGGTCTCTGGGATGGCAGGGATCCCTGGCCAAAATTCCATGCCTTCCATTGTGCTGGAGTCAGCTTTGATGAGCAGAACAGCCCTGTCTGGCTGGTATCTGCCAATGACCCATGATGCTTTTGTGTCCTGCCTCACCAACTGGTTATTTTCCCCTGACATCCCTGATCTGGGACAGGGAAGGGATGAGAAGTGGAGGTGCATGGGAGGCATGAGTGGCATGGGAGGTTAGAGTGTTAGAGTATTCTCACTCCAAGACGCTCACAGGCATTCACTTTTCAAAACTAACAGACACTGAAATTTCCTGAAAGTGAGAGTCTGCTGGGTGCTGCTCCAAGGGTGGAGGTGACTCCCTGTCCTCCCCTTTGAGTCCCTGCCCCGTGACTCAAACCCTGCAGTTTTTATTCTTTTATAGGGAGTTTGGGTTCATTACTTACTAACCACACTCCTTCTTGGAAATGACCCCTCCACAGGCTCTGCTGCTTGTCTGAGATGAGTGAGAGATCAGAGGGATGACAAGAAGCCCTTGGCAATCTCAGTGTCCCTGCAGAGCCAGGACAGACCCCACAGCTCTGCCCCACCAGCACCTCCCATGCTGAGCATCCCCCTTGGGCCATCCTGTCATGTGCTCTGAGGAGGGAATGACAACCTCTTGAGAGAGGGGCAAGAGAGCCGTGCATCACTGCTTGTCTCCAGCCCCTGTGCTGTCAGAGCCCTGGAACCAGCAGAGCCAACGCTGCCACGTCCTTCCTTTGTGCTGGCCCCATCCAAGTGTGATGAAGGAGCACTCCCAGGCGTGAGCTTTCCCTTTCCAGCTCACTCAGTGGCCACAAGGGACTCACTCACAGGTCAGGCCACGCTGAGAGCGGCCCCAGTGCTGGCCTGCCTTACCTGCTGGGCTAATGGGCTGACTCATTAGGGAGATGAGCTGGTCCCCTTCCCTTTTCCCCATCCACTTTCACTGTCTGGCTTGATGAAAGGGCAGAGCTATTGCCTAAACACCTTCTGTCCCTCTGCCAGCCCCACCAAACAAAATGACCCCCCTGTGCTCTGACAAGCACGGACACACCTGTAGCGTCTCATAGATTTTGTCTGCCACAGACAGAGTGGTTCATGCTGCCCCCTCTTTGAGGCCAAATGCAGATGGGGAGGACTCAGGGAGCCTGGAAAAGCAGCTGGAAAAGCAAGTGGAGAAGTAGGTTGTATTCTTTTGAGGGATAAACAAAGATAAATGAGATGCTTTGAATTTTTGCATAGGGGAAATATGCGGGGAGGCAACCAGTGGAGTGTGGCCTAAAGTTGCTCCCAGAAAGCAAAGGACAGGCTTCAGATTTTAAACTAAAACAAGGAGATTTTGCATTAACAGTGCCCCAGGAAGCCATGCTGAGCTTGGGTAGAATAATAAAGCAGCCATGAGGTTTTCTGGGCTAGATGGGCTGGTAAGCACAGTAACAGCTGAGAGGACACATCAATTGGTTGCTCACTCAGGAACGAGCCCATCCTGTCTTTACGTTGGTGATTCCTGAAGAGTTACAGGAACACACCTGGGGGACAGAGGCACAGCTCATATGATGTACTGCCTTTCCTTCCTTCTGGTCAGGAACAGGTTATTCTGTTCCTTAGATACAAACTGAGGTGTAAAACACTCTCTTCCATCCTGCTCCTTCTAATGCCAATGATAAAAATTAAACTGCCTTAAGCTGAGGCAGGACAGGACGCAGGAAATTCAGGAAGCCCAGTTCTCAGTGAACGGAGAAGCTCAGCTCAATAGGGTAAAAATATAACAGCTTAAGAGGTGCAAGGAGGATGTCAGAGGTCACAAAGAGGAAGAAGGAGATCACAGAATTATAGAATCATAGAAGGGTTTGGGTTGGGAGGGACCTTAAAGCTCATCTCATTCCACCCCCTGCCATGGGCAGGGACACCTTCCACCAGCCCAGGTCGCTCCAAGCCTTGTCCAGCCTGGCCTTGGACACTCCCAGGGATCCAGGGGCAGCCAAAGCTTCTCTGGGCAACCTGTGCCAGGGCCTGCCCACCCTCCCAGCCAGGAATGCCTTCTGTACATCTCACCTAAATTTCCTCTCTTTAGTTTGAACCCATTTCTCCTTGTCCTATCACTACACGTCCTGGTGAAGAGTCCCTCTCCAAAACGGGGATGGCGATGAGAGAACCAGAACTCTCAGCAGACAGGGTGTGTGGGAGAGAAGTGATGGGACACCTCGACTGTGCTGCCATGGGCTCTACAAACATATAGAGCACCATCACAACTAGATGGTCTCTGTGGTGCCTCCCAACCCAAACCATTCCATGATTTATGTGGTTTCAATGGAAGCAAGGCCCACAGCTGTTGGGCTGGTGGTAGCCCCCTCCCAGGGCCATGGAGTCTGCTTTGGTAAAGTCAGAAGTCCCTTGTGCAATGCCATAGGGATGTTTGGGTTACGGTGGACAGTTGCCTGCTGCAACATATATTTACAATGGACACACCTATGGCATCAAAGGGCTCTACCTATGCTGGTTTATGATATCCAGGTGTGCCTGCCTGGGATTTGGGTGAGGTATCAAGCTGTCATGTGACAGGCTGAAGCCTGGACACCCTCTGTCCTAAGGCCACCAAGGGTTTGCTGCTGCGTGACCACTGGGCAGTGAAGGTCTGGCTTTGGGCTCTCAGGTTCTCAGGTGTTTCTTTTGGGGGATAAATTCCAGGCTCAGGAATTTAGAAGAAAAGAACCAGAAGTCCTCTTTGAAGCCAAAAGCAGGTCAGCCCAGTGGTCAGACATTCTCCCTAACACGGCGCCGAGGGAACCCACTTCTTTTTGTTGTATTGGTGTGTTGTAACCCACCACTCTTTGTTGTGTTGGTGTGTTGTAACCCACTAGTTTCTGCTGCAGTACTGTGTTGTAACCCACTAGTTTTTATTGTGTTAATACATCTGCTCCACAGACCCAGGAATTACTGTCCTGCACTAGAACCAGGGTCTACCCATCTCAGAGACGCTCAACAGAAAGGCTCTAGGGGACAAGAGAGGTGGATTTCCTAAGGAGAGAGAGGGGTCTTTAAGCCTCTGATGTTCAGGGTAGGCTGGGACAGCCCTGAAATTCAAACCGTTGCCCAATCCTCCCAAAGAAAGACATTAGGATGCTATTTTATCTCAGAGCTTAAAAATAGCACATGGTCTAAGCAGTTACAGACACGCCTTTCATCAGGACATGGGATTTCCCCGCTGCCTTCCCCTTCCCAGCTCTGGCCCTGGAAATGTACCCATGCTGAGAAGGTTGGAAGGAGGAGGGTGGGCAGAAGCTGCACCTCCGCCCCTACCTGGATGGGGTGGGGCCCCTTCCACACCTGATGCAAAGGGTGTTTCCTCCCTGCAGTGACCAGACATGAGACACACCTATTTTTGTTTAAATTTACTCACCACACTTTGATTTTCTTATCTAGCAGGCCAACGTATTACGGATTTTCATGGGATTTGGCAGCTCTGGAGCTCCCTCCGGGCAGATGAGTGGCACACACAGCCCTCGGGCACACGCAGGAACCTTGCTTTCAACAACAGGGGTGGTCTCCCTCCCTTCCTCCCGCCCTCATTAACTCACAAAATACGTTGTAATGGCTTATCCATGAAGAATGAGGCTGAACATTCCTCCTGTGTGTCTGGTGTCACTGTACCAAGAGGGGATAGTCTCACCTCCATCTCTCTGAGGGAGTTTGAGCCATGTGTGTGTGGAAATGGGTTCACTGAGGGCACATTGTGCCTGGCGAGTTTGGTTCATGAGGGATGGTGGGTGAGGGAAGAGCGACTCATGTAACCTACCTGGACCTGTGCAAGGAGATGCACAGGAGAGACAGCGATGTGATGGATGGGCCACTCAGTGGACAAGGAAGGGGCTGGATGGTCACACTCAGAGCTCTGGTCAATGGCTCCTTGTCCAAGTGGAGACCAGTGGGGCAGGGCTGGGTGGGATATTGGGCAGGAATTCTTGGCTGGGAGGGGGAGATGACAAAACTGTGCTGCCAGGAACCGGAATGTGAGCTTGCTGTTCATCACACAGTAGTGCCAGGGTTCTCACCTGTGCCTTTCCCCATGGAAAGGGGCCGTGCTCTTACTCCAAAACACTGCTGCAGGACAGCCTGCACGCCCCAGCACCCAGGGCTTCCCCAGCTGGTCAATCCCATGTCCTCTGACCCCATGGCCCCTCTTTGCCCTTCCCTTGGCCCTTCCCTGGCACCTCCATGTGTCTTTGCCGCCTCTGCTCTCACCACTTCCCACCAGCTGCCTTCCCACCTTACCACATCCCCTCAGGCCCCTCTCAGCTTCCCCTCAGCCGTCCTCCTGCTTCCCCTCAGCCCTGCTGCCTTGGTCCCATCACCTCAGCCATGTCCCCTCAGCCCCTTCTGCAGAAGGCACAGAGCTGGAGGGAGCTGTTCACTCCCTGGAGGGCAGGGGGGCCCTGCAGAGACACCTCCAGGGTGGGAATCACCAACCTGGTGAAGTTCAGCCAGGGAAAGTGCTGGATTCTGCCCCTGGGATGGGGCAGCTCTGGATGGATGGACAGACTGGGAAAGAGAGGCTGGAAAGCAGAGCCAGGAGAGGGCCCTGGGGGTCCTGGTGGGTGGCCAGTTGGCCACGAGTCAGCAGAGCCCTGGAGCCAGGAGAGACATCCCTGTCCTGGGGGGGAATCCCTGCCCTGGAGCCAGGAGGGACATCCCTGTCCTGGGGGGCATCCCTGCCCTGGAGCCAGGAGGGACATCCCTGTCCTGGAGCCAGGAGGGACATCCCTGTCCTGGGGGGCATCAGGGCAGGGAGGGGATTGTCCCGCTCTGCTCTGCCCTGGCGTGGCCTCACCTGCAATAGTGGGGCAGGTTGGGGGGACACAATGGAAGGAAGGGATTGAGCCATTGGAGAGTGTCCAAAGGAGGGACACGGGGATGGGGAAGAGGAGTGAGGACACTGAGAGGGCTTGGGGTGTCCAGCTGGAGAAGAAGAGACTGAGGGGAGACCTCGTGGCAGGGACAGCTCCCTGGGGAGGGACAGAGGAGGTGCAGGCTCTGATCTCTGCTCTGTGGGACCAGGGACAGCACCCAGGGAAGGGCTGGAGCTGTGTCAGGGCAGGGTCAGGTGGGATCTCAGGGAAAGCTCCTTCCCCCAGAGGGTGGTGGGCACTGCCCAGGCTCCCCAGGGCAGTGGGCACAGCCCCGAGGCTGCCAGAGCTCCAGGAGGGTTTGGATGATGCTCTGGGGCACAGGGGGTGACTCTTGGGGGTGGTCCTG
>VWZF01006068.1:9390-437259 GCA_013396755.1 Sclerurus mexicanus
AAAAAATTAATTCAGAGAAATCATTTGGGCTATGTTGCTCTAGGAGGTCAGACCACATAATTTTTGGCTTAATTTATCTATGAATATAGGAAATCCATTATCATATTCTTTTCATTTGATTCTCGCTTTCTTTGCTAGAAGACCCAGAGAAGACTAACAACCCAAAGCTACTGTTATACTTAGGGAATTGAAATTTTCATGGGCTTTGATCTAAGCATTTTACCCCTTGGTATCAATTATATCCTCACCATGACAAAAGAAGTGATAGCATCCTGGTCTGTTTGCTCGTATTGGTTGCAAATACTTAAGACAAAAATAACAGAGGTAATTTAACCACTTCTTCCCACAATGTATCTCAGAAGGACTCTGGGTACCAGATAGTTTTGACTGTTGTCATTGGCTTTCATAACACTCTCCTAGCTGAGAAGGCCCCAGTGAAATTATATGTTCTTTTAAGATGGGTCACTTAGCTAAAAGAAGGCAGAAAATACCACATGGAATTTCAGCTGCATAATTTCTAGTGATTATTGTGGGACCCTATGTTCCTGGGCCTTGGGCAATGCTTTGAAAATGAAGGGGCTATTGCCCAATCTTTATATCTTTGAAAGAAGATAAAATTAGAGCAGTTTTTAAAGTAAGCCCTGCAGGTTCACTGAACAGCTGCCTTCAAAGGAAATTTCCTTGTCTCAATAAACAATAGAAGCACCTGGGTCTGGACACATCAGTCTTATTTTTGGGAATACTACCTTTTGAAAATCCTTTTGAAAACCTTTTGAGGTTGAAAACCCCAATGCTTTGGCATCAGTGAGAAAATACTGTGTATCTGTATGTGCTTTGTCCTATGGTGATATTAAGTAGTTCTTATATAATCCCATTAGCGCAGAGTAAAAGCATTAAGATTTTATGAGTAGTTGAGTTACCTTGGACAAAGCATCTTAGTTTACAGCTCTGCTTTTGACTCTGTTTGTGGATGTTCCAAAGACACTAAGCTCCCTGAAAATGATTTTTTTTTTCCCAATGCTTTGGGAAATTCTCAGCATTGGAATAAACTATGCTGTAATCATAATTTATATACAATCCACTTGAAAATTTAGCATAGTTCGATTTTGTTTAAACATAGTATAGGTAATCTCTACCGTTCAATAGAGCCTATTACAGTGGAAGTAAGTGTCTTATCTTTTTCAGGAGTAATTAAATTACAGATAATGTAGACTAATGTAGTATGAGTCAATATGAAAGTACATTTTTTGTTTGTTGATTCTGATGCTTTTCTGTCACTCCAAAATTGCTTTTATTATACATTTTGTTTCTGAATGCAAGGTCTTGGTTTTATCTATTGCAAATCAACCCAAGAAGGCCAGGTTTATATTTGGATAGGGACTCAAATAAGGAAATGAAAAAGTTCCTTTCAAATTTTGGTCCCTGAAAGTGGTTTAACAAATGTCAATAATAATCAATTTGTAATTGTTTTAATAGTGTCCGTTAGCACCTTTAAGTGTCCTTTGATGGTCATGATGAGGGTGCTTGGCAAGTCTGAAGCCATAGGCAAATTAAACAAATTGCTCATTAGTTGCAGTACACGGATTTGAATATTCCTTTGCTCTTGACATAACTAGAGTTGTGATTAATGAGTAATTCCTCTTTCTGATTTTATTTAAGGAGTGCTTACTGCCAGGAGCCTAGTGGGAATAGAGGGAATTAGGATAGAAGACTGTAGTGAGATTTCAGTACATAGATACAAGAAGGTGTCCATGGGTGTCCATCTCTTAATATTAGGAATAAGAAAGTCTAACTCAGAAGAAATGAGTCAAGCCTTTTATCATGCAAGTTGATACTTAAAGTCTGCAACATCCACATCACATTTGGTTTCTCTCCTTTAAGCTGTCATTTGGGAGCTGAAGTGCTACAGCTAGCCAGTTTTAACACTAAATTCCTCTGAATTACCACATTAAATGCCTAACAGCTGACATGATGTGGAAAAATCAGTTTTATTCATATGCAAGCAGTCTTAGAAAACATCACAGACTTTTACTCTTCCTGATCTGGTCACTTGGAAAATACTAAATTGAGCAGCAAAAAAGTACTCTTAGGAGGCATAAGGGAAGCACTTCTGCGCTTCCAACAGAAGACTGAAGTCTGTTGTTCAATGTGATCCTCATAGCTTTATCAGTGTAACAGAATGATGCTGATTTATATCATCTGAAACATGTCTGGAGGGACTGAAATACGCCACCTTGGCAACACTCTCTATCAAAAAAAAAAAAAAAAAGAAGAGTGATAACCTCTCAGTAAAAATTCTGTGAATGCATGTTTTTTGCTCTTTTTATAGAAAGAACAAACATGAGGAGTCGAAGTAAGCCAATGGCTAAAGAGAATTAATGCTAAAAGCTAACCCCAGCTGACAATTACTTTTCTCCTCTGTATCGCTCTCCTTGGTAGACAGTGAGCTTTCATGTATCACTGCCTTTAACCTTGAATCAAACTGGCCTGGGAATCAGGATTGTTAGTCTGCTGATTCATTGTAGCTTTGCACATACCACTAAGCTAAAATTTCAAAAGTATCATGTATGTCTGGTGCTGCCTTAGCTATTGCATACCTCCCCTCCAGACCCTACACTGAAAGCACCTGCCTCAGGGATGGAGAGGGAATCTTAACAGCATCTGCTAACAAAGATTTCACGGGTGCTACTCCTCTCTGTTGAAGGCAAAGCCTCTCCTGATTTCTGTGGATGGGTCAGGGGAATGAGGGGGGGGGGAGGGGACAAATTCTGCCCTCTGCCCTTCTACCTTGTTGGCTCTTACAGCCTTGTTGAAAGTCTTGGATCCATAAAGCAATATCCTCTCAGACTTCCATTAGGTGCTGTGATTTAAACAGTGATACCTGTTCTGTCTCCGGCTCTCCAGACTGGTGTTATTTGTCAAGTCCCATACCTGACAGGCACAATGTTACTGCAATTCCATCTCCAAACATAGGGACATAAATGGCAATGAATATCAAAATTATAACTATAATAAAATTGAAATAACAATAAAAGTAGTAATAGTAATGTGTCAGAGTCACACGGTGAATAACTTTACAATATTTAAACCAGCTGCCTCCTTCGCACTTCTTTTGGTGTTCCTGATCACCTCAGCACAGCTGCCTCAGGTTGGCTGCTCAGCCCAGCACCACATTACACAAGCCACCAGTAACCTGGCAACATCTGAGCAGCCTGTGTGGTACCAGTGCTGCCAGTGAGGGCTCTGGAGAGGCTCTCTTTGGGGGCCTAAGGAAACAAAAACACCCATCTGATTATTTTGGCAAGCTTATTTCTTGTTCAGAGGTAAGATATGAATGAGCCCTAGCTCTACAATATTTTCAAAAATTCATACTTCCCTAACCCTGAAAGTATAAGAGCCTTGCCAATGAGTGATGTTTAATCTTGTCTACAAGTAATGAGTGGGTGGTGCCAACACCGCCCCAGTGCCTTCATGTAAAATTATCTCTGCAATATTTCAGCAGTGACTTCAAAATGCATACCAATCATAGTGCAAATGTTTCTATCTCCCTAAAAGTTGATTGCTAAATTTCAAAGAACTCTAGTTTGTGGATGTCTTTTCCAAATTACCTCAAAGCTAATTTATCTTTCCTTGGTGGCTGAATGGCTGAATCAACCCTGCAGTGATTGGTACCCAGATCTGTTCAGTGCAAGGGTAAGTAAACAGTGTTTTATCAAGAGGTCTGTCTTGCAAATGATATAATCAAGTGATTTCTACAATGAATAATAAGGTTATATTCTACCAAAAGCTCCTGCCTTTTTTCAAGTAAGTTAATTCCTTTGATAAATGCTGAGGATATGTAAAAAGAAAAATTGAAAAGTCTAATATTTTGGAATGTGGAACTCCAAAAGGGTTATGATCTTAAACTGGATCAGGCTAATCTCTAGTTTAGAAGTGATTATGTTTGCAAATAGTATCATCAGATGCTGGTGATAAATCATCTAAATTTTAACCTCTCAGCAGAAGGAATGTTGTTAGCAGTCACTTAGGAGAAACAATCTGCCCCCTCCACCCCCATTAGCTAAAATGAATTAGGTCCAATTTTTTCCAAGTATTAACTGTGTGCCTTTTCTTTCTCAGGGAGAACTCACTTTTCTAGGTGCCTAGGAAGAACAGCTTTGGCCCTATCTTCCTTCTGCATCTAACAATTTGGCATAGGCTGGTTGTTCGGTGCTGTGAAGATAGTTTATTGCTGCAAGCCAACAAGTAGCTGTGCTAATAACCTAACAGCCTCTTGCTGCCACAGGAGAAGGTCTTCTCCCTCCTTCTCCCCAGTCTGTGCCTTCCTTTCTTTTTCTCCCCTTTCAGAGTTCCATCCCCACTGCTTTTTCTTACCCTTTACTTGAGTCAATTCAACCAGTTAACTCAGAGTTAACTCCACTTTCTCATTATTTCCTTCCAATATTTTTCACATTCTTTTTTGCACACCATCTTCTTTTCTCATTTTCCTGTTAAAGTTTTCTTCCTTATTTTTATTCAGCTTTGTGTCCTTTTGTGTACAGCTTCAAGTATACTGAGAGAAGAGTATCTTGCTTGAGCTCTTTAGTGTCGTTACAGGAAAATTTTCTTTTGAGTGTGGACCCCAATTTCCTGTTAAACATCAATAGGTCTGTAAAGGCCTTTTGGAAAGAGTTTGTGTTGTATTTGAAAGGTGGGTGGGGGATTGGCGAAGACTCATCTCTGGGCATGAGGAGAGCAGACTTCACGCTGCTCAGGGAATTAGTAATTAAGGTCCCCTGGGAAAACGTTTTTGCAGGTTCTGGGGTCCATCAGTGCTGGTGACTTCAAAAATCACCTCCTAAGGGCACAGGAGCAGGCAGTTGCTGAATGTTGGAAGTCAAGCAGGCAAGGCAGAAGGCCAGCTTGGCTGAACAAGAATCTTGTCTTGGAAATAAGGCAGAAAAGGAAGACGTATGCCTAGTGAAAGCAAGATCAAGTGACACAGGAAAAATACAGAGATGCTGCTTTCCACTGTAGGGAGAAGATTTGTGCAGCCGAAGGTCAGTTGGAGTTGAAGCTGCAAGAAATGTGGGGGTCAATACAAAGAGTTCTTTCAAATACATTAATGGTAATAGGCAGTATAGAAATATCAGCCCATTCCAGGATGAGGATGGTCATCTCAAAAACAAGGACAGAGACAAGGCAGAGGTGTTTAAAGCTTTCTTTGACTCTCTCTTCAATACAGATGATGGACCAAGGGGATTTTACTGCCCTGAGCTGGAGGACCATGACGGCAAGAATAATCAACTCCCAGTTGACCCTGAAATTATGAAGGAACTGCTGCTCCAGCTGGTCGAGGGAGGGGATTGTCCTGCACTGCACTGCACCTTGAGTACTGTGTGCAGTTTTGGTCAGTGCAATATAAAAAATATATTAAGGTATTAATATCCAAAGAAGGGCAATGGAGATGGTGAAGAGCCTTGAGGGGAAGCCATATGGAGTGGCTGAGGTCACTTGGTCTGTTCAGCCTGGAGAAAAAGAGATTGAGTGGAGACGTCATTGCAATTACAACTTGCTTGTGAGGGGTAGAGGAGGGGCAGGCACTGATCTCGTCTCTGTGGTGACCAGTGACAGGACCTGAGGGAATGGCCTGAAGTTGTGTCAGGGGAGGTTTAGGTTGGATATTAGAAAAAGATTCTTCCCCCAGAGGTTGATTGGGCACTGGAAGAGGCTCCCCAGGGCAGTGGTCACAGCACCAAGCGTGAGAGAGTTCAAGAAGTTTTTGGATGATACTCTCAGAGACATGGTGTGACTCCTGGGCTTGGTCCTGTGCAGAGTCAGGAGTTGGGTTCGATGATCCTTGTGGATCCCTTCTAATTTAGCGTATTCTGTGATTTTGAGCTACTCTCTATGGTGCCTCTCAGACTGAGGTGGATTGAAACCACCAAGAATGCCTTTACTGACTGAACATTTGAGGACAGAAATAAGCTTGAAAAGGAAAGATTGGATTTGGCTCTGAAAATGTACAGTTTATTACTACAGTTCTTATTTTAAGAATGCTTTTGAGCTCAATTCTATTAACATCAAGTCTACAGACTCAGGTCCATGCAAAAAATGCAGTGGAAGAAAAAAAAAATAAAAAAAATTTCAAGATTCTTAATACGTACCTAGTTGTGTAATTTTCAGGTATTTTTGCAATGCTCTTTGACCAGACAGCATGTGAGGGAATTAAATGTTTATTATCTCTGTTTTCATTACTACACCTTATTTTTAATTTGTTTACTCATTGGAAAAAAATTATGGATTTTTATGGTGTCTTTTGTAAGAAATCAACAAATGGTTTATAAATATCATATACAACTGAATTAGCTAAACCCATTGTTGATTCCTAAGATAGACTGTAGTAGGTGCATGAAAGGACAGAAAAAATGCTAGCAACCAGTTTAAATTTAGTACTGAGTAATACTTTTGAAGCCAAGGGAACATTTAATTAGGCATTTTATAATTACCTTATTTGGAAACCAGCCAGGAAATCATAGTTGATAATACATCTCTTATGAAATATTCCAAGAAATTGTTTTTTTGTCACAAGTTAAAAAGACTGTTTCTTCATAAGATTCAAATATCTTTTTTTCTGTGTTTTTAAACCTATTCCAACTGCTGCTTAACAATAAACCTTCTGCTTTGAACAAATATCTAAGGACACTTACCTTCTCCAAGGAAATATGTTCTGAAATGCTGCTTAGTTCTATCATAGACCAATCTCCTGGCAGTCCTTGTGAAGTGCTTTTCAATTTGGAGAAAGGCTAGAAAACCATATAATGGGGACAAAAATACAGGATGTGTTATCTTTGAAACCGTAACTACATAACCACCCTCCTCAGTAATTTTCACTCTACCTAGTATACATAGGCTCAAATTCAAACTCAAGAAAGATTGAAAAGACATGTTTTCCCCCAGGAAATTAAAAAGTATTGCATAAAATGACTGGAAAGCTGTTTCCATTTCTCTCCAGAAGAGAATTCTGTCTTTCTTTGCTTCCTATTCTTGCCTTTGGTTTGCCAAATGAGGGAACTCTGGTTCTAAAATGAAGCCTACTCTTGACAGTAGAACTAGATTAGCCAGAAGGAAGAGTGCAGGAATCTCCTGGCTGTATCACCAGCCCCTGTAGCTGTGAAGAGGGAAAATCTTTCAACACCAAAGACTGCATTCTTTTTCTGAGAAAGTATTTCACAGACTCATCAGTCTGGCAAAAAGTCATAGCCAGCACAGAAAGCCATGTCTCCAAAACAAGGAGATGGGTAATTCTATGCAGCTTCTGTCTGGAGCCAGAGTGTCAGCATTGTTTTTGGGCAGGCATGTCTTCGCTCCTGGGGGTGCCCTGCATGGCACAGGGATCTCTGTTGATGATGCTTTGGCTGAGTTGCCTGCTGAAAACTTCGTTATCCTGGAAAAAGTCTCAAGCCCTGATGAAAATGGAAAGAAAAATGGGAAAAAGGAGACCTCTGAACCCATTTTTGTCTTTTCTATGATGATCATGCTAAGCTTGCTGAAACAGAATGAACCACTGACTTCATGATTCATGAAGCAGCATTATCCATGGATATGCTCTGCTTGTCTCACCACAGGCTGTGTGATGCACAACACATTATTTTACCCACTGCTATTTTAAAGCTGTGCCAGCTTTTTTCAGAGACCTACTCACCTCTCTGCCAAAGTTGAAGGTAGTAAGTATGTTCTTACAAATGGATTAATGTATGCTTTTTGTAATCTGCCTTTTCTTTTTATTCGGTTTTTCTCCTCGCAATTAGTTCTTGTGGGTAGAATAGAGCTGACCCCATTCTTTAGAGATGAAACATTGAAATGTACACTATAAAAAAAGAGTGGTGGGTTTCATTAGAAAGTGCAGACTTGCCATTTGTAGTATATGGCAGCACCAGAGATTTTGCCCAGTGCTATTTCTTTTACCAGGGAAATCATGCAGGGAAAGGTCAAAATTCTTCTTGGCAATTTCACAAAAATGTCCTGTGAATTTCCCTTTTTTGAATTTTCCACCTCTTGCATTCTGTGCATTCTTCTGGATAGTTAGGTCTGAAAGCTGATGGTCTTTGTCACCCTTACTGTTTAGTATTTGGCTGTCTCACAGATGCTTTCATGCTTGGGCTATTAGATCAACTGAAGCTGGTTCTAAGAATTCTCTGTCCACCCTACAATGAACAGTTTGTTTCCATTCAAACTAGTAGAAATAAGTATCCAAGAACATGGGAAGATTTTTTCACTGGACTGGATTTTTCACTTTAATTAACTGTTGCATACATATGCACAGGCTTTGGGAGAAAAATGCACTTAGCCAAGAGGAACTGTATTTAAAAGGAAAAGAAACAGACTTTGGCTACATGATATTGTCTAAGTAATCTCAAAAAAAAAAAAATTAGACATAAACTTTTCAGTCACTGGGGTGGTCACAACCTTTGTGGGCTTTAGAATAGGGAATTTTAAAATGTATTTAGGTTTTGAAGTGCGAAGATGGGCAGTATAATCTTAAATTCCAATCCATTATGGAAAAGACTAACTGAAAAGCGCAGGAGTATTCTAAGTGATATTGTAAAGAAGTAGTGTGAAAGAAGATGTTTCAGTGGGAGAACTTCAGTGAAGCTACAACATGATAATAAATAACACAGGTCATAACTTCTATGTATTTTATGTGTGTCTTTTCAAAACATTTAAAGTTCTATTCAAAAGCAATGAAGTGCAAAATAAAGAAAGACAAAAATGGAAATGAGAACTGGTATATGTGGCAAGGTTTAAAAGGCAAGTAATACTCCATATGTGACTGAAATCCTGGAAATCTTCTTTAGTGATGTCTCCCTCAGACTTTTTGCTTGATCTATGAAAGCCTGATCCAGTTATGTACAGAAAGCTAACAGACCATTGCATCAAGCCCTGAGCAAAGACTGATGAAAGTAGCATGAGTTTTTATGAAGGATGATAGAGTTTTCTACTCTGAGAACAAAATTAGAGAGGTAATGATATTAAAAAAAAAAAAAAAAGCAGTTTGGTGTTCTTGTTGCACTTTGCTATAATACATGAAGGAGAGACAAATATTGTCTCTTAACAGTCTGAAAACTCAAATAATAAAAATTGTTTCTGATGGAATGTGTCTTATATGGTGACCTCAAAGCCATTAGACTTATAGGAATATTTTTCTTTCTGAGAGTTGTCTTCATTTGTGAAAGTTCCTTTACTTCAAACCAGTGCATATGTCCTATGCTGAAGTGCACTGTTTTACGCTATCAAAAGGCCTCATCCTTCTCAACTCTTGGCAGTTGTTTTCTGTCTCTGTTATGGCTATATTCAAGGCAGTGATGATGAGGATCCTATACCCACTGTATGCATGCTTTGGAAGAGTTTATTATGGACCAGTTCTTGTCTGCTCTTGTGGATTGAAAACCTATTCTAGTTGGAAGGTTTTATTTAATCTTCTGAAACACAACTTTTGGTTTATTTATGTTAGAGAGGAATCCATTTGTTGAGCTCACAAACCACTCCATGATGCAAATTGCAGGAAAGCAACTGGGCTGACTGCTGCAAATGAATGAATGTCAAAAGTGTACTACTGGTGCCTAGAGCAACAATGAAGAGCTAGGGAGTTCCTTTTTCATATATGTGCTCATCTTGACAGCCTCGAGACATTTTAGTAGACTTTTGATGAGCAGGAAAAACCCCCTTGTTTGCGAGAGCTGGAAGAACTACAATCCTATGGATATGTTCATAAATGAATTAAGCTTACTCTGTTCTGCTGGAACAGGAAAATTTCATGATCTTCTCTTTGTCTCCTGAGAGATCTTTTTCCAAGAAGTACTCCATAATAGATATGAAGGGTGATGACAGCTTTCTGCTGAAAAAATATTCTAAGAAATGCTGAATGTGGGGCTTTTTACTATCTAAAGTAGAGTATCCTGTAGCTGAAGTTTGTCCCATGATGAGACCACTTACAAGGGTTCCTGTGGGAGACTTCTGATGGTGGATGAGGTGTATGCTAATGCTTCTTGTCAGCCAGGGCATCTATGAAAGATATACTTCTGCACACACAAGTCTGCCTGAACAACCCTCTTTTTTTATGGTAAATATAATTAAGCACTATCCTGCTTTCTTAAAAATGTTAAAAACTTTTTCAAAACGATATAGAAATTTAGGCCATTTTTATGATTGCACTAAGGATCTATATTAAATATTTTTTTAAGGAAATAAGAAGAGTTTCACTTATGCAAGAAGGTGTTAATATTCACAGTTATTTTCATAAAAAAAAAAAAAAGCCTTTCTGTGAAGGCATTGCTCTACTTGCATTTTGGGTTAAGGTTGTTGTCTAGACAGTGCAACTAAACTAGCTTCCCTTGACTTACTAAAGAGAGATGCACTGTTAATCATTTTAATTGTCCATAAAATTACTGAAAAAATCCTAAAACCTATGTGAAAGGAAATGTCTTTGTAATGGTAGTTTTGTGAAATTTGACTGTAAGTTGTAGTAGATCAAAGTACTTTGGAGAAGGGTTGGCTGTCTTAGTAGGCTGATTTGTAGGGACAAGCATGGGTCATAGGTCTTTCCCCCAACCCGTCTGCAACCTGTCACCTTCTCTCAGGTGATGGAGAGAGGCAGTCTCCATCTTCTGGGGATGGACAGTGGTTCACAACACATGTGCCAGCTGCTTATGCTCCTCAGCTGCCCAGCTCCACATGGACCCGACCACCATAAAACTAGCATGATTCCTGCCTCTGTTTTGAATCTTACCTTCAAATAGCAGCAGAATTTGACAATAGTAATCACTTGCTCATTGTTTTCCTCTTTTCTCTCACTGCCATAAGACATGATTCTTGTCCATGGTGTAATCTTGTTGACTGGTGACATTATGAGAACGTGAGCCAAGTGACCAAGTGAACTTTGTAACTAATCACGCTTTTTCTTTAGAAATACTTTTTTGGGAAAAAAACACCCCTTGGTTTTGCTCACGATGGTCTGACTTTTCTTCGCATTTTCATTTCCAAAAGTTTGCTTTTCGTCATTAAAAAACTTTGAAGAATTTCCTCTAATTAGTTTCTAATGGCAAACAACATCTTGACCTCATTTGTCAGAAAATGCAAAGCTGACCTGTATTATTTAACAAGGGAATACCACACATATATGATTAATGTATGGCACTTTCCATGACCCTATTTGACTTCCTTTGTGAATATTTAATATATATAGCATTGTATTTTCAATCTCAGATGGCAAAAAAGTCAAGAGCTCATAGTATACAGTGCTTCATCCTATCAAATGAGCAATACCATATGAAAAACAGAGCTTTGAGGTATTTTTGTAATAATTGCAAAACACAAAACAGAATCAAAGCCTGTAGAAAAGATGTGTATTCTATTTCTCTCTGTTCCTCTTAACTTTAAACGGAAATGTCCTGAGGCAAAGGGAAGGTGGGGATGCAGAGACATGCATGTAAAAAGGCTGACAGGCTATCCAGACTTTAGGCTGGCAAGCTAAGGCACAGGAGAACATATCAATATCCCGTCAGATGGCAGACTGGGATGCCCTATTCTACTAGCAGTAATAAATAGGTTTACTTGACTAAGCCACTGTCACTTATGTTTTCAAATCTATTACTAATTTTTATGCATATAGGTGATGGGAGCAGCTTCTCCAGAACACAGATCCCTCTGTTGATGGAACAACATAGTTATCCTATGATCCTTTTGTCTTCTACAGCATACACCACTTTGCAGGAGGATGATATGACTTGTAAGTCTTCACCTTTGTGCTCCCCATGCTTCTTGGAACAATGCCATGCACACTAGTCAGACAGAACTCACATTGAAAGCCCTGGAATTTTGCTTGAGTCTGACATTAAGAAGCAGCTCTTGTTTTGTCTCAAGGGCAAAAGGACAAGGAGAATTCCCACTGTTTTTTTTTATTTAACTTGGGGCCACATTATAGTGCTCAGAACTATCCATGTCTTTCTCTAAGCAGCAGGAAGACGATACAATCTCTGTATATTTTTTGAGGTTCAGTCATCTCTCACTGTGAGCCAGTGCTATCCAAATGGTATATACATCTTTATAATCAAATGAATTATAATAAGGCTGTTGGAGATTTTGTATGAGCAAAGAGGTGTCCGTATTGCAACTTCAGATTTTCTTTGGAATTTTCTTATTCTGCTCCCTTAATTTGCTTGAGTGGATCACAGCTTCATACAGTACGATTTTATGCCATATTAATTCATCATGGTTCAAATATGTGAGCTCACAATGCTCAAACTCAGGTGTGGCTGAAGATTACCCTATGCTACTGTGTCAGTGTAATTTGCTGCTAATCAGTAATTTGTGGCTCCAGCAGAATAACTTGTCACTTTGTACTCATTTAAATTGACCCAAAGTTAGTAGTAAATGATATGTATAAATAGTACTTGCTTATTTCTATGTTCTGATTTTGGTGAATGCCATAGCAGAAACAAACACAGTACAAAGAGGTGAAATTGTGGTTTTGTAGGTGTAAATAACAAAATTCTCAATGATTATAGTAAGAATAGTTTCCTTCCTTATATGTAAATGTAGTAAGAATGTGTTTGTGACAATAAGGTCTACAGATGTGTCTTTATATTTGTCTTTTTACCTTTTTCATTCATATCAGATAGTACTCATTTTACGGCTGTTTTCCCAAAATATAGGTTTATTTAAACTAAGTACAATAGAAAAATGTGGATCAGAAAAAGTAATCAGCTAAAATAATAAGTCTAATTGTTTGAAAAGGCCACATAAAGGGCATAGATTTTATTAATGGTCATTTTAACAATGCAGTATGCTCATGACATAACATGTCTTTAATCACAGAGAAGAAAAACTAGCTGCATGCATACATGGTGAAATGTGAAAATGCAATTCAGGTTCATTTTCAGCCGTAGTTTGTTACATTTCCACACTTGATTTTGTATGAGTCATGTTCTGTATTTTGAGGTGTGAAACGTGGATTACAGATCCTCTGAGAGACTGAATGATCTGTGAGTAAACCCTGTGCAACTGGATCCTCATGGCCTTGAGCTGGATTCAGGGGACAAGGCCTCTGGAGAGTAGTGTGAAAGACTGGGTTCAGGTTACTTAACAACTTTTACTATAAAATGTATTTTTGGGGGGCTGTGATGATCCTGTAGGCCCTGGTTCTGGGCAGATATAATAAATTCCTAGTTAGAAAATATGTGGCAAAAAAAAATTGAAGAAACAACCACAGTGGGCTTTCAAGGTGATAGTGGCACCTACGTTTTTTAAGCCAGCTGTTGCCAAACTGATGCTTTTCTTGCTATCTACACCCATCTTTTAGAGCTACTCCCAAAATTTATTCTTAGACCTACACAATGACTTACAGTTGTTTATAGGTAGCAGTGCTGCGGCCTTAGAGTTTGCTATAGGACTCTTGTTTGTGCAATATGCTGAATTGCGCAATATAAATTGACAGGAAAGTGACTGCTCCCATGTAGACCCACCATCTAACAGAGGTCACCTGAACAGAAATGAGTTGCCCAGAGCATTCCAGTTTTTCAAGACCTCTTAGATCAGCCTGAGTTTAAATGGTTACAAGTCTGTTTTGTCTTACATTACAGGAGGAATAACTCTCCAGACACCTTCCTCTCAAATAATCTCTTTTTCATGTTAGGACAGTGTCAATTGACGATTTTTGTTATAGACATGAAGAATATACTTGGTCTTTACTGATGTATTGCTGGGTCAAAGTCTTCCTGGGTGATTAATAGACATTGCAATTATAGATATATTCGACTGGTACCAGTGAAGCCCTAGAGTGACAACACTATGCTGTTAAAGACACATTGCTCCAGAGTATTAAATGACTAACACTTGACACAATATGTATTTATTTGTCACTTATCATTCCAGAAGTGTTTCAGGGAATATCTTCACATTCAAGCATCTTGCAAAAGATTAATATTTTTACGAGTTTTCTCACTGAAATGAATACCTTAGTACCTGATTAATACCTTGTTGATGCCTTTGATTCCAGCTCTCTGGAAGTCATTGCATGGGCTACACAAGACATCCTTGAGTATGTAAAAAGCTTCATATTGCCTTTTTGCTCCTGTGATTCCATTAGCTCTCACAGGATTGTTTTTGGATGCAGAAGCCAATGATAATAATTATTGTGCTCAATGGCATGATGTCATTCCACTCTACAACATAATTTAATATGATATTGTCTTCATAATATTAATACTACTAATAATACTAAAGCAACTGAGAATTTTTGGAGGCTAATAGAGGTTTTGATTATTGTTTTGAAGTAGTGCCAGAGGCACTAATAAAAAAGTTATGGACACATCTCATGCTGTTACTCTGTTTTCGTAATGTGGCCTTGTTTACCATTTTACCATACTCTTGTTTACCATTTTTCTGTACACAAACAACACCAGCAATAGAGTGTAGTATTATTAGCTCTACTTGCCTGGTTTTTCTTTCTCTTGAAGATAGTGCTGAGAGCCCTGAGGCCCTCAGCTTTCTGTATCTGAGGACTGTTGTGCAAGAGTATCTTGCTTTGAAGTTTTTACCTCTTTTAAATCCCATACCGCCTCTCTTAGGTAAACAGCAACCATTTGGGCTGATATGATCACAGAACATGGCTGTCTGCCATTAGCTATAAACTAATTATAAAGCTAAACTTCTAGTTTTCTCTTTTTCTTTTTTTAATTCCTATTTCTGCTATTGTTATTATTGTTGTCTTTATTGTATTTCAGTACTAACAGGTCTGGATTATTTCAAATTATCAAGACTTCTCTAAGTACTCTAAGTACCATAGTATGGTAGTACCAACTACAGAAAGCTGATTCTGGAATGGAGAAGAAGATACAGGAGTGCAAAATAGATAACAAAATGCACACAGTGCTGAAAAGCAGACCAGGGATTCCTATCCTTTGGGTTTTTAGCATCATGTGGCACTTAACTTTGGATTTTGTGTTTTGAGAGTGTTATCATGAAACAGATACTATTAGCTTGATACCACTAAGACCCAAAAACAAGTTTGCAAGAATGCTAAATGAAGACTCTCTTCAACAGATATGTCTCATCATATGCATAGACTCAAGACAATAATAGCATCAGCTGTGTTGGGATTCCATAGTGAGTTCCACTAACATGACCATGATGGATTATAGTCTTGGTATTGTAACACTGTGTATAATAACTACTTAGCACAGAATTTAGGATACCTGCCATGAGTAAAATAATTTTATTGTTCTGAAGTTTATGCATAGCATGAAAGCAAAACTTTCTTATCAGTGTTGTGATGTTTGTTAATATGCTAATCACTGCAGGATTTTCAAATACAAGAGTGACAATATGTTAAGATAATTAAAGGTCACTTCCATTTTACCAGAGTATTTTGTTAGTACTGTGAGCTGCAGAGATGTCTTAAAGATTGTCATGTCTTTACTTGATATCTGGAAGAAAATAGTTACATCCAAAGACAATCTTGTGAAGAATGGTTGATTTTGTCAATTAATATTTTCAGAGGAAATTTTATTTGAATGTAATCGTATGACTTCTTATCCTTTCTTAATTGTACTTTCAATTGTGGATAAAAGCAAGGTCAGAATCTCCAAGCCAAATGACATTTTGGGTAAAACACATTAACCATAACTGTTTTGTTTTTGCTAAGGACCTTCAGTGTGATTTTGGATTTAGAAACAACTGGAAGTCAAGCGAGTTTCATCTGTGGATTTTATGTGAGCATGCTCGAGCCTCTTTAAAAAACTCTGTTATGGTACAATGTCACATACGTAATGTAACATATTAACAAGATGCAATACCAGCTGCATGTTGTCATATTTTGGATCAAATGTAGCATAAACACTACTATGTAAATGTAGTAGAAACACCAAATATTAGACATAATGAAAATACATCAGGGTATTTTTTTTAAATCATAGCAGAATTGTTGTTGTCTTGTTTTGTCTTGTTTTGTCTCTAGTAGTTAAACAAATCTTGCACTTTTTCAGGTTTTTTTTCTCTGAAAAGGTAAAAGTGATGGTGGAAGTAGACCCCACTGGTGGAGATGTATTTATATGCTTCTCCAGCTACAGGACATCTTAGCATGATGTTTCTTGGCACACACTCTCACAGTCCTGTACAACCACATTCAGGTGGTGCTTTCAGGACATTCCCACTGCTCAGTCCTTCTCTGTCTTCTGGGCTGGTTTTTATACTCTTTTCCCCTGTATTTTACAGACAGTTGAACATATATAAAAGTAGTTGCAACAAAAGATCTGCTCTCATGTTGTCTTCCTTTCGGGCAGTGGTCCATTCCTGTCTCTTGGGGAATGCAGGTGGTTCTTTCAGCCAACATTTTCTCCAAAAGGATTTCAATAGGTTCTCACATTTACTCCTAAAAAGGATGGCAAGATTACCTACTGTCATCAACATATTTTAGCTCAAAACATAGCAGTATTAAGCTTGCTTAAGAGACTGATCTAACAGTTCTTAGATGAGTAACTCTTCCAAAATATTGGTCTGACTCATTAGTTTCTTCCCACATAAACATCCTTCTAATTTCATGTGGCTTAGTGGCATTTTTGACTTCCTGTCCTAAACTATCAGACTGTGAACTGTAAACTGTGGCAGGGTTTCCACCTAGGAAACTTCTGCAGTGGGTAATGTGTAGAGACAGTTTAGGCAGAGCATGCTGGAAGGCTTTGTAGTGCCAGAGGTAAGGTAGAATCCAGGAGAGGGGTCAAATTAAATTCAAAAGTCCTGCAAAATCTTTTTTTATATTAAAATAACCCATAACAGACAGATAGTCATCCTGATTAAGGACCATGTTTCCCTGTTAATTTTACAATACAGTCAAGGCAGATATTTCATCCCCTTATGCTTTTGATTTCGACCACTCTTTCTCTCTCTTTGTGTTTTGTTGCCTGGAGAGCACTTCTCTCTCTGGACCACTGTCACAGGCCACTAGTCTGTGACAAAGCTCAGTCTCAATCTCCCACAAAACTGAAAAAGGGAAAGTCACAAAAGAGCCCTTTTTTCTTCCTTTTGTGTTTTGCCTTTTTCCTCACCCGGTGAAACAGAGGCTGTACACTGCACAGGGATAGCTTACAGCAGATGAGGGAGGGAGGCATGCTAGTGGCAGGAGCCAACAACAAAGCACAGGCTGAATGTCTCGCATCAGAGATACTGCTGCCATCTCTGCCTCTGCCATTCCTTCCCCAGTCACCTTTGCCTGCATTGTTGCCAGGTCTTCCCCTACTTGGACTGTTTTTCCATTGACCCACATACTTTTTGAAAAGTGCTAAGGCTTTTTTTCCTCCTTCACACTTACAAGCATGAGTCTTTCAGTCAGCTAAGCAAGGCTCAAGAATCCACCTATTTCGGGACAATTCATTCAAATAGAAGTAACATTCTTGTTCTATTTTTAGACATGTATAAATTAATTGAAATTATGTTTATAGGAATAATTAACTGAATATTACAGAATTTTATGCAGCTATTTTTAGTGGACTGACAGTTCAAAGGTACACTGATGTCACCATCAGAGCTTAAAGCTGGCTAAAGATAATTAATTACTACTAATGACATAACCTGAACTTCACAGGACACTGTGATAGAGTAAAAAATCCACTTGAGAATCTGATGCTGGAGTTGTATCTGACACTGACCTTCAAGTTCCTCAGAGAGTAGTACTTAGTGATTGATAGTTTCACTAGGTATACTTAGATTGCTTATTATACATCTGTTGATACAGAATTTCTCTGCAGTGAAGACACAATCTACACAAAGTCAGTCCTATGACCCAAAGAATCAGAGGCTTTCAAGCATCCTCATCTACTTTTCTTTCTCCTGTGAAATATTTACTGAAGTTCTTCACTGTTAGAGAGATAGAATTGAATAGTTAAGGTTGAATCCAGTTGTGAAAGAGAATGACTCAAGGTTTAGGCATCTCTATAGTTTTGTTCTGCAAGTGGATTTGCTGCACTTGCTGGGAACTGCCTCTCCCAGGGTGCCTGAGTAGTGATACCAGTCTCCCCTTTGCATCCTACCGCATTCTACTACTGAGCTTTACTGTGGAGCTTTTTCTGGCAAACATTCACAGAAACCATCCTCTAACAGGGCAGAGATTATCATAAGCTTCAAATGATAGTTGCACATTTGTTCTCCTTTTCTCAATTTAGTATTATGTTGCAGTCAGAGCACACAACAAGGAAGTGGGAAACTGAGGCAAATGTCCTTCTTCGATGGTCAGAGTATAGTATTGACATAAATTCAAATTATAAGAGAGGATATCTTCCTCAGCTGGGTATTGCTGTTCGCCTTCCATACTCTTCATGACAGTCATCTTGAGACTTCTGGCCTAGGAGACCTCAGTGCATTCAAACAGCCCAGTGTTGAAGATATTCAGCCTGAATATCACCTTCCTGCATAGACATTTCCTTGTAATCAGAAAGACAAAATCACTTTATTGCTCCATTCAATGAAGGAGAAAGAAGTCAGAAGGCAGAACGGGAGAAAGACTAATTTTATTCCAATTGATGCATTTGGCTGGGGAAAGCTGGAATCTTGAGTTCTATTCTGAACACCAAGAATCTTTTCCAAGGACTGTTTCATTCAAACTTCAAGGACAGCTAGACACAAACATGAAGTATATCTGTCTTTAATCAAGATTTGATTTTTATTTTGCTAATTTGATTATTACCAATCTAATTTCCTTATAAGGCAGCACTAAACGCTAAATGAGATATCTATCTACGTGATCTGTGTTTTGGAATTTAGATTATGTTTAGGAGCTTCAAATGTGATTAGTTGTTCAGTTGTTCTTTGTATGCATTTACTTCTGTACTATAGTGTGTATGGGAAGATATGATCAGGACACACCATAATCTTAACCTAATTAAAACTTTTTTTTTTTTTAAAGTAAGTTCTGTTATCACTCCAGTTCACATGGCAGAGAATGCGGCTTCACCAAGTTTTTTTATCTTCATAGTTTTACAGAGTCAGCTGAAGTCAGTCTGGATTAAATCTAATTAAATTCTTCTAGTGGAAGATATCCCTGCCCAAGGCAGGGAGGTTGGAACTAGATGAACTTTAAGGCCCCTTCCAACGCAAACCATTCTGTGATTCTATGATTCAATTAACTTCAGTATTGGTTTGGCCCAGTGTGTTTCTATTTTGAAGTGATAAATTGTCCATAAGAAACATAGTCTTTCACTTTACATGTGGTTAATTTCATAAGAATGGGAACCATAATTTCTGAGGCTAAACATCCTTGAAAGTATCTCTGGGAATCATGCTGAGAATGAAAAATATTATGTATACATAGCATCAAAGGACCAACATAAAGCTATAGTTTAAAGTCAGCATTCCTGCGGTATTGAAAGGAATTAATCTGAGGAAATGACAGAAATCATTGCTCTGAGAGGAGCAATGCTGAGCAAATATATGCATGTCAAAAATGTGTAAATGCTTTACTGTTGTCTATAATTGAATAAGGTTCCAAGTGAATGAAGGGAAAATAAGAATGTTTGGAAAAGAACAATCAATCATAGTAGTCGATGTAAGATCAAAGATGGAATGTGACAAACTGCTGAAATTGTGGCCTTCCTTCACCTGAAAATAAGAGGATATGGATCATGTTCAAATAAAGTCATCAAAGAAAATTTCTTCACAATAACATCCAAGGCATTTTCACACATACAAATCATAGAATCCTAAAATCATAGAATACCTCAAGTTGGAAGGGTTCAATAAGAATTATTGAGTCCAACTCTTTGTTTCTCACAGAGATACCTACAACTAAACCATATGACCAGGAGCATTGTCCAGATGCATCTGTAACTCTGACAGTTTTGGTGCTGTGATTAGTCTTGTAGGAAGACTGTTCCAGTGACTGACCACCCTAATGCACACCCTGACCACAAAAATGTACAAATACATCTTTGACATGGAATTATCTTTGCTACTTGTGAGGGAAGTGACACAAATTACCTCAATTCACACTGATTCCTTAGGTAGTTTTCTTACCATAACAGGAATCTCTATTTAGAAATCAGAATATACAGTGAGATTCCTAATGACTAGATTCAGTTCATAATTAAAATGTTTTAGTGAGTGCTTCTGTTTACTGAATGAGCCATGAATTACAGCTCTATTCTCAACACTCACTCAAACCAAGACAATAAGGCACAGAGCTGTTAAGCCCCTATGTCTCCCCTTGAGCTATCATAGTACAGGCCCTAGAACTTAGATACTGTAATAAACTCATCTGGAAATTACCCCGCTCTTTTGAGAGCATTGTTACATTTTGTAAAATTCTTCAAAATCCAAGAAAAAAGTAGCAAATCTAAAGGTAATAGTGGGCTAGATTATTTTCTGGGAACATGCAACACCTGTGTTTCTGAGGTCCAAAATGTGCTTACTGACAATGGAAAACTAACAGAAGAAGTAAGAGCAAAATGTTCCACAGCCTGGTGGCCAAGACACTTTCCTAAAAGAAAAATTAATTAATAAAACTCAATGCCACAAACTATCTCCTATGGTGTCTTTTGGAATAGAGGTTTTTTTTTTTCCTCTTTTATTTTTTTTAACTGAATTGCAGTATATTATCTTAGTTGAAAAGGTGAATAAAACATTTATTACAGAAACAAACCTTTTATTCTTTCCAAATAGCATTATTCTGTGATTCAGTTTTCCTGAGATCAATGAGTTTAAAATCTCTTCTTCACATATTCCCATTCCAGACAAAATCGTTTATTCACAAAATAATTTAGGTCATAATTGACCTCAGGGGGCCACTTAGACTCATCTCCTGCATGAAGCAGGACTAACTTCAAAGTTATGTCAGAGAGCTGAGGCCTTATGTAAGGTCAATATATAATTGTTAGAGAAGACTATTAACTCCTGTTTATTCAAATATTTTTTTGTTGATGTGGGATAAAAAGCTGTAGTGATAAGACAATCTGACACAAATATTAGCCATAAAGTACAATTTTATCTTCAAAAGGCTCAGTTCTCTATACAGTGAAGGAATAAGATACACTGTCTTGTGTTTCAGCAGCTCCACCAGCTGCTCTGAGTCATCTTCTGAAGGAGGCCCCCTCTGAGGACCTAAAAATCTTCCTAGGTTTGGGTTATCCTTTGATCATCCGTATTTGCAGACTGTTCTTCAAAACAAGCTTGCAGGAAAAATCCCATTTCATTATTCTGAGGTGTTTTGATTGTATTTTTCCTTATACAGGAGTGCTTGTATGACTATGACTTCACCACATGGGTTCATTTTATGCTTACTACGTAAATTAAGACTAATTTTGATTTTGAGCCAGGCGAGTCACTGTTTATTTGTGTGTCACCATATACTTGTATCTGCTTCCAGAACTTACATTGTATTCAGTTCCACTATTTATTTTGAAGTTCATTCTTTATTTATTTGCATCACTAAGAAAAAATAAAATCCAACAAATTTTATAGAATCCTGTGAACATTTATCTAGAGAATTACGACAGTGGTTTTTCTTTGCCTCACAATCACAGCTATATACTCCAGTTTCTGTTCTTGGACAGATTCTGATTTTGACCTGTTATTTCTGCAGAAAATCATATAGATTCTGCAAGACATTTGCTTTCTTTACAAGACATGATACCTCATCGCCTGATGCCCTTGTGTTGTGACTCCATCCACATTTATTGTGTTTGCTGTTGCTGTCTCTACAGTTTATTTATCCTTGTATTCAATCTTTCTGACCTTGCATCCAGTTTGTATCAGATAATTCTCAGTCCTTGAACTGTTTGCCAGCACTTTGGTTTCCAGTTCCATTTCTCTGAAAGCGTTTACTCATTTTTTAAAAAAAATCAGGTCAATTTCATTCAGTGACATTCCCTTTGACACTGCTGCTTCCCCAAAAATATCTCTAATTAAGCTTTCTGTCAACCATTTTGTTCACACTGCTTGGTTGAATTGGTTAGATTTGCAATGTAATAGCCAAGAGTAACAGCTTCTTGCTTTCTGCTTTTAACAAAAATATGTCTTTCCTTTTTGAACTGCTAGTTTCCTCCTTTCATAGTATTGTGCACCCTAGATGTGAGGTATCTCTCAAAATTTGCTGTTATCTTTTCTGGCCAAGAGGATATTTCTTCAATCTTACGGTTTCTGGTTTGAGCAGTTGGGTTATGCTCCCCATGATTTCTTCACTGTCCCTTGAATCAGGCTAAACTGCAGGTACAATTTTTCTAGAGATTCTTAGTTAGTGACTGTCATTTTAACTCTGAGCCCCAACCTAAAGACACCAAAACTTTCAGTTACGCCCTATATTTGGTTTCTCATAAATTTCATGTACATTCTTTTGAGATTATTTCACATGCTGTTTAAGTCCTTTGTCTTCCTATAATACCTTACTTTTAATTGAATTGCTTTTATTCCACATAATTTATGTGTTTCTCTTTTACTCTGTGTCCAGTTCTTAAGTGTTCATAGAATAGTATACTTTTATTGTCTCAAATTTTCTATACCTTGTTTTGTCCCAGAATGCAGCTCCTGTCAACAAACCCCAGAATTTCTCTTTACCTTCTCTGGATTGTCTATGCCTGCTGTTTCTTGTTTGCTACTTGATTAATGGGTTCAATTGATTAAATAAGCTGAAAAAAATATTATTTTTCCAGCTTGACTTTCTTTAGCCTTTGTAGTTTTAATTGACAAGCTGAATT
This sequence comes from Sclerurus mexicanus, assembly GCA_013396755.1. Lineage (NCBI taxonomy): Eukaryota > Metazoa > Chordata > Aves > Passeriformes > Furnariidae > Sclerurus > Sclerurus mexicanus. The sequence continues at coordinate 32,106 of VWZF01006068.1, forward strand.
ATCAGATGAATACTGGATCCACGGAAAAGAAAGAAGCAGAAAATGGTGGCAAATGTGTGAGTCTGCCTCTGTAATAGTGGGAAATTACTGGGAAGGATCAAATGTCCTCATGAAACTGCAATGTTCGTAGCTTTTTAAAGATAGGCACTCGGCCTAGCAAAACATAACAAGCTTTCCTACTCTTTCCTGTGCCTTAATTTCTTTCTTCATAAAATTAATTAGCTATTACCTAAGATTTCTAGATAGTCCCAGTCATAACGTGTTGATATCTATGATGACCATTTCATAGATCTTCAAATTTCATTTAGATCTGTGCATTCCATTTTATATACATTGTCCAAAATCTGTATTTCTTGATACTTCTTAACACAGTGTTAGTGAAATCTAAATCTACAGTAGATTATCAAAGATCAATTTAATATTTGACAACCCCCTTCTCTTTGGAGTTTTTCCAGATCTGTTTTTCCTCCTATGATTTAGTTTCTCATGTTTTTGGATTAGATCATTCCTTTCTTTCTTTGAATAAATATTCAAGAAAAGAATTAATAGTTCTTCGTATGTTGTTGTTGACCATTTTGACTACATTCCATCTACTGTCACTGTCTGAGTCTTCCAGAGATAAAACCTCTCTGAAGATTGACTGTGCTTTTATTTGTTTGTTTTTGTTCCTGTCTCATTAAATCACTTCATAATTATAATCTGAGAAACAAAAAGCTTTATTTTTTTCTTTCTTGCTGTCAATCTGATACTTTTTTCCCCATGTAGTTGTCTTTCAAGAAGTATTTTCAATTATTGAACCTTTTATCTCCTCTACCATGACACATGAATATTGTCTTTCTGTTTTAAGAGTCTTTTGACTCTTTTTTGTGTGTTTTTTTTTTGTTTTGTTTTGTTTGTTTGGGTTTTGGTTTTTTTTTTTTTTTGCTTAATCAAGTCTCTCAACAGAAAATGAACTTAAATTCTGAAGGCATCTGGTCTTTGATGCATATTCACTCTGGGTCATTTTCCTACCCTATTGATTGCATCACATTGTGAATGATATTTATAGTCTCTTCATCAGCTCTCCTTATCTAATCTCTGATAGTTGTCTCTCTCGTTTTAACACAGTCTTTTAAAGTTTCAAGCTTGTTAATCTGCTCCACCAGCTTTTATTTTGGCTGTCTTTGATATCCTATGTTATAATTGACTCATGCCTCTTTGTGTCGTTCTTTCATGTTGCAATTCTTGCATTCTTGCACTTTCTCATTTGCTTTTATGAAAGAGTGGCTGAAGCCATAGTTGTCTTTCAGTAGTCAGGTGTTACTCCTATCTCTTGAATCAATACAGGGCTGACTGTGGTACTTTCATTCTTTTCAGTGACTTTATTTAGCACTTTCAGATCTCCAGTCAGCTTGTTGACTCCAGCTTCTGATCAATAAAATGTGCTTCCAGGAAATTCTGGAAGTGTAACAGACATCTCTACCACTCTCCACCACATTCCTCCCTCATAAGATTGTCAGAGAGATTTTCCCTATGATTGTTCTCTTTGGATGTTTAATTCTCTTAGGCACCACAGCTACAATGGAAAGGGCTATTGCTAGGAGGCAGTTCTGTGTTTCTTGGCCACACTCACCTGCCAATAAGATTACCAAATGTCATATTCCCTCATCGTATGACAGGAGTCAGTATCCGCTTGAAACAAATGGCTACTAGCTGAATGTAGCTCTTGGCAACATTTTATTTTGTAAGTGAAAAACCATTCCTTTTTCTTTTGTTATTTATTGTAGTAACATAGAATATGAAGGGTTTTTTAATTTCCTTTTGACATCCATTGAAGTTTTATGGAAGCCATTGCAATTTAGTATTAATTAATATCCACTTATAACAAAGTGTTGACAATAAATTTCCAAAATCGTGAATTTGACATTGAGCAACATAATTTAAGAGAGCAAGAGGAGCTTTCCAAACTACAGTTGAAAGTAAATTAACTGTGATATCAATGTTTATAACTTTAGTCACTTACTGAGTAGCTAAGGAAGTTTGTTTTACGGCTGGAGACTTCCACATGGATGATATGAGATATTTCCTCAGCAGTTACCTTGCCAGACATTATGTTTTGCCTCAAGTATTTCTATTTAAAATACTCATTATTTTATCTTGCACAATTCAAACTAAAATTCTGCATACCAGGGCCAGTGTGTTTTAGTGATTTCTCATCTCAAATGCTTTAACAACAGGTTACTGCTTTAATCATAGCCTTTGAAGAGTTCCAAAGCAGAAAGTTTGGAGAAACCAGAAATCATACTCACGTAGAAGGTATCTGCCTCCATTAGACCTTGAGTTCATCTCCTAAGTCAAAACAATTAACATAATAGCTGTCGTTGCCTTAATTTACATATTTACCCCCTGGCTGAATTAGTATGTTTTTAATACACTCACAGAGAACTCTCTAGACTATTTCCTAAAGAATCTCTTGAAAGGGCATTTGCCTGTGCTGTGAAGAGCTCTAAAGTTCCTTCAAGAAGTTCCTTTTTTAGAGAAGGGATTTAATCCTTTCTAGTTATTGAGGTAATGGTCTTTCCCTAACACATGCCAGGGAGACAAGTCAGCCTCAAATGTTTGTCATTTTGCACACCCATGAGTATTTGAAGAGGTATGAGGCAATAATTGCTCTGATAAGGCATATTCTGATGTCAGTCAGGAAGAGAAGAATCCACAGTTACACTAAGTGATGAAGTGGAAAGCTGCCAACACTTGTTTGTGTTGTTTGTGTAAGGTCATGGTTGAGGCAATATATGTTGTACAGATGAGTAGTCATAAACTTCAGTCTGGAAAGTATTGATGTGTGTGCTTGCATCCATCAGAGAGGGACTAATTTAAAAAGTAGTAAAAAATAACCTCCTTTTTATTCATTCTGGGCAACAAAAGGTGGAGGAATGCTATATGTACTAATGACCAGGAGATGAACTCTAAATTTTCCCTGTGAATTACAAATATTTGGAGTTTCTACTTTTCTCCATTTAAGAACAGCACATATATGATACTGCTGTGGTGATGATGGTCTTTCAGGATACAAGATGTGTCTTTTCATCAGCACCTGAGTACCTCTGAATGTGTTATCAGTAGACAGATTTATACAAGTCCAACCTGTATTTTAAATGAAGCCTGAATAAAAGTTTTGCGCAGGTAGTTATTTAGCCATCTAGATCCCTTCCTTCCTTCCTTCCTTCCTTCCTTCCTTCCTTCCTTCCTTCCTTCCTTCCTTCCTTCCTTCCTTCCTCCTCCTTTCTAAACTTTTTTCAATCATAAAGGAAGAAAAATATATGAGTTAAAAAGGAGGATTTTTATCATATAGCCTTTTCTGCATCCCTCTGTCAGCCAACACCCACTCCACCCTGCCCAGAGAAGGGAGCGTGACAAAAGTATGTCAGGTACTTCAGATCCTTCCATATGTGGCAGAGTTAATTAGCTCTTTTCTATGAACTGCCTGTTTGTCCACGTGTAAGAAAATGACCCCTTATCGGCAATTCATGGCCTTTTACCAATGGAATGTGCAGATGGACTCTGCAACAGGGGATTTATCTGGCACTGCTACTTCCATGGAATGTTTCTTTTCTGCCTGTAAAGCAGTTCCTCCCTCCTCACGCCCTGCCATCCCTCCACTCAGTACATGTCTGTGTAGTCCCCTGAGTCTGTGATTTACTACCTCTTTTGGAAACAGGAAAACTAAAGCTATTTTCAAGTATAAAATTATATTCATGTCAGTTAGGATATGATCTTTTTTTCTTTTTTTTTTTCCCCAGATCTGGTGGTGTTTATTCTTTTGGGGATTTTTTGTTTGTTTGTTTGTTTTGGGGTTTTATTGTTTTGGGTTTTGTTTTTGTTTTTTGTTTTCCTCTGGTTTATGTGCAGATTTTCGAAGACTTGCTGATATAGGTAACATACCTTCAGAACATAGATGATCAAAATCAAATGACAAATTTTATGCCAGGTTATACAGGTCTAGTATCAAATGAAAATCACAACCCTCATACTTCATGTCTGTCCAGGTAAGTCTCCAAGGCAGCCTGGTCTCCATGCCTGTCATTCTGTAGTTGACTATTAAGGTATCAGTGGTATGGAAAGAATTTTATCAACACAACAGCAGATCTTTATATCACTAGGGATATCTCTAAACGAGTCTGTTCTGGTGATCATTACACAGAAACCTTATATGCAGAATGCTTCACCAATGATGAATTTGACTGTCCTTTTTGAATGAAGTGGTATTTGTTTGCTTTACAGATACAATGCCTGATAGACAAATATTTNCACTGCTACTTCCATGGAATGTTTCTTTTCTGCCTGTAAAGCAGTTCCTCCCTCCTCACGCCCTGCCATCCCTCCACTCAGTACATGTCTGTGTAGTCCCCTGAGTCTGTGATTTACTACCTCTTTTGGAAACAGGAAAACTAAAGCTATTTTCAAGTATAAAATTATATTCATGTCAGTTAGGATATGATCTTTTTTTCTTTTTTTTTTTCCCCAGATCTGGTGGTGTTTATTCTTTTGGGGATTTTTTGTTTGTTTGTTTGTTTTGGGGTTTTATTGTTTTGGGTTTTGTTTTTGTTTTTTGTTTTCCTCTGGTTTATGTGCAGATTTTCGAAGACTTGCTGATATAGGTAACATACCTTCAGAACATAGATGATCAAAATCAAATGACAAATTTTATGCCAGGTTATACAGGTCTAGTATCAAATGAAAATCACAACCCTCATACTTCATGTCTGTCCAGGTAAGTCTCCAAGGCAGCCTGGTCTCCATGCCTGTCATTCTGTAGTTGACTATTAAGGTATCAGTGGTATGGAAAGAATTTTATCAACACAACAGCAGATCTTTATATCACTAGGGATATCTCTAAACGAGTCTGTTCTGGTGATCATTACACAGAAACCTTATATGCAGAATGCTTCACCAATGATGAATTTGACTGTCCTTTTTGAATGAAGTGGTATTTGTTTGCTTTACAGATACAATGCCTGATAGACAAATATTTCTGTCATTTGGCTGTATCAAATGTGTTATCAGAACTATGTAAGTATCACTGAATAATTAGGGATAAGAATGCTAAAGGGTTAAAGAGAAGTTGCTGTGGAAATTAGAGAAGAGATGAACTGTATGTGATAGATGGAATGAGTCCAATGCTTTCTAATGTATAAAGTCTTCATTATTGCTACGAAAAGTGAATTTGTGAGTGACTCTCAAGAGAGAAGATCATCTTTTTTCTCTTTTCCCTCTTACTTTCTACAACTTTCCTCTTGAAGGAGTGTCACATTGCTTGTGTACAATGTGCATGTCTACCTCCAGCATTTACAAGCTATTTATGTGTGCTACTGTGAAATAGAATGGGCAGTTGCCCAGTGTGTTTGCATAATGCAAACAGTTCTGCATGAGAAAATGAGAGATTTTGCTTTCTTTACAAACTGACATTTGACATATGGTCCTTATATTTTTCATCTTGTTTTTTTAGACATCTGTAAAGGCATGCACACAAGCCATGCTCATGGCATGTGTAAGAGCTTGGAAACACACACTGTTCCATACTCTGTGCTGATTAGTTCTTCTGCTTATGTCCACAGGGGTGTTTCTCACATGGGGGGCCAGACTACCAGCTTCTTGTCAGATGCAGTTCAAGGCATTGACCATCAGCTGTATACCTTGTATAAGAGCTGAAACACCATCCCCAAAAAAATATGCACTGTTATTTTATTTCAAGAGAATTATTGATTTTAACTGTTTAGTTAATTGAATAAGCTCTAGTGCCTCCTCTGTCTTTGAATGCTGACCTTGCTATGGATTACTCCTGGCCTAATTTTTAAGTTATCCCTAGCACATTCCTAGCTGTCATCCATGTTAAAATGTGGGATTTGGAGGGCAGGAACTTCATTGTCATACATGATTTATGTATGTGGACACTGACTCTGAGGCTCCAAGTTATTGTTGTCCCTTGTACTTCCTCTGCCCTCACGCTCACTGGAAATGGGCAAAAAGTCTTGAAATAGTGTGAGAGATGTGACCATGAATCAAACCAAACAGTACTGACAGATGTTTTGTCCAGTATAGTTTTCTCAAGTGGAAATGTCTAATGTCTTGTGGTTGTGAGAGGGGAAAGTTATCCTCTGTCCGAGGATAACATTTGGGACAGTATCATCTGTCCGATACTGTCCCAAATGTGAATCAAAAGGTGCCTATTTAATTTGATGATTTCATTAATATCTCTACTGTTACTATATGCTTATGCCAGGTATTTACACAAGACAGATAGAAAATTAGATACGACAGTGACATGTTTGGCATTCAGTGTTCCAGACTTTCGGTGTATATGGGATAAGAACTACTCAGCATGTGTGCTATGTGTCAGGTAGGCTCTTGGGGAGCTTCAGGCCCATGGTGTGCTTGTTATAGAGTCAATCACTGCACATACAGTGAATCCAGCGTACCCTGGGGACTCCAGGCTTGTTCTGTATGCACTGAAGGCTGATGTATAAGTGTACAGGAGACATATCCAGAATCTCTAATGTATAACCAGGACAAATATAGCAAATTCTTTCTGGCAGAATTTCTAAACATAAGAAAGAAAAATACAGGAAAAAACAATGGCATAGTAGCCCTTGTACTCAAAAGAGACTACCCAGCTCATCATGTAGAAGTACACTTTTCCTGCATTCTGTATGACTCTCCATTATGGGTCATTTTACATCCCCCCCTTGGGCAAGGACCATGTCTGCGTGTAAGCCTAAACTCTGAGCCTGTGTAGTTGCACCAGCATCAGCGGGGGGTAGGCTGGTATACCACTGCTCCTGATTTGGCCCCATTCTCTGGCTTTTTATTAATTGATTGTTGCTGGTTGTTTTGTGTTTTTTTTCCCCCAGTTGTTTTTTAACAGTCACAGAATAGTAAATGATAATAATAGATTGCTGCATGGATGGGTATATCGGCATATGTTTGTAGGGGGATGTGAGAGACTGAACTGTGGGATGACCTCCCTGACATTCTCCAAAGCATTCTTTCTTTTCCCCGGCTTTTTGGGAGGGCGTTTGTCTGAGGGGGGGAATTCATTAGGTATGTTGGAGAAGAGATTTCTTGTGTTTGCTTGAAGATCTTTATAGCCTTCATGGAGTGGGATGCACAGTTCCCATAAATATGTGATAATGATCATTTGGAGTGTGAATGTTAATTTGTGTAATGGGTTCCCAAAATATGGGCCATGTGCCTGCTGAGTATGTCTTATTTTAAAATAAATGTGCATATATAATACACACACAGACACATGCTGCCTGCATATGCATCCATAATTTAAAATCTAAAATTATAATTTGTTTTTGAAGGAGAAAAGCAACAGCTCCCCCAGTATACCCGTAACCGTTGAACAGGAGCCCAGCCGTCAGGATGGTTTTGTGAGCCCTGCTGGAGATCACAGTCCCACACGGACAGCTGCAGCTACAAAGCACCCCAGTGACCTAGATTCAGCTCTAGATTACTGTCTGCTTTGGCCTCTGCCTCCCATCGCTGTACCAGGAGTCTGATTTTGTTGCACAAGCTAACTTGCTTACTGCTCTGACCCATTTTACCATAGCAACCTGGTTTGCTGTACCAGAGGCTAGAAAAAGCACACAGGCGACTTTTTCAGGATTCCAAGATTAAGTTCACTCTCTGCTCTTTTTTTTTTCCTCTCCCCCCTTCTCCTCCCCAAGAATGTGCTTAGCAGACATGATGAAGAAGAGCTGATGCTTTCCAACAGCCCTGGAAGCCGGGAAAAGATTTAGGCAAGGTATTACTTATGTACTTCTAATACATTGCTTATCCTGATGAATGTTTTTGACTTATTTTCTTTTCTTGGAAAAATTAGTCAGATGCTTCCCTTGCCCCAAATGTCTCATTCCAGATTTTCCCTCATCCATCCCCAACATGCTACTCCCAATACCCTGCCTATTTTGCTTCCATAAGTATATTTCATCATGTCCTATGTTTTTGATTTTTTGATAACACATGAGTAAGTGCATTCAGATGTTCAGGAATAAATCTACTTTCACTATAGTATGCTAGCTGTTGTCCATACATTTGTGTGTTTACATGTGTTAGAAACAGGAGGAGGTGGTTAGAGGCAGCTCTTCTCAGACATTATATTAGTCTTTTATAGATACAATAATCTGGGGGGCATCAGGCAAAGAACTACTAGCCAGTCAAGGGAGGGGATTGCCCCACTCTGCTCTGCGCTGGGGAGGCCTCACCTTGGATATTGTGTGCAGTTTTGGGCACCACAATATAAGAAGGTATTAAGCTATTAGAGAGTGTCTAGAGGAGGGCCACAAGGATGGTGAAGGGCCTTGAGGGGAAGCCATATGAGGAGCAGCTGAAGGCACTTGGTCTGTTCAGCCAGGAGAAGAGGAGACTGAGGGGAGACCTCATTGAAGTCTATGACTTCCTCATGAGAGGAAGAGGAGGGGCAGGCACTGATGTCTTCTCTATGGTGCGCAGTGACGGAACCAGAGGGAATGGCCTGAAGTTGTGTCGGGGAGATTTACGTTGGATATTAGAAAAAAGTTTCTTCACCCAGAGGGTGATTGGGTATTGGAAGAGTCTCCCCAAGGAACTGGTCACACCACTAAGACTACCAGAGTGCAAGAAGTGTTTGGACAATGCTCTCACGGACATGGTGTGGCTCTTGGGGTTGTCCCATGCAGGGCTAAGAGTTGGCCTCGATGATCCTTGTGGGTACTTTCCAACTCAGAATATTCTGTGATTCTGATTATGACTGAGAAAAAAACAGAAAAAGATAACCCAAAAACCACTATGAATAATGGTAGTGAGATTTGAGAAAATCAGATGTTGATGATTTTTCAACACTGTCCTTTTTTTTAATGTTGTTGAGGAAACACTTCATTTTTGCTAAGCTTGGAGATGTGAATGTAGATGTAGGAATATGCAAAAATGTGCAAAATCACAAGAAAGTTAAAAGTGTTGTGAAAGAAATTGTTTTTTCCCTACATGTTTCACATATTTTTGAGATACTCTTAAGCACCTGAGCATTTTTACCAGCCAGCCAGAGGAATTTTGTTCAATACCTCCCAAGCCCACCTGTGATTGTTTTTGCCCTCATGGATGCTGGGAAAGGCACAGATAGGCTTCCAGGATGACAGACATCAGAGGTGTACTTCATTTTGCAAAATAATTTGGGAATTTGTTTTGCTACTCATGCAGAGTCCCTGATATTCACAAGTTACAAAATTCTTGAGCTTGCTTTTGGCAATGCTCCTCTGGACGATTGGTTTGGGTTAGGTTTGCTTCTGCTGTAGACAGACAACTCCTGGTTGCATTGATTCATTTATTTTTAGTTTCAAAAAACTAGTAAGTGGGTTCATCTTTTGGTAATCAGCACTGGTATTGTATAAGGCTCAAGTTCCATATCTTTCCTAGCTGTCTGGTAAAACAAGATATGAAAGTGGTACTATGTAAGACTGTCAAAATAAAATACAAGGTTGCCAAAATGAGATTGAAAAGCGCATCTCTTGACATTCCTCTTTCAGAAGAACTGCCGTTATCTCTGGGAATGTAGATATTTGAGCAGTTCAAGCTGAGCACCTTTTCTCGTACAAGGGTAAGATTTCTTATACAGCTGATGGCCAATGCCTTGAACTGCATTTGGAGAGAGGAGAGAGGCAAAGAGGAATGCATCAGGGTTTATTACATTCAGAAAGTTGTAGACTTCTTGTCAAAAGATTTTTAATAAATCACATTGCTGATGTCTTTTAACCCTGTAAAAACATCCAGCCACCTCAGATCTTATACTTTATTGACAATCCCTCCACAGAGAAAAAAAAAAGTAAGTTGAAAAAAAATCCCTTAATAGCTACTACTCACTCACCTCAGCATCTGGGTATTTGGCATGATTTTCACTCATTTGGACTGAAAGTCATCTGATAGTCCTTATGCAGAGGATGTAGATGTGGTTTTTGGTGCAGATAGGTCTGACAGGTGCCAGTGCTAGCAGACTGTTGTTGATGGGCAGCAGTCCTATCATCTATGCCTAGACTGGAGCGACATCTTCCTCCTCTCTCGCACCCATTGACAGCCCTAACTTTGACTAGCCCTGCTACAATACTTGGCTTCTCAAAGGTACAGAGAGCAACAACCCTGTATTTTTCCTGATGAATTCTATTTTTTAAACATTGGGCCTGAGCATACTTTTTGAGGCTTCCTGAAGAATTAAAAAGCTCTTATATGTAAAGTGAGAGTTATTCTTTCTCACACGTCTACTGCCATATGCCCTTCAGTTATTTCACAGACTGCATGGGATTCGTTAACTAGTCTTGTGGATGGACTCAACTCAGTGAACTTATCATTTCTTTACTGCTTCCTAGGGCTCTAATGTTCTTAATCATGGGAACTATTAGACTGCTTACAAGGTGAAGAACCATCAAAGGTGCAATTTGCCAAATATGAATTTTAAAAAAAGAATAGGTATAATAGTGTAAGTCAAATTTCATTGGTCCTTGGCACTGGAGGCTTTGTCACTGTGCAGCACCTTGAAAACCACCCAAAAATTATATTTTTACAGGCCTAAGTGTTGTCTTTTCTATAATTTCTCAGGCAACATGGTTACCAGCTGACCAAAGGGATATTCCATACTATATGACATCATGCTCAGTATATAAAGTAGGTGGAAGAAGGAGGAAGGGAAGAATGTTTGGAGTTATGGTGTTTGTCTTCCTAAGTAACTGTTATGTGCAATGGGGCCCTGCTCTCCTGGAGATGGCTGAACACCTGCCTGCCCATGGGAAGCAGTGAATTAATTCCTTGTTTTGCTTTGCTTGTGTGTGCAGCTTTTGTTTTCCCTATTAAACTGCCTTTATCTCAGCTTATGAATTTTCTGGCTTTTACCCTTCTCATGCTCTCCCAAATCCTGCTGCTGGGCCAGAAAGCGAGTGGCTGTGTGGTACTTGGTTGATGGCTGGGGTTAAAACACAACAGTCATGAACTACCAATGCTAATTTATGGATCCTAATTTTAGTGTTTTCACACACCACAGACAATGGCTGCAACCTGCATTCCCCAGCATGCATCACCTTTGATCTGGCACAGTCTTTTAATTAAACCCCCCTCTTCCTACTCATCATTCCAACACATTTTTAGAAGCCAGTGTATTTAACTTAATATTTTGCATGTTACCAAAGTATCTAGAGGTTCTAGGTAATGTTCAAGAATATACAAATAAAGTTTTGTATTTCTCTGTCATGGTGAAGGATAGTCAGTTCTTTTGGTTTGTTTGGTGTTTTGGGTTTTTTTTCCTAAATTCATAGCTACAGATAAGCAAATGGTGGCTAGAACCAGAATAGAAATGGTTTAGTCAATTAGAAAAAATCAGAAAGTACTAGAGAGCTGTGGAAAGAGATGGAAACATGTAAAAGAGAATATAGCAAGCAGAAGTAATGAAGAGAACTTGTGAGAGAAGTGGGAGGGGATGGAAATACAGGTCTCAAGAGCATGAGTAGGAAGTTCCTCAGCTGGGAAAAGTGAAGACAGATTTGGAAAACAGCACTAGTGTCCAGTGTTTATGAAGATGTGCAGCTGCTTCTGCTTTGGATGAACCTTTTATGCAGCTGCTGGCTCTGCTTAGGAATGTCATCTGCCTCTGGGACCATATGATACACATCAGTGTTGGAAAGAGATAGAGCAATAACAAGCCTTTAGTTCCATCCAAAACTGTGCTGTCACACAGGATGAAGAAAAACATTTTGTATTTGAATAATAACTTAAACTGTGTATTTTTATATTTCAGTTTAATTAATGAATGATTCCTGGTTTATTTCTATTCATACACACTCACTTTTCCAAAAGTCATTTTACAGTAGGTAGGACTGTAATCAGGTACATTTAAAATCACATAGAAATAATAGTTCTCTAGGCTAATATTAATCCAGCAGGAGCTTAAAAAAAAATAAATCCTGAGAAGATGTGAGATATGGAGATTGTGACATGCTCTGCTTTTGCCCACCTCTGAGCTACTAGTGGCAGTAAGAGTGATTCTGCTTGGCCTACAAGGCAGAAGTGCACATCTCCTTAGAGCAGCTTTCGGTCTATGCAGGCACTCCAGCAATTTTTTGATTAAATCTCAGTAGCACATTCTTATTTTTAAGTCTCTCTGTTCTTCATGCAATAGGTACAACAGCAAGGCCACTTTGAGTGACAAAAAACATCGAATGAAAGGAGGATGGACTGGGCTTTGTAAAGGCAAGGACAGGGAATACAGAAGGTAACTGAAGTGAAAAGAATGGCAACACCAAACCAGGTTTTGTGAAGTAGAATGAAAAGAAGGAAAGATTTTTTTTTCCTGGGGTCCAGTTGGAGTTGATGAAGGAAATGCAAAAGAATTTAAGAGTTCAAGAATGTCTGCTCACTGATTAGCCCTTTGTGGGATACAGTTTTCCACATTCAACACCAAGTGTACTGCTAAATACTGAACACCAGTGAAAAATGAGTCTTGACATTCAGCTAGAAAGAAGATTCCCATTTTACCAGAGTTGCACCATAATATTCATAGGATTGTAAACTACCAACATAATGGATGTTACAGTTTACCTTTTGTATTGAAGGAAATTATCTGTGGTCAAATGAATGCTCCTGATTTTACAGGCAAAGGATATGACAGTATTTAAAGCTTTTCAGATCTTGTGATATAACCCCTGTATATGTTTTTACAGTGAAACAGCAAAGATACAGATAGTTTTAACTTTTAATATTATGAACAGGTAGCATAATAAATGGTCTGGTCAAATAAGACCAATATTGGAGATAATAGGCTCCTGTAAATCAGATGGAACTGTGCTAACTGAACAGTGAAAAAGATTTTGGTTTCATAGTTATAGTTCTGTCCAGTGCTTTCTAGTAGCAGAAATATTTGAAGGAAAAATATTTGCAATAAAAATAGAAGAACATAAACATGTAAATTATTTTCATATACCTACAGTGAAAGATATCAACATTTTATGATAATATTTAACCACTATGGGCATATTTCTTCATCACACCATCTTTAGAGTTTTTAAATTCAAGCATATATAATTGTGGTGCTTAAAAGTGCAGGAAGTTGTTCACTAATAAGTAGACATTTAGCTTCTCATAAAGCTTATGTCCGTATTAACAAGTGTACAGCTCTGTCTAAATGGGTGCATGGAATGAATAGGAAGGTGAACACCAGGTGTTGGTACCACACATTTTTGCAGTGGGTGTGACTTTGAATGAGCTATGGATCAATCTTAATTGTAATTTAGAAAGCAAGAGAGGAAATCCTGAAGAAAACCTTTTGTCCTAGCTTCATATAAAATCAAATCTTGTTCAGATACTCCGAGACTGTCATGATACAAACAAAACTCCATTGTAACTCAGGATGAGCAAGCAGATGCCTTTCAAAATGCACTAACATGTTAATGTAGATTTATCGCATTCTGCTGAGCAGCAGAAAATTTGTTTCACATTACACAAGAGGCTGAGAAGTTCAGTTTTTGTCAATTATTCTTAAAGCTCAGATAAGAAAATTCCATCCCACTGTAGGTATAACAAAGCTGTCATGTATACAGAGCATGTATGACAAGCTCCAGATAATAGTATTGATGACTGTAGTCTGAAGCAAGCTAGGCATGCCTTCTAAAGGTGAAGATATGCCACGCTCTGAATAATCTGGTCTCATTTACAGTGTTCTAGTATGTTCTTCATAGTAATTATTCTGAGGTTAGAGGTCTGGTGTCTATACGTTACTAAAAAGCTGTTCATCAGAGGAGTTCTGTCAGAAAACTGAGAATTTTCTTAACAATTTTATGTTATGCCAAATTTTCATCACCATTCCCTGGGCAGAGAGTAGGGAAGGGGGTGCACAACTATTTTTACATGCTCCCCTCTGAGAAGGGGAGAAGACCATGTTAGATCTATACTGTATTCACATGACAGTATCATATATGTTCAAAACAAGTTGCAGGGATATGGGGAACTGTTCCAGTTTCCTTTTGAAAAATTCTGACCTTCCTGAAGTTAGTAGACTTCAAGGAATTAGAAATTCAGTCATTTACATGATGATGCAGTGAGGTATCTAGATTATGTTGTCACATCAGTTTGTGGAGGTATTCTTATATGTCACGGCTGGTGTTTCAAAACAAAGCTTCTGTTTTATATCAAAGCTCCGAGACTAAAAAATTTCTTGTCTTTACTTCTTTTATGATGAAGTAAACAGTGAAACAGCAGAAATTACTTCTATAGCTCCATTAATTGGAGTGTGATTTCTCCACCATAATACCTGCATAAATGGAGTTGGACTTCATTGTTAAAATGGCTATATAGAAAAATATGTCTTTTCCAGGGGTCTCATCCCCTACAAAAAACACTTTTATTTACACCTAATTAGCACTCCTGTAAAAAGAAGTGTGTATACCAAGGAGTATGTGTTTCTTCTTCACTTTTCAGTGGTTCTTCACCTCCTTTTTTGAAGCCAGACCCTGGGAATTGGGCACAGAAATCTTCAATAAGTCAAACATATGCCAACACAGGACAGTCTGCATAACAAATTAGGCAAGAAAAATACATTACTATCCCTTGACTTAAGGGGCAATTAAAACCTCTTTGGTGAATACATAGCCTGTAATCATTATGGCATTAGGAAGAAGATCCAGTAACGAGTTTATGTAGGTAGAAACAGGAATCAAGTCATCTCTAAGGAGAAAGACCGGAGGAGAGCGGAAGACAACTTCTGCCTTGGCGACCTTCTCTTCCAGAGATTTCTTTTTTCCTTTTACATGTAAACTGAGAAGTGTTCATGGCTCTAGCAACAGCCTTTTGGTTGTGTGGTGGTGTGGCTTTTTTTTGTGTGTGTGTGTGTGTGTGTGTGAGTGTACTGCTTTTCATATGATAATGACAGATACTATGGCAACGATTGAAAATGAAGGCCTGGAAACAAAAGCTGCAGCAGCAGAGGATCAGGACATATTCACTATGTCTGCAGGAATAACGGCAGAGACTCGCTCTTCAGAAAGGTATCTGATGGCAGCCTGTCAAAGGAAGGGCTTTGTTTTAACTCAGGCAGAGTTAACTCACTCTACTGTTAATGCCAGGATTTCATTACTCCAATTTTCACTCTAGTTTTCTTTCCACACAAAACCACATCTATGGTAGATGTGCAGGTAATAAGTGGTTAACGCTGGTCTGATCAAACTTCGGGATCAACAACAGACATGGGAGACAGAAAAGAACAGGTTTAGCAGCCAAATGCTGCTAACCTCCTCATGACTGGTTACAGTCTCAAAAAGACCTCACATATAAATAATGGAAGCAGGATTATGCCTGTATAGGACCAATATCATGTGAAATCAATGTTTAATTGCAGACTATGTGTATTTATCTGTTGGTCCAAAAAAGAGTTTGTCATCTGAACAAATGGAGATATGAAATATCAAGCCCAGTTGTTTGCAGAACAACAAATTACTGTTTTGGAGATTGTGCTTTCCCACAAAGATGAAGCAGCAAACTATGTAGTGTTAGGTAAAGTGATAATGCCAGACATGCCCATGAGACAGGCTAGTGTAAGTGTTGCTACTATTGACTGCAGGAGAAATGTAGGTTCTATTCAAGTCTGGCTTTGGAATAAAGCAAAATAGAAATCTTTGAAGTGAGAGGTGATGCAAAGTACAAACTGAATTTAAGATGAAATTAAAAGAGCAACCTTTCTCTTTGCTCTGCAATGACACTATTTTTGTACTACGTAGTTTAGAAACCATCACAATGCAGTGGTACACTGAGCTGGTGATTACAGGTGGTCTTGCTAATCTTGTTTCTAAAGATTTTCTTTTCTTCTAAGCATATCACAGGTTTTTAACACCACATTTTATTTTAAGAAATCTAGTAAAGTTTAAAAAAAATTACAACAGGGAAAAATTTTGCTAATGAACATGATGATATATTCTCTGCTTGAAATAATACTGTGACTTTATTAGCATGAGTTTCCAGCAGAATGATGTATTACCAGAACAGTACTACAAAAAACCCACCCACTTCATTGTTTTGCTCTCAGATGACTAAGAGTAACAATATCTATGAGATTTAAAATGATATGCCAGTTGTTGAAAAACACTGGTGTAGATAATTTTCCTAAGTTTTGCAGATCTCAGTTTAACTGCTTTGTAAATAAAACTCTCAATTAATGAGTTCCAAGCTTATAAATCAAAGCCAGTGTAGCATTAGATTCAGATTCATTGATAAATTCTTTTGAAAACTTCAGGCTCAGCTATGCAGAATCCAGGCAAAAAGAGAAAAGAAAGACTTGAAAAGCAAGGCTGAAACTATAAAGAACAGTTTTGTGAATAACAAGGTTCCATTACCAAGGAAGGATGATTCCCACTGTAGAATTATTTCTCAAATTTAACCAGTTTATTTAAATAATTGCTATCTTCATGCTAATATGCTCTTAAGCTTTCATATGAGTCATGTTAAATAGGTACCAGCATACTCTTTTGCTCATGTTTGTGTGATTGTGTCTTTTTTTTCTGGATACAAGTTCTTTCCAGTCTGTTAGCCCTTTATGGAAAGCTGATCACATAGCACTCTAAAAGCACAAAGTCCAGGGCTCTAGGCACCCAGCCATCCTTGCATGTGTTGATAACCTGAGCTCACCCTTTCTGATGTCTCCTTTCCACTCAAGTTGTCTTTTGTTTTGCAAAGTAGTGGAAACAAACAAATGTGTATGTTTTATAAAGTTTTCAGGATAATTTCTAATTCTATTTTTTAAGACAAAAAAAAAAATTAAAATGTGTAGATTTAGTCAAACCCTAAAGCTTTCCACATTTCCCTTAGTAATTTTTCTGCTCACTCTCAAGTTGTCTTTAAACTTAAGAAAAGTCTCTTTAGCTGTTCATTCTTCCACTTTCTGCACTCGGCTTCTTCAGAGTCTGAATTCTCTCCCTTTTCCTGACCTTTCTCTTTGACTCCCTCTGAAACCTCTTATTAATGACAGGGGTCTGAAGATATTGAAGAATTCAATGAAAAAGAATTACACCAGAAGGAAACTGGAGATGCAAAAAACACTGAGGCTGATGACTAACTGTAAAATATTGTAGGTTTTTTCCTTCAAGGAAGTCAAAGTTTGAACAGTAGCTTGTGGAAATTCCACTTTTTCTCTCTTCCTTTTCTCATGTCAGTTAGTGGATTTCCCCAAAAAACTTTCTGAAATACAAAAGCAGAAATGATGAGTAGGAATTTGTGAAGAATTCTGACATAAGTATACAAAAAAAAATTGTTTCTCATTTATTAGCAAACAGTACATTATGTATTCCTCTGCCTGTGATTTCCTAGTAGATTTGGACTTAAACTGCTTAGTTAAACTGCTAAGTTAAAACAGAATGTTCAAAATATTTCACTGCAATGTAATAGAAGATTACTGCTCCTCCATGAGTAGCACTGTCATGTCACCAATTTGAATTCCAGACTTTCACTTCATTCCATGGGAATAGATTATGTTTCTGCTGGGTTAAATGGACCTTATGAAACACTGTGGACTTGATATAGTTTACATGAAAGTGTGAAGGATATGGTAAAACCAGTCATACCATGTCTGGTCTGTGGTAACTGGATATGAATGTAAAAGTCTTAGCTCAAGTCCCTGGACAAAGAAAGGTACCTACTGTCACTGGGGATGCTAAAGGTTGCAGGGAATTATATCCTTCTATTTCTTGGCCCCAAAGCGTATAGTTTCTTTTCAGGTTGTATGCAACTTCCGGACAACCATCTTTGAAACAGCACAGTGAAGGTCAGACAGAACTAGATGACTTACTTTTCAATACCTTCTATTGAAAATAAAAATAAAAATCAAAGACTGCCAGAGGACATACCTGGACACTGCAATTCAGTCTTCTGTACTGTTACAATCTTGCCACAGCCCAAGCTGTGGTTTTGGCTCATACTTGCTAACATTCCTGAAATAAAACCTGGGCATAATTTGGCAATTAGTAGTAGCTGGAAGCAATTCTAACAAGTGTTTGGACGTCACCACGTTATTTTGGTGGGTAAGAGGGTTTCACACTGTGGATGCACACTGCTATGTGCTGTTTGGCCTCAGTGCCAGAAATTGTCCTTGACTCTTTTAATTCACTTGTACAGATGTTTCCAAGTCCTAGTACTGCAAAGTAAATCTCAAATACTTTGAACAAGTTTGACCCAGCAGAATAAGCTGACACTAGGCTGATTTGTATCATGTGGTTATGATGTTTTTGATGTGGTATAAGTCCTAAAGCCAGACTGATTCTGATTGAACCACATCCAGATTACACTAAGAATACAGTTTTCCACCCAGTGTGGAAATGCTTTCAGCATTTCAAAATAGCAACTCTGTCTGAGGTGAGAAAATTGTGCTGAATCAACTGATAAGACATAGGCATACATTTAGTGGAACTAGAACCGCTGGAGTATGCAAACACTTCTGTTTAGTTTGTAATGTCATTTTCACTTAATGGAGATCAATTTCTTATTGCTTTCAGTCAGTTAAATTACTTTTAATTGCTTTCTTAATGAAACTGGTTACACATTTATGTCATGTATTTCATGCATTAATTCTTTAAATAGAGATCAGGCTAAATTGGTCATGATAACTGGTTTATATAGCTTTGGTAAGGACAGAAATTAGACAAAGTATCTGGTGGTTTTCCCTGTTATTTTTTAAAGATTGTGGGTATATACATATAATTCATATTATAGATATCATCTACTTTAGTCAGGGTCTAGAGGAATCAGAATGTTTCTCTCAGTCCAGCTTCTGTCTACTTGCTCAAACATTAGCAATGAGTAGCATTTCGATGTTGCTAAATGGCACAAGAAATCTGTCTCTACACCTAAAATGCAACTGTTCATTTATCCTTTTATATTCTCTATGTAAAAGGCAAATAATGCCAAAAAAATTTTAAAAGAAATCAAACTTAATTGGGAGGATGTTCTGTGTAAGAGACTGCTTGTCTTCTGCAATGGGCTGGAAGCATGAGTCAGAAAGGAAGGAAAGTGAGAGGATCCTTTCGAAAATAAATAAGGGGAGTGAGGTGTTTCATCTATTGCTTATTTTATTTCATGTGATTGGCAAATGTACAAAATGTTTTGCGGTTTTTTTTGTGGTAGTAATGAGCTACATATTTGGGCTCTGCCTCTTTTACTAGTGGTAAGTACTGTCTCATTCTGTCCTGCTCTTCAGAGCAGAGTTTCTCTGTCAATGTCCAGAATAACCTGAAGCAAGGAAATGCTGCCAGAACTGAGTCCATAGGGTATTTCTACTCACTGAAAGAAATAATTATATCTTGAAGAAAATTTGATTTTAAGAGGATAATGGATTATATTAAAATATGCTAAATATTATGGCAAAAGGTCAAGAAATGCTGCATTTACAAGACATTTTTCATTGGATTCTGTTCAGTAAAACCATAAAGCATCATATCAACTTGATTTTGCAAAATCCTTTCTCTAGTCTGATAGAGTTGAGGTTTTCTTATTGCTGATCCAGTGAACTCGCAGTGGTTGTCTCTTAAGTCTGTAAGGCACCTTCCTTAAGAGCTTGGCACTCAGTCCAAAGCACTGTATATAAAAATGTCACAGTACAGCTGACAGGAAGAACAGCTTCCTCCTGAAAATGGAAGATGTCTCATTTAACTTAATTTTAAAAGGAATTTTGTTGGACTAAGAGAAAGAGATAATGTGTGAAGCAGGTTATTGAATCCTGTGTTCAGTTTTGGGCCCCTCAGTACAAGGAAAACCTTGAGGTGCTGGAGCATGTCCAGGGAAGGACAATGGAGATAGGGAAGGGTCTGGAGCACAAATGTTATGCGAAACATCTGAAGGTGCTGGAATTGATTTGTCTGGAGGAAAGGAGGCTCAAGGGGAACTTTATCGCTCTCTACAAGTATCTGAAAAAAGGTGGTGGTAAGGTGGGATTAGTTTTTTCCACACGTAACAAGTGATATGACAAGAGGAAACAGCCTCAAGTTGTGCCAGAGAAGGTTTAGATTGAATATTCAGAAAATTTTCTTCATAGAAAGGTTTGTCAAGCGCTGGGACAGGTTGCCCAGAAAAGTGGTGGAGTCACCATCCCTGTAAGCATTTAAAAGACTTGTAGCTGTGGCCCCTAGGGACACAGTGAGTTTTGTAGCACTTGGTTAATGGCTGAACTTGATGTTCTTAAAGGGTTTTTCCAATTTAATGATTCTATGATTCTATGAAGAGAAGGGAAAATCCACCCCTATGGGGAAAGAACAAAACTAAGAAGCATTTCTATTTAGCCAAAGGTCATAAAAGAAGAATTAAGAGAAAAGAAGAAGTAAAACTATTCCTATTCAAGTATTATAATAGTTAGTTTCTACTTACTTTATGAGGGAGATTGCCATCAGGCATTCTGTCATATTGGGAAAGATGAGACACTAACATTAAAGAAGCAGAACCAGATACTTTTTAAGACAACAACACCCCTGTCCGGAAAAGAAAATCCAATCTGCTCACATCAGAAGTTGAGAGGCCAGCTGTTGATTCAAAGGGATGTTGTTAATGAAAAAAAATATTACAATAATTTTACCTTGATACCAAAAAGTAATTTTCTTAAGTAACACTGTGCAAAAAATACAAACCAAACCCCCATTAAGACACTGAAAAAAATTGCTGTAAACAACATCCCTGTTACACTGAATGTGGCATATTAAAGCATGCTTTATGCTTTGTTTTTAAACCAGAAAAGCAATACCCCTTGGAGCAGGTGAAAGATAAAGAGTGAGAGAAGCACTCATGGGTGCTCTGCCATGACTGCTAAAGGTTGAAAACACTTTGGCTTTGAACCCTTCTGTGTGAGTTATTTGAGACCCTGTGTGTCACTGTACCTTGGATACCAGGGCAAAGAGACAAAAGGTCATAAAAATGCATTGTAACCATTTTTACAGGCAATGTGGTTGGAAATACTATCCTGTTCCATTTTTGAATGAAAGCTTTCTAGCCAAAATCTGTCTATTGACCTAGAAATGTTAGTTTGAAAGACTAAAAAAACCCCTATTAGATAATTGTATCTTCTGGCTAATAGAAATAAAAACTTACTCACTTTTCCCCCTTAAGCTGTGTATTTTTATCTAATGTTTTAAATATACCATGTCTGTAGGCATCTTGGACCAGTATTCAAAACTCCTGTTAAATCTGGTGTTAAAGGAAGGGCTTCAGGAGGATTTGTTGGTCAGGTAAATTAACCTTGGGGTTTTTTCCCACATTCAGATGGAGGTACAGGTTGAAACCAATGTGCTGATGTTCATTTTGTTTGCATATCTAAATTTCATTGACATAGTATTCTGTGAAACAGTAGTCTATTATAAAGAGAAGAATAGAAAAGATAAAAAAGAGGGATAAATAACAAAAAAAAAAAGAAAAAGAACCCAACAAACCAAACAACACCAAAACCAAAACAGAACAAACCAAACAAAAACCAAACAAGCAACAACAAAAACCAAACAAACTAACCCCCCATCAAAACCAAAACCCAACCAAACAAAAAAACCCCTGTGCTCAAAGATACAGCCTTGTATCTATGTTTTCACAGGACTGGATGTTCTTTTCACATGGTACTTCATTTAATAATGAAATGGGCACTTGTTTAACTCTAGGAATAAAAATATTTCTCTTCAGGTAGGAATTTTAAGCGACTCAATGTTAAGAATGTGTTTCAGTGCTCTACTGTACGAGGGCCATCATAATGGAAAGCACCTTTTGGCATAGACTTAATTCTAGAGACCATATTCTAGAACAGGTACATTGCAACCTGCTCCTACAGTCCATTGGCACTGACTTCCCCATAATGAATTCCTGACCTGTTGAAAATCATGGCTGATTCTACAAACTTAGTTGCTTCCATTTTTCACTTAATATTTCAAGGACTGAATGGGTAAAAAGGAAAAGCATAGAAAATAGAAACCTCACTGCTCTATTTTAACCCAGTTGTCTCTGATTGTGAATTCAAGTTAATTCTGTAATGGAAAGAAATACAATTTGCATGGTAAATATTTGCAAGGTGTGAGCACATTTCACCATTTCACCAGTTTTTTGTAAGCTTACCATCAGTAAGTAAACCAATTGTCAAGTCATCTCTTGTATGCTCTTGACAAAAACCAGGTTACATTAACACCGCTATTAGGAGACTTTTGAGACGAAAGTGCACAGAACTTTTTGTTATCTTGCACACTGGTGCTGGCATCACCAGCAAGTGTGTCACAGTTGGAGGCAATAATGGTATCAGAAAAAACCTGGTTTGAATCTCAGGTCCTTTTCTAACTTTGCTGTGCTGGTGAATAAAAAAAATCACTTGCCAGCAAATGTGGTGTGGCTGTTGCTAAGACTAATACAGAAATCTGTGAAATTAGCTCTGACTCTTCATAACAATGTTGTAACACTGACATTGTTCACTGAGTATATGAGAGGAAACTAGTTTCCTGTGAATGTTCATGCAGGCAGTGTTTGGGAGAAGGGGCATGAGCATAAGAAAGCCAATTAATATTAAATTCAAAGTAATACTTTGCAGACCCCTTTTCTTCCAGCATTTTCATGGCTCTGAATAACACTATTTTAATGACAAGGTTTCACATTTTTGTGCTCCTGCAACTGATCTCTCTAGTACACATGTTATGACAGAAAAGTTCCCTGTGGATTATTTCCTATCTCTTATATCTATTTCTGAAACCTGAAAAAAGCCCAGCCATTACACATCTCTTTTAGAAATGGAAACTTTGAGTTCGTCACTACCTTTTAATGATCTGTCCTTTGGAGAAAGAGGTTTTGGAAGAGGGCCATTATAAAATACAGTACAAAATACAATCCCAGCTTGTTCTACAGATTGGAAAGGAGAGATTCTGTTAGAAGAAACCTGTTGCCAGATTTTACGTATTATCTGTTTTAATATATATTCACTTCTTTTCACAGTCCCTGGCACCAAAACTGTCAAGCAGACAACGCAGAAGAAATTTCAGTTTTGTGGTGATCCATTATTCTGATTGCCAGTAGGTGGGGACACCCGGTGACCAGCTCTGTGGAAATTGACAACGTCTTTGTAGCACGAAAGCTAGAGTTTCATATGGAACAAAACAAAAATAAAAATATGTGCTAATTTTGTCTAGGGTAGAGTTAATTTTGTTCATGGAAACTAGTATGAGGTTATGTTTTGTATTTGTGCTTGAAAACACTGCTGATTATATGAGATGTTTCTATTATTGCTGAACAGTGGTTACACAGAGACAAGGCCTTTTCTGCTTCTCACACCACTTCACCAATGAGGAAGATGGGGCTGCAAAAACTGTTGGGAGGAGACACAGCCAGGACAGCTGATCCCAACTGACCACAGGGATATTTCATACCACATGACATTGTGGTCAGTATATAAAGCTGGGGGAAGAACAGGGAAGGGGGATGTGCAGAGTTATGGTATTTGTCTTTCCAGGTCACTGTTACATGTGATGGACCCCTGCTTTCCTGGGAATGGTTGAACACTTGGTTGCTCATGGAAAGTGGTGAATGAATTCTGTATTTTGCTTTGCTTGTGTGCACAGCTTTTGCTTCACCTGTTAAACTGTCTTTATCTCAACACACAAATATTTTTCACTTTTACTCTTCCAATTCTCTCTCTGATCCCACTGCTAAGGGTCTGAGTGAGAGACTGTGTGGTGTTGCCAGCTGGGATTAAACCACAACAAAATACAATAAGTGAACATGAAAAGAAAGAAACAAACTAAAGAAAGTGAAGAGAACTGTGAGAACTTGATCATAGCCAACTTAGCCTACACTGAAGTCAGCAGGTTTTTTTAAACTTATTTTAATGGGATTTGGACTGGATTGCAGACGGTAAACACCTAGAACTCTGAATAACATCAGTAAGAAGTTAGGTAATATATAGTTGTATGTAACAGCCATAACCAGTTAGGCTGACTCTGTGAGGGTGGAAGACAGAAAGGGACCAGCTACCAGACTGCCAGAACTAGAAGCAAACCTTCAACCACAAAGTATTTGCAGAGGTTTATTGAAAGTTTGCCTGAATGGAACAGGAAGGGTTTGGCAGGTTTCACTTTACCTGTATGACAACCAAGTACAGAAACCTATTACTCAAAGTGGACAAATCCTGGTTTTGTACCTCACCTTGACAAATAGCATTTGATATTGACCATGTCCTTAAGAGATTTGTCTAGCTTGAGTTAAAGTGACTCCAACTCCAGGCCTTTCTAATATTCAGGAAAGCTATTCCCTGATAAGAAAGTATTGATTGCTGTGTTGTTTAATGCTACCTGGAATCTGCCCTAAAGTGCAAAATAATAGCGAACAGAAAATGTAAACGTAGTACTAGCCCTATTTTAACATTTTATTGGTGTGTTTATCTCCCATGAATTGAAATGCAGGTCTTTAGGAAATACTTTGTAAATTATTCTTTGAACCTTTTCCAAAGTATTTTGTCTTATTTTGCAGTAATTTGGTTTCTCTGGTTTACCTGGGAACCAGGGTCTGCTATAATCTGCTAGTTATAATTCCCTGATCACAATATAGAGTTTTGAGTTAAATTTTATGTATTTTGAAGTTATTTGTCATTGGTCACTTTCCATGCACTGTTAAGTCATCTTACATTGGTAATGAAGACCTACAGAAAAACAACTTCCATTTTCCAGAAGGATTTTTATTATGTATCTTTTTTAATGGAAGATGTCAGATTATATTTTTTTATTGACAGCATTCAGTCAGCAAGTATTAGTCTAATTAATGTCTGCTTTGTGTATATCTGAGTATGTATGCGTACTTCAAGTAACCTTTGTATTGCCAGGGAAGTTCATGCTCACATCCCTGCAAAAGAGAGAAGTCTGACAAACAAGCCCTCGTAGCTGTGTTTTCAGCACTCCCTTGTCCTGTTGTTAACCTTCATGGGCAGTTTATAAGAAGCCCATCTCCTTCTCTGAGGACCAGGGATGACCATTTGCTCCTTTCTCTCATGGGTGTAGTAAGCCTGTTTCAGCACTCTTCCCCATGCCCACGAGAGGCACTGTGGATGCCAGAAGTGTAATATGTCTTGACATTTGTTCCTTTATATAGCTCAGCCTCATAGGAACCTGACATGTGACTTGCTGTGCTAAATAGACCACATTTCCTTCAAACACTTTCATTTCTGTAATACTGAGTGTGTGATGTGCTGCCCTCAAGGAAGCTTACCTCTATCTCTTCAAATTGAGCTGCTGTGGCAAAGCACCTCCCACAAGAGAGGCCTCAGGGATGGTTAGGTTAAAGACATAGGTTTGTGAAAGAGCCACCTTTTAAAGCACGTGCAGTTAGGCTGTTCATATGGAGGTGGGAACACCATGCAGGAAAATTTGGGTGACCTGGATAGCAAGTGAGACGGAAATTAACATTATGGTAGACAGGGTCATGCATTGAAGGATTATTAAGGCTCTGGTACATCACCAATAGTAAATAAGGGAAGAAGAGAAACTGAATGCATGAGTCAGATGCAGAATGGCTATAAAATAGGACTGGAAAGAAGCAAAGCAATGTTAGAATGAAAACTTGAGGAAGATTTTTCAGTAGAGGTACGAAAGTATGACTGTACTGTGCAAGACCCTGAGGAAGCCATAATCATAATAAGTTTTAGTCAGCTAAGCTCCAGCAGAATAAGTTGAAATGAGCGTGTGTGCAAAGAGGAGATAATTTATCAGGCAAGTGGAAAACCCATGTTATAATCAAAGTCTAAAATAACATGGCTTCTTTAAATGAAATGTCTCATCAGTAAGTCAAAGTGGGTAAAACACAATGAGGGGAAAAGAACAATTTAAGGTAAATGGCAGTGCTGGCACAAGACCAAATGAGTATAAATATGCAAGAATTCCTTGCATTGTGCTGGAGAAGTAGCTGAACTGACCCTGGTAGTGATGCACACCAAATGAGCAAGTGGTCAGCTCATACCAAACAACTCAAGCATTTCTCCACAACACATCTACAGGTTCTGTGGAAGTCCTTCCCACAGATTGCTGTGAAGAGGACAGTTTTCATGAGCTCAAGAATCAGTCAAATTAATCCATGGGAGAAAAAATCCCAGTGAGGCTTTCAGCTGAGGAGATTGCCAAACTGGGAACAGGATAGGAAGTCCTTGAGCTAAGAATCTGTGATAGCTTCAGGGCGTTGTTGCCACATGCTTGCCCCATTGTTATTTGCTTCCATGGACATTCGTTGTTGATCACTGTTTTCAGTGTGTTTCCAGTACAGTTTCTCATAAAGCAAAAACTAATCAAAGAGAGAAAAAATGGACATAACACCTCTCCAGCACCAGTCTTCCCCAAAAAAACATATCTAAACTATCATAACCCCCTAACTACTTTCTTTATACTTAAGTTCATAGGATTTTTGGCATGAGGAGCTTCTTTCCTGCCTGCAGACTCCAGAAAACAGAAATATCCATCAGAATAGTAGACAGTGACTTCAGTGTGAAAGGACAGGCAGTTTTAAAACATGTGATAAGAAGAGCAGAAAGTAGTAGGCTTTGTCATTTGAGAAGGTGTAGTTCAAAAGACATCCCAGATGCAATAGAATAAGACTAAATGAAGCAGTGTATCATGAAATTGTCAGTTTTCAAGGACTGAAAAATGAGAGCTGTAGCAGAGTTGTTTTGGTGCCTTTGCTATAGAAGTGACTGCTGCAACACAACAAATGAGTGTATTGGTGGATGAGATTTGTGCATGTGAAAAGGTATCCAGGAATCAGTTCAGTAATATGAGCAGGTGATCAGTCTCTGTGTAACAAATCTTTCTTGTCTCCTCCCCTAGGGGATATCTATCCATTTCTGTATAACCTGTAGTTCTTGTCCAAGAATAATGGACAGTTTTTTGGGTGTTGTTTTTTATTTTTTGGTCTTTTTAATTTTCCTTTATTTTTCTTTTCTCTTTATTTTTTTTTCATGTTAAGAGGGATCCTCTTTCTATACTGCATCAAAATGGCACACTCATATTTCTGTCTCCCAAGTACTCTGCTTCCAGAGTAACTATTGGCTAATACTATCTGCACCCAAAATAAAGAGGAAAGATGTTTTACATAAACAATCAGAAAGCAACTTGTTTCCAGGAAAATGTTCCTCTTTACTCTCTATACTTAGACAAAATCTTTTCTATGACTTTACATATTATTAAGTTCTGTAATTCTAGATATTCTATATCTTCTAATATTTATGCAATAAATATTCTTTATTATTGGACATTATTTGCTTTAACATTACACAAAAATGTAGCAAGACCATTCATGCTTGGCTCACTATTAATTAGTTACGAATGTTTTACTGCTCGGTAAGGGCACATTTCACTGGATGTGTTAAGGAGAGGAAAATTCTGATTTCTTTTTTGGTCTCCGCTACCTCAGCCTCTGTCTACTCTCATGGGGTTTTATATTTTTATTTCTTCTCAGAGAGTCCTGACTTTCATATCTTGGTTAATTTTTCTATACCCAAACACTGATCATGACTTGTCTACAGATGCAGTAATTTCTGGACTTAGGAGACCAGTTAGAGAGTAAAGTCCAATTGAAGTAATACCGTATCTTAATGCAGCAAAATCTGGTTTTCTCATTGTTTTTTTGTCCATTCTGTGCTTTGCAATTCTTAATGCTCTGCTTGTTTAGCTGACTGTCATTATTGATAGAGCAATGATTTCCTCTGAACTGCCCATGGTCAAGCCCAAGTCCATTTCAATGACTTGGGGCAGATGTGAAATTCTGGCTGCATTTGAACTGTGAGAACTTGGAGCATGCTGGCTGCATTCTGAATTCATGTCAGGATCCCTGTCCTTGAAAAGGAAACCTGAAAGCCATGGACCCAGATCTGAGGCTGGGAGGAAAGGACACCTCAGGGACCACACTGCTCATCACAGCCCATGAGATGGTCAAGCAGTGCAAAGGGATCCAGCCCTGCTATCACTGAGTGCCTTCTTCCCTTATGCTGAAGGATAAAACCTGCCTAGACTCAAACTGCCTTTAGAATGATCCTATTCAGAGGACTTTGCAAGATTGGGAGGACTGGAGAACAAGAAGGGAAAATGGAAACAGGAGGATGCAAGTGTTTGCAGCAGAGCTGGATGAACAGTGCTGTACCTATCACAGGAAGTCTCAATCCCTATGGATTGTATAAGGTTTGAGGCAGAATTTGTTGTCTTAACTGCAGATGTCATTACTTCCTCCTCATGCAGCTACCACAAAAGATGGAAAAGGAATTATAAGATAAATATTGGAAATACATGGCTTTGATTTTGTTTAACTGTTATTGATTAATTCCATTTACTTTTCTTTGGACATTTTTTTTTTCATCAGTAAACTGTCTGTGAGATAACAGAAGTTCTTCAGATAGCTTTTTTTTTTTTTTTAAATCAAGCCACTATGGTTACTGACTGTTCTGATAATGACATGGTATCCTGAGTGAGTAAATCTATTATTATTCTAAAAATGTCAAGATGTCATATTTTTTCTTAATTACACTGCATAAGTTTATTAATTAATAATTGCTTAAAATTTTAACTTTATAAATTATATTTGTTCTATGAACAAATATTTTTAATAAACATGTCTAGATTTTAGTGTACATATAAACATGTCCAGATTTCAGTAAACATAAGATCTTTCATTTAAAGATAGTCTCTGGTCCTGAGTTCTCTATTAAAAATAATTTTTTTTTATACAACATTTTTCATTACAATTATTTTTGAATAAAGGTGTATTTTAGGCAGGTTCCATGTTGTCTGACCTGCAAGTCACAAAGGGGAAAGGGTTATGGACTTTTGTGGTTTTTTTCCCCCCAACATTTTCAGTGATTTCCATTCACAGAGTGTCATGTATTCTCTCTGGAGTGAAATACAGGAGAGTGTCTTTTTTATATCATTTGGAAAATAATCCATGATTGTAATAATATTCAATTAGTATTTATTTTACTTATGATAAGGAATTATGTATGGTGTTCCTAACAAAATATTCTGAAAAGTCACTTTTTTTTCTGTGACTATTCTAAATTTGTTTCACATATGAAAAACTGATCTTAAATGCCAATGTTTCTTTTTTCTTTTTGTTTTGTATCTGTCAATTTCTTCCTCCTTTATTTTTTTAATAGCAACATTGGCTGAAGAATGATTACTGAAATTGCAAATATGAAAAAACACCCCTATTAGACTTAAAACATAAATAGCCTCATTCTATCCCTGATCTGTGATCCCTTTTCCTTTAGCCTGCTGTGTTTCTCTGAATGTATTCGTTTTTGGAACAGTTAATTACCATACCAGATTCTCATTTAAAATGTAAGAGCCTTCAAACAAAGTAAGTTCCATAGTCAGACATTAGCAGCAAAGCGCATCTGGATAGCAGAGCTAAATGAGAGATGTGCAGTAGCACAAGTACAGACCGCAGTTTTTTGAGAAAAACTACTTGATTCTTCTGTTCTGTCTCCAGTCCGAGCATGGCAGCTGTATTGTGCCTTGCACTGCGGATGTGTGACACAGTGCAAAGGTTGTCACAATGCTGGGAAAGCAGAAGAAAAGTGAATGGGACTGTAAAACTCCCTCTTTTGGCTCAGTGGGGAGTCTTCAGAGTTTACTTCAGCAGAGAGGAACTCATTTCGAGTTTTCCTTAAACAAAGCGACACAGTAAGAGGAGCAAAACTGCCTCCTCTCTTTTTGTTTGCATCTGCTTTTATTTTAATCACTCTTAGTATGAATATTGTACAGTTTCTCATCCCATGAATATAGGCAAAGCTGGTACTCTTCTTTTTTCCTACAGGATTTCTAGCAATTCTCTAATATTTTTCTATTAATGTCTGCACCTCTCAATCCATTATTCAGCTGCTCCCACAAACCACACATGCACACAGGCACACATACACTTTCAGCAGATAATCATAGAAGTAATTCAAAGCTACAGGAAACTCAGATACTCTGTCCAAATAGCTGTAGGCACTTTCATAATTTGCACTTACACCCTTTTATGTCAATGACATTTTATTTTACTGTCACATCTCTAGTATCTATGGACCTAAATTGCTCTTTTACTAATCTGCAGTCCCGATTATCACAGATGAAAGATCTTTTGTGTCTTGAGAAACATGTATAGGAGTCAGTCTCAAAGAATACCTATTATATCAGTAGTTCTTTTATTAGTGTATCTTTTTGTTAGTTTTCTACAGCATCACGTGCAATTATAAAACTAATCTCTTATCTCTGGGAAAAAAATAAATTTAGCTTGGAAAACTATATTGAAAACACTAGATGAATGATCATGCTTTTACTATTTCAATGCAAATAGACTCATGCTACTTTTAAACTCCCTAGCCTAGTATACTGATCCTTGTTGGATTAGCCAAGTGAAAGAATCATCACTACAGAAGCCATGGATCTCTTGACCCATTCAGTGTTAGCTGTGATTCTATCCCTAAAAGCTTGGGAACTCAGGTGAAAAGTATCTTAGGCTCAAAAGCTTTAAGTTGCTTTCCTTGGTGAGCAAGGAAGCCACTACATGTCTAGTACAGATCATTATTTGCCCTCAAACATTACTTAACTACCTACAGTGTAACTGCTAAGCTCACCACAAGTTGGAAGTCACTCAAATAGCAATGATGCTAAGAGGAATGAACTAAATTATATTCACCAAATTATGTGATAGCAGTCTAAAGAGATTGTTTTGCTGTTCTAAAAAAACCCAACCAACAAACAAAAAGAAATAATTTGTGAGAAATCAAAAATGCATTCATCAGGTCATTCTCAAGACTCTCCACATGCCTACAGTTACCCGCATGCTCAAGCACTTGGCTGTCTCGGAGTGCTAATGTTGAGAAACATTGTTCCTGAAGTATCACTGAAAGTTTAAGGGTAAAGTAAAAACCTCTTTGACAAGTTTTGCCATCAATGAGACTTTTATTCTCACCAAAGTATTGCTCAGGTTGTTTGTCTGCAAATAAAACCAGCTGTGGAGTGTGTGCAGGCATAAAAGATGTAGAGATACAGGGCTAAGAGAAGGGCTTCATGGCCTCTACCATTTAATCATTAACACTGTCCCAAACAGTTTTGATCTGTATCAAGCAGCATGCTCCTAGGCAGTGCTCAAACATGAACAGGAAGTAGATCAAGGGATGTTTCCAGTGGGCAGTGGGATGCAGGGGAGAGTATGGTAACCATGCCATGACACCAACCCTGTGAGCCAGCGGCCAGTCCCCCAGTCTCTTTGTTTCCTAGCATATTTGCAGACAAAGCATATTGCAAGGGTTCAGATTTTTGTGTGAGCTAACCATCAGGTCATTTGAAGAGATCGCCTGTCCATCAAAGCAGCTGAGACACAGTGAAGCTGAAATCCTTGGCATCGATCTGACTCTACTGCTGTCCTCAGTGACCCCTCCCCACCTGTCCAGACTCTCTGTCACTCTCAACTCCTCTTCTCCACTCAGCAACTGGGCAGGAGACTAATTTGGCTAGAACTGGAGAGGCACAGATGGCACCAGGATACTGTCTCCAAACATACCAGCTACTGTAAACCTTGAAGTTTTTGTCAGCACCTCCAAAATGGCTCTGTTAATAGTCTGTGCAGTGTAAAGGGAAAGAAAGTTGAGAGACACTGAGTTCTCAAGTTGTTAATATCAAGTTAGTGCAACTTTTTTCCCTTTCATTTTTAGAAAATAGGTATTCAGTAGACTTCCAAGTTCCCAATAGCTTTCCTCTCAGCTACAGCAGCACATTAAATAAAGCTCACTGAAAGGTAACCTTAAAATAGAACAGAACTGGCATTTTCTTGATTTCAAAATGAATGGAATGATTCATTGGGAAAGAAAATATGTGGGAAAAAGTGCAGTCTTTCTAACACATCTGGTGTTTGTAAACAATGAGGTAGAGTAATCAGAAAGCAAAGACAAAGCTTTTCCCATCTTTGAAAGCTCATTTATTCCACTGGGTGCGGGTACGGCCCCCTCCCCTATTCCTTGTATCCTCTGTTTCTGATGAACAATAGCTTATATAATATTCAGAGTTCAGTCTGGGAGAAGGAAAAATTAATTTTGTCCAAAATTGATACTGATTTAAAAAAAAACAACAAACATAATAAAAGGCATCTACACTTTGATTTTTACTCAAATAAAAAAGACTTTTATATTTTTAGTTATCTTTCACATATTAAATATATAATAAAAGATCAGATTAAGAATTGTAGGTATCTTAAGGCAAGAAAGACTTTATTTTTTCCTGATACTGTCCATGACTTAGCTCTTGTTCACATTCCTGAGGTATATCATGGGTCACTGATCCAAAAGTTGTTTTCCCAATCTACTATTATTACAAGTAGATTATTAAACCTCATATAGAAAGTAAAGAATGTATGATACACATGGTATACACCTACTACGTATGTATCTTATCAGCTAAGCATATGCTGGTATATTTCCTGGTATATACAATTAAAAGTTAACTTTATTGTGACAGAAAAAAACAACCAGTAAAACTCCTTCTCCACCCTGCATGTGAGCATACTTTACTTTCTGTCTGTGAAAATATAAGCAACAGAAAAAGGTAGCATTTTGATATCTCATATTTGTCATACTTGAATAGCAGAAATATTGCTTTCCTCTCTTCTACTAATGATGGATCAGTCAACCATTTCAGGAGTGTACAAAATCCCAGGAAATTCAGTATGTCCTTTGTAACAATAGATTTGCCAGTCCTTTTAAATACAAACTACCTTATCTCTCCTTCCATGCATGCACCCATCCGAGTTTCTGTTATGCTTTATTTCTTAGTTTCTGTATTTTGTGTCACTTTCAAAATAATGAAAAACACAAAAGAATAAATTTGTTCTGTTTACAA
This sequence comes from Sclerurus mexicanus, assembly GCA_013396755.1. Classification (NCBI taxonomy): domain Eukaryota; kingdom Metazoa; phylum Chordata; class Aves; order Passeriformes; family Furnariidae; genus Sclerurus; species Sclerurus mexicanus. The sequence goes on from VWZF01006068.1 coordinate 64,988, forward strand.
AATGCCTTCAGGAAAACCTTCTACTAGATTTTCATTTCAAGTGTAGGTTAGAATCTACAAAACTTAGTCAGAAGTTCATAGGCATTAGAATCCTTGTTATTGATGGGTCTTGGGGTCAGGTTCAGCTAATGCTGAGTGATCTCTACTCATGGGAATGAGCTTCTTCAAATATTTGTCTTTCCCAGTGAACAGGTAGTTTCATGAGCAAGTGGTGCATTATCTATCTTTGAAATTACACCCTGACAATGTTGAAACAATATGGTGATCTCAGGCCCTGTAAATCACAGTGCTAACATGCAAAACTCACTGATTAGCCTGGGACTGGTGTAGGATATAAAGAAATCTGACAGTTGAACTGAAAGGTAACTGGTAGGGACTGAGCAGACAGAGAAATTTTGGCTTTTGTTACTTGCTTCATTGCCAATGGGCATGATATTGCCACTCTGTCCCAGAGTTTGCTTTATCCTGGTGTGAGAATCGTCAAGCAACTTTTTAACCTCATTTGAGGAGTACTGGACGGATGGATAAAACATAATGAAAAACATTGTTCACACAGGTTCAGACGTCAGGACTGCTGTTAAAAATGCCTGTTTCCTGTATTCGATATCTTTTGCTTGGTAGATGCTCTAATACAGCAGTATAAATCATCACATTTTCCTTTGGGTAAATACTATCAGGAAACCAAAATTTAAGTGGAAGGAGGTGTTCACTTTCTGATAAAGGTGTCCTTGTGTGTGGTTGGTGATCTGCCAGCATGTCCCAACTTTTAGCATGGAAACTTCAAAAGTAACAAAAACATTCTATATGCACAAAATAAGTTCCACGGGCATTTATCTAGTTAGCTTTAAAAAGCCCAAATTTTACATGTACTCCTAATTCTAATGGGGATGTATGGTAGAAAACTGACATGAAGTGGCAAAAACATAAATAGAATGGCATCTATACTTCCCAGAGCTAAATAACTGAAGACCAAAACACAAAACAAGGAAAGCCAAAAGAAGACAGGACTGTAATTGTAAAAAGTCTTTTAGAGACTTTTCTTTATTACAAGGAAATTGGAAGCATAAGACATTTCACCAGAAACTCTTTTTAAGAGATTTCTAGTATGATTGTCCAAATCCAAAATGTATGGCTAAAATTCTACACACTACAGGGTTTTCCTGTCTTGTGGTTTATATGACTAGGTATTTTAGAAGTCTGTAAACGATAGACACCAACCACAGGGCTGAGTCACAGAGCGGAAATTAATTCATCATTAAAGAAGATGAATTCACTTGAGACATCTTAGCAATTGAGACCCGTTAAAGTGTGTCAGTGTTGCCAAAGAGGAAATATATAAGAAGTAGGCATGGGAATAATGCCCATATTTTGCTGTCTCTAGAAACTTTTTACAGAAGAGCTATGCTTCTCTGTTAAACATTTCAGATGTCAGTTGGGAATGACAATAATACTGTAAACTTTTCCTCTTCATTGAAAGGTAAAATCCACACAGAACTAATGTCTGGAAATCCCTGGACTTTTAACAGCACTTTCTATTTTTAATTTGAAATGAATTTTGTGCAATTGATGCAGAATGAAGGACCCATCATAGCTAGACTATAAGAGCTTTCATTAGTGTGCACTGAAGATGAAGTTCAGCATTAGTCTCTAGCACTAAGTGGCACCACCCTTGGTTTTTTTTTGTTCACAAAAGCTGTGAGGTATACATCCCTGATTATGCCCTGCAACATCTTAAAGAATTATACTCCCTGAAGCATTATAGCATACAAATCTTACAAGGTTAATATATGTTCTATGGAAAGCAAAATCCCTCATACCTCCACTCGCAAGGAGAGAGCATAATTTTGGCCTTTGCTATGCTTCAAAATGCAGCAAACACTGAAATATTTGATGTAAGGAAAAAAAAAACCAAAACAAAATTTGGCAATGTTGACTATTTTAAGTTAAGCAAAACACTGTACTGTTCCCAAATGGAAACATGACTTTAGGTTAGTCAGTTAATCGCTGCTCAATTTTTGTGAATGTGAATGGAGATGAGACATTGTGGCGGAGAATGGAAAGTGAAGTTGGAGAGGATGTTAGGATCACCAGTTAGGAAAAGGCGAACTGGGTCCACAATTCTCATGACTGTAACAACTTTGTTTTGGTTTGGTTTTTACCTTAATTTTCAGTTTAAATTTATTCATAGCTAGCTTATACCCATTTGATCTTGGGTAAACTTCATCTATTGCTTTAAAATATTTGTTTCTAGGCCAGCTGTTTATGGTCTTATATGTAGAACAAGAACAATTTCCACCTGAGTATGGCTTCCCATTTTATGACATATTTTTCCTCATCTGCTGGTAGCCCCTCTCTAAATCTGCTCTATTCTTGAACACAGGAGAGTGAGATGGAAAAGAACAGCAAGATTTTTCTCTTCCTTTATATCTCAGTGTTTTTCATCTCCAGACAAGGCTCTTACGGTTCACCCAGCATAGCAGAGGAAACATTTTGCACATTTTAATGGTATGCTTTACTACTTATTAATGCTCCCTAAAACTGATACAGGCCCTGAGCTGAACTCCCTGCAGCAGAGCAATTTCAAACTGATCTCAAATACTGGGATGTAGAGCCACAGCTGAACTGCATATGATTTCCAGTAACGCTGAGGTTGACCAACAGAAATTATACACTCAGCTTTATATCTTCTGGCTAGCACACAAAAAGAATAACCCAGCTGGCATTTTCATTGTCTAATAGCTAGTATTTTCTACCCTATTTTGTTGAGTCAACACTCAGACTGGAGTGGCTACTGGTTGTCAACAAGTTAGTTTAAATGCTTTTTTAAAAATTACTTTCTTATTACTTCCTGGTGTGTGGGTTCACAATAGAGTGACTTTTATGTGAACAAGTGTATCCTATATTTGACAGTAAACCAGAGAGTGCTGGGCTTCATGTTCTTGTGTTTAGATTTTTTTTGGTCCCCAAGATGACCACCTAACAGAGGAGCCTCTGAATTATCCTGCAGTAATTTCCATCATCATGCCATTTTCATGTCCAGCATTAGGTCAAGAAAGGCTTGGGAGAGCTTAAAAAGAAAAGACATATCAGTGTGTTCCAACTGTCTGCTGCTCAGTAGTATGTAGCCTACCAAACAACACAGCACAGTGCTTTTAACATAAAAAAGCACCTTAAATTTCTTTGTTTTGACATAAGAATATTTCTGAAATATGTGAAAATCAGGCTTCACAGCATGAATTTTGGTGCTCTGTCAGTTGTTCTGTTACTGTGTGAAGAATATATTTAAGAAAGGAGCTGTGGCTTGAGGTCTGAGCAAATCTTCATCCTGGTCATCCTCCGCACAGAGAAATACAAATGCCCTGCTGCTGCCTGCAGGCAGTGACTTTTCAGGTACTTAAATATCTCATATTCACAGAAAGTAACTGGATTTGTCTCAGTGATAACACTCAGTTTCCATAGAGAAGTTAACAGAGAATGACAATTTTATTTTTTTTAATTGCAGGGAAGATGTACTTAAACTTTTACGTAAATGTCGAGTGAGAGAACAGATTGGCTCATGTATTTATTCAGACCAAGGAAGTCCACAAACACACACACTTGGAGGGCAGTTAGACTGATCCTGGTAGGAAATAGATATAACAAGAGCAAAGTTGCACTCTAGCAATTCCTCACCTCTTCTTTGATCGTGGACTTCTACATTATGGTCCAAAGCATATCCAAGTTTTGCTTGGACAGTACAGAATTCTTTACAGAAAAAGCTATCACCACTGAGGACTATGTGGAGGGAATAGCAATTAGAGATGTCACTTATTACAGAACACTCCAAAAGTAGGTGCTGCATTGATTTGTAGCCAAACCAATGATATAGAACTTCAAAGATTGTGGAAGAAGAAACTTTATTATTTCCTATTTCATTTGACTGTAATCTCATTGTGAGAATTTCTATGGCCAAAATACACCTCTGTATAAAAGGTTAGTCCAGGCTTTAGTGAGACAGGTGTACTGTGTATACAGTTAGGCACTTCCACACCTGCCTACAGCGATTCTGTTGAACAATTTTAAATATTAAGCAAGGCTATATAGCACATTGATAATTTTCCTCTAACTGTCAATACACGAACACATGCAGAAAAGGCAGAAAAACTATTTTCTTCATAAAAACCCATGAAATAAATAATAATTCATATTTTCTAGTAATGTTAATAAATGTAAATAATTAAAGTCCCTTAATTAAAAAAAAAGACTACCCAAAAGAAAATGTGCTTAATCGTCATTAACAGAGACTCTTACATTTTTTCTCCTTTGATAAGATTGAAGAATATGGGTATATGAACAGAGAGCAAAGAGAGACATTAATTTTATACTTTGTAGCAATATATTTATTTGATCTTTCAGTGATGAGAAGAGTGCATTGAACACCCTCAACTATGTTGCCTGTGGAAACACCTATTGAGATTTTTGTGGCCACACAGAGCCCAAGCTCACAAGGCAGGCAGTTCTCCTGGCAATTGTGCTGCTGCTCTAAGACCGTGCTGAGGGACAGCTTATGCCATGTCTTGTTCTGAAGGACAACAGGGAAGAGGTGGTGTGGGGAAAGGTTGGATCAGTGTACAGCTGCTTTGCTCTGATCTGCAGGGCCAGCATGCTGAGACAGATGGATGGGGGAAGAAATGAAAATAAAAGCTCCACCAAAGTGTGGGGCTGGTGGGGAAGGGGTATGTGATACAGTCTTTATAATGGGCCAGCACAGCTTCGTAACAAGCAAGGATGTAATGCTAAACAAAGCATCTTTTTAATTATTTCTTCTTTTTCCCAAAACATTTTAAAAGAGACAGAAAGAATTCCAGGCTTTAACAATGATCTTTGAAAACACCTTGCTTTTCATGAGAGTGTGTCACAGCCCTCCCACACCCTTTGCTGTCCAAATAAACTTTGTAAGGGAATGTTCTTTACATTCCCCGTTGAGCATGTATAGAAAAGATTGCTCTGGCACAGCCCGCTCTCTGTTGACAACAGTGTTTCCTGTTATTGTGAAGCAGTCACAGGCCGGCCTCCAGTCCAGATCTGGGGAGCGCCGGTGTCACAGATGTTTTTTCAGGTGTAAAATTCCTGTTGGCCACACAGGCCGTTCACACAGGATAAAATGGGTGTCTTCAGATTGGCTCAGTGTGTCTGTTTGTTCACTGCTGTGCTGAACCAGCTCCTCTTCTTGCAGCAGTGTTGAAAGTAGGGAATGTGGAAGGGAGTTAAAAACCCTTCCTGTTGCACTTAGGAAATGTTCTGAAAACCTGAGATTTCACTTTTTGTGCTTATTGTGGGCCAGCTAGGGCAGGGGGAGAACAGGGAGTTGTGAGTTCAAGGACTGCGTGATTGCTGGAAAAATGTGGTTGAACTTTCTCCCTGAAGATTTATCCTGTTATGATTTCAAGGACCCTTAAAAAAGCCAGCATTAGAGAGCCACCCACGCATGATAGCAGCATAGCAGCTGCATAACAACACTAACATGGTTAATGACTGCAAATACAGTGTAGTATTATGAAAAGGTCACTGTGAGAGGGTGTCCTGCTGTGCTAGCGCTTATGCAGATGCTGTGGGTGTATCCATAATAGTATCGTATCACTGATGGCAGGGAATTATTAGATACCAACCTTCCCTGTATCAACCTGGAGAGAACTCTGCATTCCATAAACTTATTTAACCCCGACATAAGTGGTTTTACAGTGAGTAGCTACTTCACTGAGTTGAAAACTCATCTCACTGTCACTTTGAGGTACTGTCAAAACTGTGCTTTTCTTTTTCTTTCTGTTACAAAATCACTTACTTCGTAAACACTTTGTTTTTGTTAGATAGGTAAGAATCCTCCTCCTTCTTAAAGTGATTACTTTGATGAAATGTATACTTGATTGATATTATTTTTCCAGTAAAATGTGAAAAGAAAAACTGTGGTCTTCTGTAAAAGTAAAAAACCATGACTGAATTGTGTTTGTTTTAAAACAAAGTTTCAAGACCTGGGATGTACTATTGCAATGAGGACAGTCTAAGAGTTTGGATGATCCATTTCTTCATTCTTTCACTCAATTGTTTTTTCACAATGATTCTTCTGGTTTTTTGGAGACATTCCTGAAGCTGAGAGGACAGTCAATACTTTGTATTAAAACACAGTTTTTAAATATTGTACATGGGAAAATAAATGGTTATTTGGCATATTTCTAAAATATCATCAACTCTTCTCTGCTGTTCAACATACTTGCATCATTCTTTGGTGAATTGATATGAGCAGAGGTCTCAGATCACTGACCAAATCCAGAACAAACAGTGCTGAAGAGAATTATAATATTTTCAAATATTACCCGTGTAATATTTAGCAGGAAATTTGAACCCATTCTGAGCAATATTATAGTTGTGAAAAAGAGGTAATGATGACAGTATAATCATGCTTTTACTTCCTACCCCCTCCTCCCCTCCCCGAGAAAAGACAACACAAAAGGAGCAAAGTCCTGGGCTCTCCATCTGCTGCTTCAGAAAAGTCACCAGTATGTTATTCGAATACAATAATTCTCAGCTCACACCTATACACACATAGATACCTACAAATATATGTGGATTTGTGTATACTTATTTATGAACAAATATCACTAATAGGAGCCTTTTGTCTACTCCAGTGAAGAAACTAGATCCAATTGGGTTGATGACATAATAAACCACTTTATTTTTATGCATCATCTTTCATGCAAACATATAATGAAATTCTTCAGAGCCAGTTTATCTACACATTCCTGAATAGTGGAACTAAAGTGCTTAGCTTTACAGGAAGCATCTGTGCATGTTGCAGGGCAGGGGTGAAGATGGAAACAATGGCCAAGCTTCAGGAGAATGATTGAGTGCTGGAAAACTGGGAAGTTCATGCAATGAAAATACACTTTTTTTTTAGGCAGTTGGAGAGGCTTTGCCTACTGAGCAGATGACTCCTGGAAGGAATTTGAAGAGAATTAATGGGAATGGCTATTTCAGATGGCAGAAGGAATCAAAATAGAAAGCCAGTTCCTTAGGCCTTTCAAGTCTGAAACATATTTCCTTTCTGTCTTGGATCTTTTGTATGCAGAGCTTTTTATCCTGCTCTGGTAATAACAGCCCCTAAGGAATGCTCCAAGGGGGGAGAAACTGGAATGAGCTCTGTTTATGACCTCTTCATCACTCAGGATGAGGTGGATGGGACTGGCAAACTTTCCAGCTATTGAGGATTCATACTGTTTGGATATTTCCTCAGCCTACCCCAACTTACCCTCAAACTCCCTACCTGCTGTCTTGCAGCAGTATTCTACCTACTAGGGGATTGTCCAGCTTGCAAACAGGCCCTAGCTGAGTCTTCAGTATTAGCAACAGAAAGGACATGTAGCAAATCTTAAGATGATAGATTCAGAAGTAGATCAAGAGTGGACCTTCAACACTGAAAAATTGACATTATTTGTATTTTGGGCACTAATGGACATATGCACATGATAAATCTCAGAGAAAGTGGCTTGATTTGACAAAAGTCATTATGTGGAACTGAATAAAAATTAAATTATACAAGTTTGTACTTCGGATTTTTTCATTACTCTTGCTAGTAATATGTTCAATAGATGTGAATTTGAGAAATTATGAAAATCTCCAGTTTCCACTTGAAAACAATAGATACAGCAAGAGTTTGAGCTATAGATTTTAATAATGCTCTAAGAAGTTTAATACTTACATATAAAACTCAATTTTGAATAACATGGTGGAAATCTTATTGGTTTTACTCTGACAAAATTCTTATAATGATCTTGCTATTTCCTAATTTCTTTCTCTCCTTTGAGCTGTGATCTCGTTTTCTCTTGTCTTTTGTGCAGTTTTTCTTTAGTTTCAATTTATTTTCTGATCCATAATAATGTATTATTTTTACTAATTCTTTCAGAGGATATGGGGCATAGTTGTTCTATCTGTAGAAAAAAAACACCCCAACACTTCAAAATACAGGTAAAAAGGGACATTTTCTATTTTCATAAATAGAAATTATGACATTAATAGGATTTTTTAGGATTTCAGCATCACCAGAAATCAACATTTATAATTAAGAACTTAAATACAGAAACAGATCTCAGTGCTGATCATCAGTGGTCTTCATATTTTGTTGTGGGTCAAAAATTAAAGAAAAAATAAGGAAAATTGAGTGAAGTCTGTATATCTGAAGCCTTTGATCTGCTGTGCTTCCTCATGTGCTGGGTTAGGTGTTCAGGAATGCAGGTAGTAGCTGAGACATTCTTTCACTATTAGAGGTGATGCCTAGCTACGGGCAAAAATCAAGGGACATTACGGTATAGCAGGGTATATGCTTTATGATCTTGGAATGATCAAGCACTGACTTTCTTGGTGCTTAATAAGTCATGGAACTTGGGAATGATAAATTGAATTTCCAGTTATCTATTCAAAAACAGATGGTCACATTTCAAAACACTTAACTGAGAGCATGCTAACTTGAAAGGTCGCACAGTGCTCTCAGCTGAAGTTTTCTATTGTTTGAGGTTTCTGCTTGCAGGCTGAGTGCAATATCCTGCACATTTTTCTAGCCTGTGGTGATACTAGTCACTTTAATCTGACATAAGTATGGCCTGCCACCCCCAATTGGGTGTTCTCCTTCCTCCTTTGGGTAGGCATGAGCATTTGTGCAGCTGCACGGTCATCTGACTCACCCTACAAATGCTGGTTCTGATACAGTTTATGGTGGTGGGAATAGGCAAGCTGTGGGAACACAGAACCATCGTTTCTGGGAGCGGGCAGCATTTACATCAGATCGCAAAGACTGATAGAGAGCATTACAGTAAAATCATCTTAAGCTTCATGGATGAATTTGAAATATTCTGTAGCTTCTCATGCTTTTATTGTATTCCTGCCAAGTGTAATTAAATCTGTAGAAGAAATTTCACAGCATGCAATGCTAAATCAGACAAACCAAGCTGTGACATACTTAACAAAACTATACCTGAGTCTCATGGCAAAGGCTCTTTACACTAGCAAATAATCACATGCTAAACAGAAGAATTTGGAGAAGCTTCAAGTTTATTGTTTTCCTTGGTTTCCTTGCCAAGGCAGCAAGGCAAGTAATTAACTGTTCAGTCACATCTAGAACAAAGTGGTAGGCAAGAAAGAATAATAAAGTGTAATAAATCCATTTCTATGTCCTGTTTGCAGCCTACTACATTTCTAATATCTTAAAATATAGATTTATACTGTAACATAGAAGTAAGAGATACAGAGATTGTTCATTTTTACTCTATCGCAACAATTTTTATGATTTCAGATTCTGCTAGATAATTCTTCTCTTCGTTTTTGTGGTTTTGTGGTTTTTGCTTGTTTGATTAGTTGGTTGTGTTTTTGTTTGCTTTTTTCCTTTTTTGTTTTGGATTTTTTTTTCCTGTTGTTGTTTGTTTTTTGGTTTGGTTTTGATACTACTGTATCATTCTTCATCACTTGATTTTTCAGTTGTCTCCAAAAGGTGCCAGTTTTCACCATTAGATAGCTTTTCTGTCTTTTCAATTAATGATGGTTCAGGAACACAAAAGGGAAGAAGAGTCTCCTGAAGAAACTAAATTACAGTTTCCGAGTCTGGCTTTTACCAGCCTTTCTCTGCATCCTTTCTGAGGGACATTCACACATAGATTGTGAAGGAAAAGGTATTTAAATTGTAACCTTTGAAGAATTAACTGTCAGACTGTGATCTAAAAGAATTAGCTCATTTCAAGTTAAGGGCATTTTTCTTGAATGGTCAGTAACACCACTTTTCCTCTTTCACATCCAGACTTGCTAGATCCTTTTTAGTAGGTCCTGTTATAGACACTCAGGTGGTAGTGAATACCACAAAGAAGTATCTGTGGCAATGCAAATCACTTCAGTTTTCTCCTGGCTTTTCTTTCTTTCTTTTTTTTTTTTAAGTGTTTTTTGGTTTTTTTTTTTTTTTTTTTTTTTTACACCCCNTTTTTTTTTTTTTAGTTTTTAAACCACCTCTTCTGATAGCAAACAGAATATTGATTTCTTCTATCTGAGATAGTATTGCCTGTAATCAGCAGTGCTAGAACAATTGTTTAGACATGCTGAGCACTGTTGCAATGCTACTTTTTCCCCCTCATGAAAAGCAGTGCAATGGCCCCCATTGCATTTCTAGAGAGTAGGGGAGGCTTGCACCTCATGCTGCCATGCACAAGGCCTCTTAAGCTTTGAAGCACTCTTCAGCTCAAGGTTTCTGCTCCTCTCTGTGCTCTGTGACAACACAGATGAAAGTGGTCTGGGTTTTTTTGCAGCTAATGGACTTTCTTGAGGTGTCTGCCCAAAGCAGATTTGTTTGTGTTTGTGTGCATATGTATGTGATACAGCCTGAACCAGATGGTGCCTGCTGAAGAAGCTGCTGAAGAGAGTGGAGAAATAACACATTTCCCCCCTTTTTGTCCTCAAGCAAACCTCAGAATCTTTGGAATGAACTCAATGGGATGATATTTCTTCACAAAGAAGTGGGTTAGATCTCAGAAATAAGTCATTCTGTTTATGCTCCATAAGAAGATGCATGGTGATCTGAGTAAAACCACTAAGTCCTCTGAGTAAAACCACTAAGTCCTCTGAGTTCTAGCATCTCCCCAACTACTTTAGGGAGTACTTCTGTTTTCTGACAATCCCCATATTTGTCCTGTGAATCCTGTATCTCATAGCTGTTGATTTTTCCTCTCTTGTATTTTTCATTGAAATTATTTTTAAATGCCTTAAAAATTGCTGAAAATATAAATATGTATTTTAGATCCCATTAGAACTCAAGTCCTGTCATTATTTATCTTGTAGTACCCCTGAATGTTTTTTCTGACCAATACTTTTATGACCATCTTGTCTGCAGGGTCAAAAGAGAGAAGTAGATTTGCTCTCTTGAAGAGCTGTAATTTTGCATAAATTCTATGGTAATAGCTTCTTTTTATACAGTGACTTTTGTGCTGTTCAAACAAATAAGTTTGGCGGTCTTTTTTTCAGGTGTCTTCTCTTTAATCAATGGTTAAGAAATACCTCTCAAGGCTGATGTCTGAAGGCAGCTGTAGTTGAGTAAAGATCTTGATTAACTTCTTTTGTTTTCTTAGTGTGAACAATGCATTCTCTTATACCATTTGGGTTTGGTAATGCCTGGGGTTTTAAACTACTATAGAATGGAGTATTATTATCTTAGAAAACACCAGGAGCGTGATTACCTCTTGTGAAGTTATTTACATTTGCGTATGGCAAATGAAAAATGGAATTTTAATTTAAATGAGTAGAGAATGATGGTGTGTAATTGTAGTATCTTCCAAGCTGCTCAGTTTTCACAATTGTGATGTCCTGGGGTGCAAAGGAATGAAAAATCATGCTCTTGATTACGAATTCTTTGCCTTTTCAAGAGACATTTCAGCTGATAACTTCTTTTTTGTTTCAATTATGGCATTCTCTAACTGATGTAATTTAGTGTAGCCTGATTTAAGTCGGAAACTCATACACTTTGGCAGTTATTTCCTGGAAGTTTGCTTGATTTGGTCTGCAGTAAGTAGACAGTACATACGACAAACTGATTGTTGTGGAAATACATGATCAAGCTGCCTGTTTATTTCAGATTTTGCAAAGGGAATCCTTTTGCATAGTTTAATATACAGATGTTCTCTCTGGGTAAAGCATTTGTGTCTTCATATTTGTATCAGTTCTCTAGTTTTATCCAATGTGAATTCACTGGTAGAGATGTTGTCCCTGTTTAGAGCTAACAGTATGCTCAGCTTTGTACAATACTCAACAGCAGACAATCACTGCTCTGGAGAGCTTAAAGTCTAAAAATACCTCAGCTAATGCTTCAGCTTTTTTCAGCCTTTAACATTCTCAACATATTCTTATTGTTTTGTCTCATCCTAATAAATCTCAATTTTAAATTGTTAACCAAAGCAAATCAGCTTGGTTCCTATCTGAAAATAATCTGATAAAAGGTAACTTATTTTTAGATTTGAAAATGCATGTGGGTTCAATCCAGCATTCACTGAAGAGCAAACACAGAATCCCATTGTTATGGACCCCTCTAGGTAACTTTAATCCTGCCTACCTGCTCCCAGTAGTGCCAGCAAAGCACTGGCAAGCCCTCTGGTTGCATTACCCGCCTTCTTGCTGGCTGCAGAGAGCAATTTAGTTGAAACAAATGGCTAGAGCTCTGGTTGCAAATGAGGTCATCTGGGTAAGACACGTCCATCCACCTGATGCTTTCATAAACGTGTCTTTTGAAGCAATGAAATGTATGTCTCTCCAGCAAGCCTCATTTCAAAGCTGTGATGTGGGGTTTTTTGCCATCAGAACTGTCAGAAGCCAGGTGAAGATGAGTGTGATCTGCTAGCTTAATGCTAGGCAAGGGAAGGACTGCAAGAGATGACATCATGTGCTAACGGCAAAAGGTCTAAAGAAGAAGAACGGAATAACAAACTTTAGCAGAAAGGCTTTGCAGTTCACTGAATACTGCCTCTTTTTTGTTGTGGATATTTTTGTAAGTGTTTCTGCCTCTGTGGTTTCTCCTTTCTAAGAACAACATCAGTCAGTAAAGAGCTGTGGTATCTCAGATTCTTTCTAGGGATTAAGCTGCAGGTTTAATTTTTTGGGCTGGCATAAGGACCATCTGTTCAGTGTAGTTTGCAGGCAGAGTGGAGATATATGTGTTGTGAGCATAGAGAACTGTAAGAAGAAAAGGCAGAGAACAGAATGCTTCTTCCTCTTGAGCTCCATTCTCATCCCTTAAGTCACTGTATATTAAAAATTGCTCTTTGCTGTCCTGTCTGGTATGAAAATTATGACACAAACCACTACAGAACCCCTGCACTCTTTTGTGTGTTTCAGACTAAGCCTTCCATCTGTATTACCCCCACTTGACAAGGGCTACTTCTGTTGCACAAACCAGAGCCACTTCTCCACCTTGACGTGTTCCAGGTTAGTGAACTAGTTATCATGTTTTCTGCAATTCAACCTCCGTCTCCTCCATCCTACATAAGAGACTGTCTTCAGACTGTCTTCACCTTAATTTATTATTCTTATCATTTTTGAACAGATCTGAAGTTGTTTTTCGATTTAAAATTGTACGTCTTGTCTCTTTTCAGGAAGAGAGAAAGAACAAGACTATCCCAGGGGCTAAAATTCAAGAGAAGGCTGAAGAGTTAGAAAGGGAAAAGAAGGAGATATAGAAAGAGTCACCAGCTACACTGCCCACTGCCATTTAGAGGTAGCTTTTCTTCCCATTCCTGCTCCATCTGAGCCAAAGATGGATATCAGATATTCCTTAGAGAGATTCATCAGAGATTCATTATTTACCTTAAGGTCTATCTCATATTCCTTAGCTACTGGCGTTACTGATCTCCTATCTGCAGTCCTTAAATTTTCATCATGACCCTTATTCTATTATTTCTGTATAAGTGTTAGTAAATGTTAGGAACCAGATGAATGAATGTTTGGGACTTAAAACACTGTGGAACTCACTGAGAAAGTAAAATGTGGAAGTTAGTAAAAAATTGTCATCTTTAAAGAAGTCCATTTTCAACTTCAATTTGGTATGTTCAGGAGAACATGTGATGGAAACCCTTACCAGAAACAATCATGGATTTGAATCACTAAGAATCCTGATCCACAAGCTCAAGGCTAAAATGAAACAACTATGAAACTTTGCATATCTGTTTGTCACTTATTACTTTCATGGACCTTTCTCTGACTGCAGATCTAGCTTAGCCGATCTTGTGGTATCCCCTTCCCAGTGAATGATAAACACACTTCTGTGTGCTGCTATTGCTCATAAGAGCCTGAGCGCACCCTGTGGGGAGGGGGACAGCCATGGGTAAAGGAGAGGTTGACAAGTGGGCTTGGGAAGGATTTACAGTGATCCCAAACCATGACTGTAACTCAGAAGTCAGAGCCTTGCCTCTAGTGACCCCGTCAAAATTTAAAGAATCAGATGGATTTTAGAGCACTTCAGGTACAGAGAAATGAGAAAACAGCTTGGTACCCATCAGCTTTTTCTCTGCTCCTCATAGTTCTTTGTCCCCATGAGCTGGCTATAATGTCTTTCAGTCAAATTAACTTGTTGAACAATCTGTGTTCCTAATACAGTTGACCAGATTGTGCAGATTTAATCCAGATCAGGCATAGATGTGTGATCCTGACTCTGCAAAGTTAACTGGAGAATGTGACGTATATGCTGGCTTTATTCTTTTAGGCTGGTTTACACTGGGTGCAGGACAGCAGGACATTTAAAACCCAGTATAAACATAAAACAGCACATACAGGCAATCTCAGGCAATACCTGAGATAATGTCAGGTCTACTAGGATAAGTTCACCTATTTAGTGTTGTCTGAATCAAGTAGCAGACTGAATTTCCACTGGTGGAGTGCTCTGTGCTATGCAGCCCTGCAGCTTTGTACTCGATGCTAGTTTTCAGATGTTTTTAAAAACTGCTGCGTGCTTTCACTCTTGATATACAATCTCATGGTACTACAGCAGTCAAAAGTACAGAAAGCAGGTATTTGCTAGCACTATCCTTTTTCACTGAAGCAGCGTAAAAGAATTTCTGCTTTGCAATCACCATAATGGGATTTGCTTATTACAAGTCAGCCTACAAGCAAAGAGGTCCAATACTCCTCTATCTTTCTACTTTTTTTCCCCAGATAGATGCAACTAGGCCTCAGAAAATGTTAAAGAAGCATGAAATGCCATTCCTTTTCATTTGTGTTAATAACGTTTCAGATATGCTATGGATGTTTTCTTCTAGTAGTTGTAAGACACAAAGTACAGCGTTTTTTTCAAATGTAATTGTTTATTTACAGAAAGGATGACAGTGTGAAACAAGGAACTGTAATCACGTTTCATTTTGGGGAAAATTTTTTTTCCTCCAACCTCTCAACTCCTGACAGGTGAGTGACTCCTGACAGTCAAGTTATAGACCAGGCATAAGAAGTTATAGTCTGTAGAAAAACTGTTTATGTATCTCGAGAATGATTAATCTCTTTTACAAAAATTAGTCTTGCATTGTCTGGACTAACCATATAGAAGCCTATCCTTCTGTCCCTGGAGTACATTTATACTGCTGAACACAGATGAAATACTGTATGTACAAGTTATCACCCAGCCTTTTACAATATGTGACCCTTACAAATCCAGTGTGTCACATGTTTGAGTTTAAAGTATCTGGAATTATATGCGTAGTCTTGCATCCCAGGAAAATGTTGTCTTTATAGAAAGAAACTGCTGTGCATCCACTACTTAGCATGTGGGATGATATGTAGGCTATGTGGAAGTACTGGGGAGAATTAGCAGGTGAAAAGTCTATTTGGATAGGGTTGCAGGAGAGCAGGATGTCTGGCATGCCATGCTGGTCCTGCATTCTGCAGGACTGCTGTCTCCTGCATTGTACTTGGGCACTATTTGGAAGAGCTCTAGCTCATCCTTATGTTATGCCTACTCTCCCAGTTAGAGAGTAAAACATAATTTTGTGCTAGTGACAAAGCCTGTGTCAAGACCAGCAAGGTTAGTCAAGTCCTTTTTAATTTTCTAGTGTGGAGACTATCTGAGTGCCTAGTCATACATCTAGAAATAGCGTCATGACACTTAAGTGCCTTCATACCAAACTCTTGTGTTTGAAAGACTGAGAGACTTGTTTCCCCCAAATTTTTGACTGGGCAGCTAATGCGTCATAGTAGTCAGTATGTATGCTCTAGAAACCACATTTTTAGATATCATTTGATATCTAAAGAATTCCTTGGTAGTATGACATCAGTCCAATAAAGCACTTTAATATAGGCAGTAAATTGTAGCCTATCTTAGAAGGCTTAGGTAGGTTGTCTTAGACTGCTCTTCAACCTTATCTCTCCTGGTATTGCAAAGAATGTTTTTAGGAATGTTTTTCTTCTGATGTTTCCATTCATGATAACTAAAGCATTTCATACTAGTTAGTGTTGTGTTGCAACTGTCTGTCTTTCGTAGATGTGTGAATGGAGGAACAGAGAGTGTCAGACAACTGAAGCTAGCCCTGCCCATTAAATTAACTGAATTTTTCAGATTTATAGCTTGCAGGCAATTTGAATACCTTTTAATCCAATCTGCCCACCTCATTACATAAAGATTTTGTAATTCAGAGATATTGGGGTGTCCTACTTCCATTTTTTTTTTCTCAATTCTTCATCACAGTGCAGCACTGGACAACAATGGGACTGGCAATCTACAGCCACTAATCCATTTGCACACAGAGAGAGATGGGATGATGCTGTTGTTTCCTCCAGAGTGCCTTAGTAAAATCCTCTTTCCCATACCAAGCCTTTCCATTTGACACCTTCTCACCTATATGCTAATGCTTTTGGGAGCTAGGTGTGAAACCAAGAGGAGAAATGCACCTGTTTGCTTAGTGATTTTTTTTTTAATGTTAATAGTGGGAAGTATTATGTAACATGACTTTTGCAAACAACTGGAAGTTTAGTTTGGCAAATGGCAAACAGCCTCTGCACAATATTGTTCCCTGCATGTGGAAATTCCCAGCATGACCGATTCAAAAGTTTAACAGCTGACACCTTGCTGGAAAAAAAGTAGCTCAGACAAAGTGAAATGAAGTACTTCAAAAACTTGGTGCTTGGACATGAATGTAACAATGCTAAGGAATTTAAGTTCCTTATTCAAATAGGGGACAGTAGGAGAGAAGAAAACTTTCCTTTTCATGTTCCAAACATCTTCATTTCAGGAGAATGCTGCAGTGGTGTGCTTGGTTCCTTTGTACATCAAAGGGTAGCTGTAACCAGTTCTGGAAGTGGGTTAACAAGTGATAATTAAGTGACTTTAAATATTAATCATCCTATTTAAAAGTAACATTGGCAAAGAAAGACACCCCTAATGAGGAGTAAAATTACATTATAAACATTATTCTGTAAAAATGGGGCTTATTCAAGGGTTTCTTTGAAGCCAAATGAGAACCGATCCAGTGGCTGAGTACATTCCCAGGGTGCTCTGAGGAAGCTGAATTCTTTTCATAATTGTTTGACAAACTTCTTCCAAAACACACAGCGCACAGACTTAAAATGCATTTTTCCTGTCGTGTGTCTGTGTTTATGGGTGAATACCATATGGACTTTGGTCTGAGCTTTGCTCATCTGAAAAACACTGGGAGTGGACTCCATGTTTCAGTTAACTGTTTCCTGTCAAGCAGACAAAACATGTTCATCTTAAGGAGTCAAAAATGACAAAGTTATTTTAAGGTAAACAATCCTATGGCTGGCATTTTGTTTCCTCAGGGTGTGGGTTATTTTTGTTATTGTTATTCACATCTGGATAAAAAGGACAGATTAGGTATCACTACTCTTAGCTTCAGCTTTTCTCAGGGAAATAAAGTCAGGCTTTGAATAGGAAGTATTTACATAATTTGAAGGCTAAGCTGAGCCTGAAGGCAGTGATCAACTTAAAGATTTGTCCTATAGTAGCATATTGATGTGGATGTTAAAATGAGGCAGATGTGCCTGATCGACACAAGGTCAGCCAAGGCGGTATTCTGACAAGGGATTCTGGAAACTGATAAAACTGATAAAGCTTTTATAAAATTGTTCTCTTTCACAGTTTAATTTACCAGATGTTAAGGAAAAAAATGGGAACAATCATGTAGATTGTATTGGATGCATGTGACTTTGTACAGTGTCCCCTCCCATGCAGAGCAGTGACTGCAAACTTTCCCATAGGAAACTGACATCAATAAAAATACATTGTTTGGTTAATATAGAAAATTTGTGAATTCTGCTATTGAGTTTTTTTCAGTTTTTTGTTTTTTTTTTCCTGGGATATAAGAACATTGGGCTAATCCTGAAAATGTTGCTTAAGGCCAAATTCTGCTGTTCTTATGCCAAAAGACATTTAATCAAATGAATGTTGAATTTAGTTCTCTGTCTTTATTCAATTGGGGTTTTTTGAGTTAAATATTCATTGACTTCAACAAGAGCTTTGTTTGGTAAGAGCTGAATTAAACTAAGTAGAAACATCAGGACCCAGCTAAGATACTGACTTCTCCCACGTCCCTATAGCTCAGTACACTGGAGTTCATTAACTCTCATAAAATGTAATGCTAAAAGTAGATGTATTATTGAGTAATGGTAAACGGGAAGTTATGCAGAGGCATTAGCTTACTTGCTTTCAGTTTCTAGAATGCATAGTAAGAAGCTGTTTCCCTGCATAGCTTCTGGATATCCACTTATGATTGCAAAACTGTGACAGTTTAAACTACTGTCAGGGAATTTGTAAAACTCTTGGTAATCTGAGAGAGTCTTGATCTGAGCGTGTCTTGATCTGAGCAGGTGGGGAAAGAACATGAAAGTGGTTAATCAGTGTGAGTCTCAGAGTTGTGCTTATTGTCTTGATGTGATTTGTAATTCAATGATTACTTATGAGGAAGGAAACAAGGAAAAGGTTAGACATTTTAAATTTAGTGGGGAGTGAGTGAAATGAAAAAGAAATTCCACCGCTGAGAATATTGACCCATTTCTACACTGAAATGGACTTAGCATAAGAGTAGCTGTGGTAAAAAACCTGAGAAGCAGAATATGAATGTCAGACTGCTCTGAAGTTTAGGGTAAGGCAGTTTCAAGAATATTCTTCTCTGTTCCACATGCATGTGTTCCCAACTGATCAAATGGCAGCTGACAGCAATGAAGTCTTCTGCTGTCCCTATCAAGCCACTTGTAGTGGTGTCAGGGCAGCAATAAAAGCACTGGCAGTAAGATTTTACATCAAGAAACGTTTCCTCACATATGGAAGTGCTTCACTGGCTTGCAGAATTAGTTCCCCATATTATGCCCCTATCACATCTTAATTCAGATTAAGGGTAATATGAAGTCTGAGTTTCCTAAGGAGAACACTGTTAGACGAAATAGGGCCTCTTTGCCAAATTTTCTGCTGGTCTATATGCCATTTGTTGATACCTGTGTATACACTATTTACATGAACAGTAAAGTGTGTTTCTTTACATTAAAAAATAATCTGAATAGTTTTCCATTCCAGCAGAAAAACTCTCAGAGATTTGCTTTCTTTCTAAAAGCAGATCATTAAAGCTACATCATTTGTATGAGTATTTGGCTCTGCTCCATGAATGGATTCTAATAATTAAATAAGATTTTTTTCTTTGTGGGTTTTTTTTCATTGTGGTTTTGTGTACCTTTTCTGCTTACTTTGTTTGAGACTTTTAACAGATAGAGACCAGAAAAATAAAGTTGTATATTGATCTAAGCAGATTCACTCCTAAACAAACTATTCCTCAAAGATTTCCAGAAGGCACCAGCAGCTCTTTAAGAAGTAACAGCCTACAAAAATGTTATTTTTCACAGTTAAGCAGACTTTGGTCTAAAGCTGTGCAAACAAGCCTCTAAATCCTTGTCGCTTCCAGGGACTGTTTTTGGGTGTGTGCTGATCTATAAATCAAACGGATTTGTAACAATGTAAGAGAAAATGTTTAAAGAAAATAAATACGAAAGAAAACATTTTTCTCTTCTCCCTCCTGCAGATCAGGGTACCTTCCAAAAAGGCCAAAGGCTTTACAGGGATGAAAACCTTGAGGATGAGAGAGGAGATGCAAGAGTGCCTGGTCCAAAACCCACTGAATTATTGGCAATCTTGTCCTTGACTACACTGAATTTTAGATGAGATCTCTGATTTTGGCAGTCATGTTAGCTACCAAATTACAGTCCACTTCAGTTTGAAACAGGCAACACCCAAACTGGAGAAAAAGGAATTTAAAAATAAAAGAAGGCACTGGATCTATGTGGTGCCTGGCAGGCTCTTTTATAAATAATATGTGGCTCTTTATGAAACCATATGTAACATTGGCAGTGCATAAAGACCCCAAATGGTTTAAAGACTTTGAAGTAGCATTGATGTGAAAGGCCTTAAAGCAATGGGAGAGTTATTAATGCCTTGCCAGTACTGCAAAATAATACATCTACAGGTGTTTTAAACCAGGCAGCTTATACTGGTTCTCACTCTATTGCTGATGTCAGTGGCAAAACTCCTGGAGACCTCAGTGGTGAGAAGACCCAGGCAGTGGTGATGAAGTGAATTTGCTCTGATGGGTGCAAAGCTAACTTCGAACAGTCCCATTACCATTATTGACTGACATCATCCACCCTTGTGTTCCTGATGGCTGACATGAGTATGCAGTAATAAAAGTACTGCCCACCCAGGTAACCTAAACACAAGAGCACAGCTGGAGGAGAAATCTATGTGCATGAGAATACTAGCAACAAATAGAAAGTTTTTTCCTGCCAGTAGCCACTTAGATGGAAAACTAAATATCTAACTTGCTCTCACTCTCCTTTTTAAATCAAATGAAACTGACCATTTTGGAGAAAAAAAAAATTAAATTTCAGTAGTCATTCAAGCAACCATAGTTTTGTTGTTTTCAAACAATAAAAGTATAAGAAGAGATAAAAAATAAGGCTGGATTGGGTGGTGTTAATTGCTGATTCTAGGTGATGGGACTTTTTTTCCAATTCATGCATGTACTAACTCGTAATATTTTCCAAAAGGAATATAAGAAGCAACTTAGTCCATTATCAGCAATGAACCATTGACTAGCCTGCCTATGAGGAAAATTACTTCTCTGAAAAATTGGCTCAAATTTATCTTTTGCATTCAAGTCAATGACAGTGTTGTTCACTGAAAAGCAAGCCCAATGCAGCCGTCCAATATCCATGAGATCTGTGGGGAGAACAGATTTTGTCCCTAAGGCTTTCCTTTGTAACTTTTTGATTAGCATTCAAGCACATAAACAGTGCATAACTTTGATGAGGGCTAAAAAGTCCAGTCAGTATCAAGGCTTCAGTGTCTGTGCGTGTCCGCCCGTGTGTGTGTGTGTGTGTGTGTTTGTATGTGTGCTACCACCAGGTAGTGCTCGGGTCTGAAGTTTGTTCCCTGGTCCTGATCACTGCCTGCCTGTATTGCAGAAATCTTACTAATTTTTGAGCTTCCATTTAGAGTCAATCCATTGCATCTCTTCTACAACAAACCCCAAGGTGTAGTTCTGGGGGAATCTCCAGGGACCACTACAAGTAAGCACTGTGACGAAGACTGCACAGTCCCGCACTTGCACAGTCTTCCAGGAGACTTTGCACTCTTGGTCATCCCCAGAACATACAGATCTTAATGCATTAAAATCATAATGCTGATATGCTCCATCAGAGTCCTAACACTATTTCAGACCCTTTGAACTAAATATAAAATACACAGAAAATAATAACTGTCTAGTGGCCTGAGGATACCATGGGATAGATCCAAGGCCAAATGCTATCGAATATGAATGCAGCCAGTGGTCTTCACCTTTGGGTCAAAGAGCACTTAGTAAGGTAATATTTACCTACTCCAAGTATATGTCAGGCATGGCTAAAAGGAATCTGTGTATAGAAGATGATAATTGACATGATCAAGTCTGCAGGACATTTTTCAAGGCTACCTGATTATAGCAACTGATGCAAGCAGTCAAAAGAGTAACAGACTGTGAGATTCAGCAGACCTCAATCTTTGGGAAATTCCATTTGGTAATTTCCGACTTACTAAGAAAAAGATGCCAGGTCACTACTAGTTGAGATTGGGTCATCAAGTGTGACCGGCTGTCACCATTTCAAAAACTGCATCTCTCTGACAATTCCTATTTTAGTCTCCAAACTACAAACTGAAGTAAATAGTGAAAACATAGTAAAGACATTTAATTTGGTTTCTATATAAGAGAAAAAAATGGACATTTGGAATTATACTTGGGGTCTAAGAGGCCATGTTTTGTCTATCAGACCTCCTCATAGGTCTCTTCTCATGTAATACATTTATCTGCTAGGTGGGCTATTTTTGGAGTCATATTTCAGTATGATAAAATTTCTAAGGCAGGCTAGGGAAAGACAGAAATGTCCTGCTTCATTGGGACATTTCCATAGGAAGATGCCTGTAGTCCTGTCAAAATAAGACACTCACATAAGTCCCATTCTGCAAGCAAGAACATATGTTTATCCTATCCTGAACAGCAAAGATGATCAACTTATTTGCTAGTATTTGCTACTTTTACATCACTGGATTGCAATTCTAATAAATGTTCCCCCATCTTTCTCTCCCATCTTATTGCTTACATCAGTTCTGATGTGTAGAAAACTGTTTTTTTGATGGGGCTACAGACATGCCCCTATGGAAATGTTCCTACATAATGATTTGACTAGATGATCTTAAAGGTCTTTTCCAACTGAAATGATTCTTTGATTCCAACAGTTGTAAAGAAACTGTGTATGGCATTTTATCAAGTCATTGATCAGCACAAAGGACACTGCTTTCCAGAAGTATTGCAGTGAAACATCTCTAGTCACTGTAAAAGCGATTCCACAAAGCAAGGTAATCATCTCAGTCTTTTAATATGATGGTGGATTTTCATAACTGACTTTTAGGAGCCCCTGAGGGTCTTTTCCACCACATCACTGATGCAGTTTAGTTGCACATGCAGCTCATTAACATTGCTCTTTCTGTTCCAGATAGCAAGCCACCAACTTTAAATGTGATCAGGGATCCTAAGCACTAAAGAGTTCATTGCATATTAGAAACCATACAGAAGTCAGTTCTTTATGATCTATAATGAAGAGTAAGGAAAAATCTAAAAAATTAGGCATGGGAGTTGTTCACCAGCCATGCATATTCTTAAAAAAATTAAATGCTGATGAATTTTTTTTTAAATTTTAATATGTCATTTCATAATACACTTTCCTTGTTGGTAAATTTGCATAATGAAAAGCTGAACAAATCAAAAAGTTTTAGGCTGAAATATATATCTTTTTCAGAGCAGAAAAGCTAATCCAGTGACTTCTCTTGAGCTGTTAAAACTAAATCTGGTTTCTTCAAAAGTTGTTTACGTGCTTCATCTCTACAAGCCAGTAAGCATAACCCACAAAGCCAGAGCTGTCCCCATGACCCACTGACTTTTTGACATCTTGAGGTCATGCATCCAAAGCATGCACAAGCAGGAAACGCAAGGCTTCTTCCAACCACATCCTGGTGTGTCTGTAGTGTAAATTAGAGCTGTGATTGCTCTGGGAAAATTCATCTGGCAGGCATGCTATATTTCTTTTCCTTTTTCTTACAAATTGTGCTGAAGGGTTTGAGCTTAGTCTTAGTCTGATTAAAATGAATGAGAATTAAATGTAAAGGAAAAAAAACAGAGATCACCCATAAATGATTGGTGGTAGGGATGAAAAACTTGTATGTTAAGAAGCCACCTAGCAGAAAACTCCTGTACCTCAGAATTGATGTAAATGATGAGACACAAGAGAAAGGCGAGGGAATATTTATTAGAATTGTAATGCAGTGATGTAAGAGGGTCACATACTAGCCAATCAGCTGATCTTCATCATTCAGTATAA
Source organism: Sclerurus mexicanus (assembly GCA_013396755.1). Lineage (NCBI taxonomy): Eukaryota > Metazoa > Chordata > Aves > Passeriformes > Furnariidae > Sclerurus > Sclerurus mexicanus. The sequence goes on from VWZF01006068.1 coordinate 88,430, forward strand.
GATATGTGCACATATTTTTCCTTGTGGAATGGAACTTATGAGATTGTCTGTTTTTTGTTTTGTTTTGGTTTTGGTTTTGGATTTTTTTGTGTTTTTGTTTGTTTGGGGGTTTTGTTTGTTTGCTTTTTTGTTTTGTTTTTTTTGGACAGGACTACAGACATCTCAATTTCCAGTCCAAAAAGAACCCATCTTCTTTTATTTATCTAGCAACTGCATTAATTTTCTGCTAGTCATATCTCTGTCATGTCAGCCAAAGCTGCAAGGAATTACTCAGAAGTCACTGAGAACTTACTATTAAGTGTCTCAGATTGCTCTCAAAAATAATCATCTTTTATTAGGGCTATGTGAGCAAGAAGCGTACAAGATAAATGGGACCTAAAGGAAAGAGCATAAAGTGTAAAGACATTCTATTAGCATAGTCAGCTAGGATTCAAAAGAAGCAAACTATCTTATCCTATGCGATTCTTATCCCTGGTCCAGCTTAAAAATGGACCTGAACTTTCAAGGTGCTCAGCTGAAGATTAGGTCACCGAACATGGTGCCACATGATTGGGTGTCAAATAAATAACATGGGAGGACAGGGGCAGTATGATACTAAAAAAAGGGGAGATTACTAAGATGCATTCCCACATAAATGAAACAAAATCAGACAGGACCATGTTTCCTGGACAGGCATCATTGATATGTGACAACATAAATATCTGATGGCTATATACAGAATTCTTCTCAAAGTGTACAGTACATCCAACTGCCTCCCTTCCCCCAAACCACAATCACTGAGAAATAAATGGTTGCTCTTTTCTGAATGGCACAAATGAGGCATTGTTGGTACAACTGAGATACCAATGATATGGATTGGAAAAAGAGTAATCTTGCTTGCACCAAAAAGGAAAGAAATTAATACACAGGGGCTGTAAGTTCAAACATTCCCCCAAGAAACAGCTTGGGAAGAAGGACTTACACAACAGCATTTTTAGTTTTGTACATAAAGCAAGAGCAGGTGCAAACTCAGCTTGAAAAACACAATGAAAAATTGGCATGTTTGCATATTCTAAGTGCTGCAGTACCCAAGCACCCAACTGTTCAGGTCTTGAAGATCTCAGTTGGATAGATCATCACATTTGTGATCTGTTGATGTGGAATGGAGGTGGTCAGCAACATACAAGACTAATATTAACATTCAACAAATCATGAGGTCTCCAACTGACACAAGCAAGATGTCAAACCAAACAGAAAGAAGTGAGGCACAGAGAACACAATTTCAGTACTGATAAATAAGTTACACTTGTGGGATCTGAAAAATAAAGATCTTCTCAGCCTTGGTATGTCCTGTCAGAGCCAACCTCTTCATATGGCACTTCTTTTGAACCACCCAGCAGTTCAGCAAACGTTACTGGAATCCATTTACCTCTTTCTGACTTCTCAGAATGAAGGACTGCCATGCATAATGAAACACTGCAAGCTGACATTCTGAGTTCATTGTTTGATTTGATTCAATACATAAAAGTTCCATCAGCTGTACAACAGTAACGCCATAACTAGACCAAAATGTTGCTTTATGACTTAGCTTTGTATTATTTTGTGAAAGAGTGATGAGAAGAGTCATTCAAGATAGGCTGCAAATTTTAATATTAAAATTCTATAATGCAGGTCCATCCAGGTGTTATTTATTAGAAATAGCCTGCTGTTTTCTTTATTTGTGCATTTTATTTTGGCCATTGTTATCTCCTTTAGTGCAAGTAGAAAGCAAAATTCCACATAAATCAAAGATGTCTGGTATAGCTGCATTCAGTGGGTTTATAGAGTAGATGAAAGGGTGACTGCAAATGTGAGCTGAGCTAGAAGCCCTCCGTGTACAAAGCCCACAGAGCAAGACAGCATGCGTGTCAGTGACAGTACAGAAAAGCCCTCTCTCTGGCTATGTCTTCTTTAGACAAAAGTCTATCACAGTAGTACCTGCAGATTGCAGCATTCAAGAAACTTGGAGACAATAAAGAGGCCACACAAATGGAAAGACATTTAAAGACTTCTGAATAAAATTTCTGTTTCTTCTTGACAGATGAATTAAAACAACTTTTTAAAAAAGCAGAAAGGCTTTGCCTGAACAAAGTTTATCACTGTAAGGAAATTTTGCTAGTGACGAATTATGAGAAAAGCTTTGTTAGGAGAGTAGTTTGATCTGTAGAAGGTATAAAGGGTACATCAAACTAATAATTCAGCTTTCCAGTGGTTACTGCTTTGTTTTTTGTTTTTTGTTTTTTTTTACTTTGTGCTAGAGAATAAGTCAGGAATCTAACTCTTTCATAGAACATTTGAACTAGTATCAGTCACTGTTTGCCTGGACAGTGTTTTTCATGAAAGGCAGTGCTATGCGGTGCATTCATTTCCTACTCACTGTAAGCAGCTGAATCTGAGATTTTTTTTTTAAAATAACACTGAGGAGACATAAACATCAAACATCATGCTGCTGAATGCTAGGAAATAAGAATTGAAGACTGACTGCCTGTAAAACTAAACAAATGTTTCCATCAGTAAAACAGGCAGAGTAGTTTAGGAAACATGATCAAATTAACAGTTGCATATGAAGATGTGATGGTTTACTAGAGTTCTCCTCAAATCAGTCCTCTGAATTCGCTTGCAGTTTTGGAAGTCAGGTCACATATCTTCTTGGCAGATAGTGTGTGGGTATCTTAGCAATGATTACACTTCCTGAAGCATACCACTACACTCGCTGCAACATAGCACAAGTGTGAAAGAGGGTTTTTATCCAGCTTAAATCAGTAACTCCTGTGGGTGGAACCATTATAAAAATGAGTCATTTAGCACTTTGCATCATTATTGCACATGCAGCTTCACTGTCCAGTAATTTTCTCTACTACAATTCACCATTAGCATTGGTTTGGTTTGAAACTGCACTTCCAGTTGTTGAACATCTATGTTTATGTGTACATTTACATCTTCCATAGCATGCTGCAAAGTGCTAAGCCTTTCAGCTGTTATGTTACAGCTGTTTGCAGAGCTGCCTTATAAACCTAATAGTTTGAACGAGCCAGGTCAGAAATAACCCTCCTCCACAAACGATTATTGATTTCTGGCTAAAACAAAATATATTAAAGCTCCCTTCACTCATTTTTTAAATTGTTTTTTTGTTGGATGAACTGATTTGCTTTAGAACTTTATTTCCATTATGGTTGAACACTTATAATTGGTGACATGGTTTTCTGTCTCAAATATATTTATGTGATTAAAAAAAAAATATTTGGTTTAATGTTTCAGTTTGTGTCTTCCCACAGCTCATTTAGCTTGCATTTTTCTTTCCTTGCCTTTCCCTTTTCCTTTGAAAGTAGAATTCTTCTTTGTACTCCTATATTGGCAGTTCACTCCAGGACGCTCATTCCCAGATTCAATGCTAAAAGTGTGTGTGATGTGTTTAAGGATGTATATGACCAATTCTTCTTTTTTATTGCTTTACATACTGTCAGAAAAGGCAATCCTTCCAGTTATGGGCACAGGAGTAAGGCTTACCAGTCTATACCCTCGTACATGCCAGTCTTCCTCCAGCAGCTCAACTCACCTACTGGCATGAGAAGGCTCAGTGGAATTGCTCTCAGTGCTGGTAAACCTGCTCATCTTGCTGAAAAATCTTTTGCTCTCCAAAGAGAGTGTTGAGGTTCTCAAATTTGTTTTGAACATCCTGTGTCATGCCAAAAGTAGGATAACAAAGTCCAACAAAAGGGCTAGTTGGGACCTGTACCAGTTACTTACAAAGGAAAGTACGGTATTTGATCCACTGTTTTCATTTTGGGAAGTATCACTGTGAAAGGAGTATGTCTAAGAAAGAATAGCAAAGCCTTTTTCTTTCCAGTTTGTCAAGGACATGAAGGAAAGGCATGGGAGACTATAGGGCAGGCCAGCTAGTACAGCTGACATCAGGAGACAAACCTTGCAAAAGGTAACAGGATGAAGAGGAAGTTCTCTTTATTTTATCAAGAAACAATTTTGTAAATCCTAACTCCTGGATCCATGTGATTGTAGATGTCTTTTTACACTTTTTCTGAGCTTGAACAAGTCTGAGACTCAAGATCTGAAATGCTGTGACCCTGGAACATATACTACCTTCAACATCTCTGAAATCCTTGGAAAAAGGAAGTGATCTTCCCTTGGAGGGAATGAAGGCCCTGGTAGACAGCAAGCTGGTCAAGAGATGTTGTCCTGTCCCTCTACTAAGCCCTAGTGAGGCCATATCTGGAGTGCTGTGTCTAGTTCTGGGCTCCTCAGGTACAAGAGAGAGATAGAGCTCCTGGAGTGGGTCCAGTGAAGAGTGGTAAAGACGATTAAGAGACTGGAACATCTCTGCTATGAGGAAAGGCTGAGAGAGTTGGGCCTATTCAGCCTGAGGTGACTGAGGGGGGACCCCATCAATGTATAAAAGTATCTAAAGGGAGGGTGCCAAGAGAGTGCTGCCAAGCAATGGGACAAGAGGCAGCAGGCAGAAACTGATGCACAGGAAGTTCCACCTGAATATGAAGAAGAATGTCTTTACTGTGCAGGTGACCATGCACTGGAACAGATTGCCCTGAGAGGTTTTGGAGTCTTCCTCACTGTAAGATGGTCAAGAACTGCCTGGATGCAATCCTGTGCAGTGAGCTCTAGGATGATTCTGCTTGAGCAGGAAGGTTGGAACAGATGATGCACTGTGGTCCCTTTCAACCTTGCCCATTCTGTGATTCTGTGATTCTCCTCCCAGAGAAATGTCTGTGGCAGTGTCACAAGAGCAAGTTTATTTCTCCCACCTCATGCTCCCCCAGACACACTGCTGGTCACACAGAAATACCTCTCACAAGAAATAACATCCTCCTTCACAGCTGAGAAAAGAAGGCCTCAGAAACAGTACACCACACCTGTTCAAGTTTTACACTTGAACAGGAAAAGATAATGATCCAGCAGGATCCTGACACAGAGGTGTGAGGAGCAGTAAAGTGTCCTAGTGGGAGAAGAGGATCCCTGAGCTGAGCTCCTGCACTCAGCTCTGGGCCAGAATCATAGTAGGGCTATTCCCAAGCTGAGGGTTTCAACCTACATTAGAAAAAAAGGATTTCAATTTTCCTTTAGATAAATTCTACCTTTAATGAGTATGGATGTGACCCTTTCATGAAGAAAAACATTTTAGCAACACCAGGATGTTAAGCTGAGCTTTCAAGGTGATTCAGCTGAAATATTTTTCTGAAAACAGAAAGTAAAACAAACCAACCAACCAAAACCACAAAAAACCCAGAAACAAAACCCCACAAAAAAACCCACAAACAAACCAAAAAACACCCACCCAAAAAAAAAAAAACAAAACACAAAGAAAGAAACAAAAACGCAAAACAAAACAAAAGAGCAAAAAATTGAAAGCACATAAGATTCTGGACTTTTGAAATTAATTTTCAAATTACTCAAATATATTTGCAGAGTTTGAAAAAGAATGCCCAGTAGATGAAAGAGTCTTCTTTAACATAAAGCTACTAATTTTTTTTTTTCAGTTTGCTTAATATTTTCTCTAAGTGAGTATTCTTTGGGGCCAAAACAAAATGTTTCAAAATTTGAACCCATAATCAAAAATCAGTTATTTATGCTTTTTCACTGTTCATTTCACAAGTCTGACTAGTATGATGAGTTCATAACATTACCAGGTGTGACAGTATTGCAGCAGTATATATTATCTCCCAGACCATTCCTTCATTTTCTAGTATCCTCTCTTCCCCCATGACCCTTTTGCTCTTTCTGGCCACCTCCCAAAATAATTCTCTTCTGTTTTCTTTTTTTGCTGACAGTTTCCATTTAAAAGACCTTGGTTTCTGCCCCTTTGTATTCATTACAGAATATAAATCAGGAGATCTCTGATTAGCTTACTTCCTTGGGGTTTTTTTAAGCTAGGATGATGTCAGTACAGCTTAAGGAATGAAGTTTATTGATTACATTGTGGTCTCTCTGCTAGCCAAGTCAAGAGAACCCCAGTGTTCAAAAGAGTGTGGAAGTTTGATGTAAACAACCATAATTTATATTGCTTAGAATCATGGTGAGAAAGAAAACTTGAATGCTAGATGTGAAAGTGTTTTGTGATCAGGCATGGGTCTAGCCCAAAGGAAGAAGTAAAACTCAGTTAAAATGTCACAGCTCCCCTTTTGTTCTGCAGGAACCAGCCTCTGGTGTACTTAGTGACTCATTTTTTGAAAGGTGTGTTTGGCAATACTCTCAGAACTATTACTTAAAACATTGACATGGAAAACGTTCACTCTCTTACTCAACTTATTTAAGATTCACAAGACTCACAAAACCCCATGAAGGTTTAATGTTGCCACAAAGACTGGCTCTTTGTTTCCACATCACAGTGGAGTGCTTGGAGGTATTTGGATTCCTAAAAATATGGACAGACAGCTTGAGAGTAGTCTCAATGCTTTTCTTATCTGTGCTACATAGTTTGCTTTATGCAGCAGATATATTTAACTTTAGCCAAAACAGCAATAGTATTTAACAGCAAAGCTAACCTTTATCATCTGACAAGTCTGATTTGCTGTTTAGAGTCAAAATCACATTTCATTAGGAAAAGTCACATCAAGTTATATCCCTACTGCTCTGTTTATTTATTGAGAAAGCATGTTCTCACCTTATTTCTCAGACCATTCTGATCTGTTTATTTTTAAATGAAGTACTTTCACAAAGAACCAAAATAGATTGCATGTCCTCAAATATGAAATAAAATTTCTTTCCTCTCAAAGCAGTGTGAACTCCTGACACTCAAAATCAGGTTTAAATCACTGAATCAGCCTTGCTTACATCATTTCAGGGTCTCACCCAAGGCCCTGAGAAAGACAGTTTCTCTTTGCAAGGATTTTCCCCAAATCCTGGTGTGAGCCTCTCACACTGAGGAAGGGCTGTTTTTTGCAGGATTGGGGTCAGACAGTCATGGTGCCTGAGATGTGCCTCTGTCTAATACACCAGCTGGGGACCTCTGTGCACTAGCGGGGTCTCCTCTACTGTCCAGTTGCAGTGGGCAGGAGGAACAGCTGTGAGCAGCCTTCACTCTCCAAAAAAAGAGGTGACTGTGGACCCATATCCATTTCCTGGTATAAAACTAGCAAATTGCACAAACAGACAAACAAACCGAAACAAATCTGTGACAATGAATTACAGCTAACCTCTTCTGACATAAGGCAGTTTACTTAACTCACCTTGAAATGATGAGGTGTTGCATTGAGCTTTCACACCTGCATTCACAGGGAACCTCAATCTCCCTTGTCAGGCTGTGCTCTGTGCAGAGCTTTTACACTAAATGTATTAGGGTTTGAAGGCCCCTGGTCCATGGCGGGACTTTGAAAGCTGCATCTCATGTCTAAATGGCTGAAATTCTGTGAACATTTTAGTAAAGAGGCAACATTAAAATAACATACAGTGGTCTTTCACTTGGCTGGTAGTTTTTCTTGTCACGTGGAATCACAATTGAAAGTCATACTAATTTTTTCCCTGTTTGAATAAGGAAAAATTGAAAGGTAATGCTTCCCCCTGCCCCCNCGAAAATTTGAGATCTAAATGTGAATATTTCCGAAAGTGGCTTATTTCTCTGGGCTACAACACCTCTACAAATGAAGTTTATTGTAGCTGATGCCTGACCAAGTTTCTTGAAAGTTTAGAAGAAAGTTTGGGGCTACAGGAATCTCTTCGTGATTCAGCTCAGAGAGCCATCAAGTTATTTTCTTTTGGTTTAAGAGCACAAAAAATTAGAAGATTTCTTTTACCAGAACTAATTGCATAATCTATACTGAATGGTTTCTCATTTTTGAATCTCAAGTGGGAAGAACTTGGTTTGTAGAATACCACAAGTTTCTTTTGGCTTTTATTTTGTAAAAACACATTTAGAGCAATAGATCCATTGAAAAAAGTAGATCTTTTTATTAATTGCAAACAAAATTAATGTTGAGGACCCTATTATATGATTAATAAATAGCAAAGGATTAAATTTAGAGAGAGATACATGTTTATGCATAGACATGCATTGTTTGAAAATAAACATTCCAACATTGTTTTTTGTCTTCAGCCTTACACGTATTGCCAAAGTGCTGCAAGTCTTTAATTCTTAGCACACAGAAGATAGGACATCGGACATGAACTAAAACCCCCATTACAGTGAGGATATGGTAACTATTTCCTATCGGGAAACCAAGAATTGTTAGCACAGAAATAGGCCAAAAGAAAGAGAAACCAGCTCTTACCTAAGCTCTGAATTTTAAAGCAAGTCTGCATAAGTGTTCAAGGCCTGGCTGGATGGGCCATTGAGCAACCTGGTCTATTGCAAGGTGTCCTTGCCTATGGCAGAGGAATTGGAACTAGATGGTCTTTAAGGTCCCTTCCAACCCAAACCACTCTACAGTGCTATAATAATAACACAAAAATAAATCATAGTGTTATTGGAAAAGACCTCTTAGATCATTGAATACAATCATTAGTGTAACACCTGACATTCTTCATGGTTATTCCTGCCTACAATGCATCACAGGTCAGGACAATTTCACTCTGAAGAGCTTTCATACAAAGTCCTCAGCTAAAGAATGTAACTAAGAATTTGGGGTGTGAAGGGCTGAGAGGTTTCCCAGTTGGAGGATACCAGCATCTCTAGGCTACTGGTTTGAAAGGGCCTTTTTTGGTATGGAAACAGAAATTGCTAACATCCTGTACAAAACCTATCACCTGTGGGAGTACCTACAAAATTGCTGGATGGGTGGGCAGTGTGAACTGCTCCTTACAGCTAGGGATCCAATCAATCCCTGCAGGGCAAGAACAGGGCACTCAGGCAGGCCAGGGGAGGGTAAACATGCTCTGCCTCTGCCTCTGCTGGAAACCTATTCTGCAACCTTCCTCTTCCTCTGACACCACGCTGACACCTCCTCTGAGCACGCAGACTTGCATGTCAAGAACTGTGTAGTTCTGGACATGTAAACAAACACAAGGGCTCTTAAACCCCACAGTTTATAGGTTAGTCTGTTGAAAACATGCTTGTTGGAGATTAAAGGCTTAAATTGACTAGGTTGCCAGAAAAGCTATCCTGTTAGTTTTCCAAATTAAACATGAATTCACCTCACTGTAAATACTGTGCTCAATTATGCTAAATCCTATAAATAGTTTTTCTACAAACAAACATTTTGTTAGTGAGATTAGAGATCATCACTTCTGATACACAGGGATAGATCATTAGTTCTGACAAAATCAGAACTTAAACAGAGGTTTCATCCTCTCTAGTTAAATTTTAAAGTGAGTACTTGTGCAAACTGGAGCAACTCTTCTTTAGTAACACTTGAATTTTCTCAGTCACTAAGATTTCTCCAAATTTCAATATACCAGTTGTTAACCTAGTGATGAGATGAAAATTAATGGAAGGAGAACATGATGCCACATCAATAAATCAAAAACACACTATGAAAATGAATGATTACAAACTGGAGTGAGAGGTTTCTTTCTTCACCCATCTATAATTTCTTTCCTCAAGGAAAGAGAAAAATGGATGTTGAAAAATGTAATAACAATATTTATTACATGTCATCGTACCAATTGGAAAGTCTTACCAAAACCAGGATTTCCTGCCCCAAACATCTTAAATCTATAATGAAACTCACACAGTAGAAATTAATATCTAGTACAACACTGGTCAAAATACTAAATTAATATTTGACTTTCAGTTAAGTGTTAAAAATGTTAAACAGGAAGGTTATATTCTCTGGTTAACTGTGCAGTTTAAAGAAATTATCAAGCCACTGGTTCTTAAATGAAAAGCTTCAATTTCTGCATTAGGTTTCTCAGACTGGCACTTAAGGATACATAAGTTACTTGCAATTCTGAATTCCAAGCTGAACATCATGTCTGAAAGATTAATATCTCAGTAAGCAGATAAAGTCAAAATAGTAAAGGTTTTCTTCTCTTTTTAGCCATTTACCATATTTTACCATTGAACTATTTTAATTCTCACAGAAATGAGAGTGCCTAAATGCTTAGGCTATGCTGTTTTCTGATCCATACTATGATTCTCTACAATGAGTATTTTGCATTTATTTTTCACATTAAAATTAGAATCATAGAATGCTTGGAAGGGACTTTAAAGATTAAGTTCCAACTCCCCTGCCATGGATAGGGACACCTTTCACTAGACCAGGTTGGTCAGAGCTCCGTACAGCCTGCTCTTGAACACTGTCAGGAATGGAGCACTCACAACTTCTCTGGACAATCTGTTCTAGTGTCTCAATACCCTCACAGCAAAGAACTTTCTCCTAATATCTAATCTAAATCTACGATTGAACCCACTCCCTGTTGTCCTGCCACTGCATGCTCTTGTAAAAAGTCCCTTTCTGTCTTTCTTGTAGGCTCCCTTCAGGTAGTTAAAGGCTACAATTAGGTCACTCCTAAACCACCTCTTTTCCAGGCTGAATAAGCCAAATTCTCTCAGCCTTTCCAAGTAGGAGAGGTGCTTCATCCCTCTAATAATTTTGGTGATCCTGCTCTGGACTCAATCCAACTGGTCAATATCCCTACTTTGCTGAAGTCTCCAGAAGTGAACAAAATACTCCAGGTGGGATCTCACCAGAGCAGAGTAGAGGTGCAGAATCGCCTCCTGCAACCTGCTGGCCACACTGCTTTTGATGCAGCCCAGGACACAATTGGCTTTCTGGGCTATAAGTGCACATTTCTGGGTCATGTTCTGCCTGTCATCCACCAGCACCCCCAAGTCCTTCTCATCATGACTGCTCTTGATCTGTTCATCCCCCAGCCTGCATTGATACCAGGAGTTGCCCTGACCCAGGTGCAGCACCTTCCATTTGGTCTTGTTAAACCTCATGAGATTCCCATAGGTCCACTCATCTAGTTTTTCCAGGTCTCTCTGGATGGCATTCATCCATCAGGTGTGTCAACCACACCTCTCAGCTCAGGTGTCATCAGCAAATTTCCAAAGAGTGCAGTCAATCCTTTTGTCTACATCATTAATTAAGATAAATAATACTGATCCCCTCAGGGACACCAATTGTCACTGATGTCATCTGGGACTCAGACCTGTTGACCACTACCCTCTGGATGTGGCCATACAACCACTTTCTTATCCATCTAACCATCAAATCCATCTCTCTCCAAATTGTAGAGAAGGATGTTGTGGGGGACGATGTGAAAGGCTTTAAAGAAGTCCAGATAAATGTCATCTGTAATTCCTGTCCACTGACATAGTCACCCCATCATAGAAAGCCACTGTGTTGGTTAGTCAGGACTTGTCTTTGGTAAAGCCATGCTGGCTGTCCCAAATCACCTCCTCATTCTTCATGTGCCTTAGCATGGCTTCTAGAAGGATCTGTTCCATGATCTTCCCAGGCACAGAGAGGAGTCTGACACACGTGATTAGTTCCCAGGGTCCTCCTTTCTACCCTTTTTAAAGATGGGTACAATGTTTCCCTTTTCCAGTCACCTGGGACCTCACCTGACCGCCATGACTTTTCAAATACTATTTAGAGTGACTTGGCAGCTACGCCAGCCAATTCCCTCAGGACTCTGTGCTGCATCTCACTGGGTCTCATAGATTTAGGCACTGGAGAATTTTAATACTAGAGTTGGTTCTAAAATCCTGACTTAGGACCCAAAACACCACAGAGGCAGTATGATTTTGTGCTAAAGCATTCTGCCATCTTCCTTCTGACAGTCCTGGTTTTATACTTGTTACGTCCTTGTGCCATTGCTGTTTGCTATATTCTATGTTCCCACCTTTGCTGAACTTCCTCTATGTGCAGTATCCACTGAGGGAGGGGTTAGCATTCCAATCTAGTCCACAGAGCTGGAGCAAACAAAAAAATAGTTAGCATTGTCACTAGCTTCTTAATGATCTTTTGACATGCTCGAAATAGTTTACTTAGTCCACGTAGATAAGAAAATAACCTACCAAATAGTGCATAGAGTATGAGTCTGTAACAAAGAGATTGCAGAAACAATTGATTGTGCTTCTGATTAAAAGAAATGAGACTATGTCACTGTGAAAGGGCAGTGAGATTCAAAAAAGTAAGTTCATGTGAAAAAAAGATCGTATGTGGTTCCAAGTACAATTTTTTATTTTGGATGCGAAAATATTAAATTTGCTTTGTGTACTTACTAGAATGTTGTCTATGGCATGTTGTCATTGCTAAACCAAACAGCATAGAAATAAAATATTTTTTCCATGTTGGAAGAGGGAGTAGTAGAAATAAATTATATGAAACTATAGGAGAAATCCCAAGGGACTCAACACACTGGGGAGAGTTTGTTTTATACAGCTTTTAGTGTACTTATGAGTGTACATAATGTATTTTCTTAAGAAGGCTCATAATTTGGTTTTCTCAGGACTTGAAAAACAGATCTCTAGTACTTTACATTGTAATCTTTCAGTTTGTATTTCCCTGGTTTTCATGCTTTATTCATACTTGGTGTTTGGTGTTTATTTGGTTTGCATTTTTTGGTTGATTTTGGGTTTTTTTAATAGCCTCTCAGCAATAATATCTCTGCTCTTATAAGAATATACTAGCCTGCACTTTCACAGTGTTAATTACTAATTATGGATTTATAGGTTGTGTGCAATGTTCTTTGCAAAGACTTCTTGTACCGTCCCAGTGAGCCACTTTATAAACATTAAAACATTTATGACATTAAAACACATATACATTAAAAGAGACATGTTAAGGGCAGATGTGCTATGATTCTAGTTTGCAGTTGAAAATCTGGACCTGAGGTAGAATTTGTGTTGAGCTTTGAATGGAAGAGTCCTCTCTTACGAATTTGAGAAATGTGGCAGGAGTTAAAAGAACACTGACAGACATGTAGAATAAGCAGTGACCTGAACTATGGTTTAAGGGCTTTTTTTCCTTTAATGTAAACTGCATAACCCAAGAACCATCTATAATCTGAGCTCAGTGAAAGTTTCTTTCACCAATATTTACCTTTTTTTCTTTTAATTTTGTGTAAAGAGGCAGATTTAGTGAAATCAAAACATTTCAAGAATGCATTTTGCCAAATCTTTCCTTAACAAATGTAAACATTCCAAAAATTCCCTGTGACTGACTTTGACACATTTTTTAAATTATATGTTGCCAATTGAGAACTGGAATGATTTGTCATTTCAGCAAAACATTTCATTTTATTTATTGTCGCTAGAAAAGAAATATAGCCTTAAACTAGATGCTCTAATTTTCTGGACTTCAAGGGATGCCACAAGAACTTTTTTTTTTTTTAAATTTGTTAAATTAAAAAAAAAATCCAAACAGCAACATTTAAGATTTCCTATCTGCAAACATCTAGTAAGCCAAAGGAGTAATGTTTTCTTTCTCCTTGACAACCAATTAACAATTTCACTTCCCTTTCCTCCATAGGTAGGCATGCAATGTAGGTGTCAGACGGAAGAAGTTCCTTCAGAGCTCTCTGTGACATGACCATGGGCTAATTGACCTTGAAAGCAGAGCCTTTGACTAAGTGGTAACATAGGTGTGGAAATCTCGAGTTGATGAGACAATTGTATACAAGGATGAGCAGATGCAGTAGTGGCTACTTTTTTCTGGGAGCCCTTCATCAATGTGTTAATTGATGACTGCAGATTGAAAAATTGTATTTTTGTCCTTTTTTCTTCCTTTTGTTTTCAGTAATTGCTGTTTCTTCCCCTCCCCACTCCTAAAAAAAAAAAAAAGGGAAAAAAAATTAGCCTGGGATTCTCTGCCATGGATAAAATCCAGGCCCCTCCTCTGTGACTTCAAAGGGACCATATGCAATGGAATGAGTGTCATTTGGTGGTGGAAGCAGGAAGTTATTTGTGCAAGAGGTGCACACATAAATGACACAAGAGGCAGGGGAGCAGAACTTGAGGAGCGGTGCAAAAGTCTTTCCACCTATGAGAGCATGCAGGTTATTTCAGCTGCTGGTATGCAACAGGCAATTGCTACCATCCTGGAAGAGAAGCTCACTTCTCTTGACTCTGTGCCCTCCTGCCCTGTAACCCCTATAAGGACTGAGTCTGGACACTGGCTGATATTTGAGTTCAATATCAGGCATAGGACCATCACACTGAAACTAGTAGTATCCCAGAGTTCTTCTCCCTTGGGAAAATCTGACTTCACTTCCTGCCCCAGCTCACACAATTCTGAAATTCATTTGTGCTCTATGTAGCTTAATGAGCAGAAAAGAAAAATGCCCTTCCTTCCCACCATGAAATGGACCTTCACTTTCATAAAGACAGACAGATGTAGTCCTGTAGTCCTGTCACATTTATTTCTGTGTACAGAAAAGCTCACCATATATCTTATCTCCATCCTCATTGTTGTCTTTGTGTGCAGATTTTTTAGCTGCAATTTATCAAAATTTTGCTTGCCTTGGATTCCTGAAGGCCTCATTTGGATACAATGAATACTTGCCTTACTTCAGTTCCTGTAGACAGTGATGTATTTGATCTGCTGGCCTGAGATATGCATTTCTTTCAGAACCCTAATGTAAACACTGGAAGTAGTTTATAGCTGTGAATCAACATCCAATGGTCGTGATGATTTAAGGCTTTAAAGAACTGACATAAAACCTCTCCTGCGCTCCGAGTCTTAAGGTGGTTCTCTATTCTTGAAGCTACAACTAGAAATATTAAAGAGCTTCTGGCTTTCTTCTTTTATTTTTCTTCTGTTTTCCTTTTGGGTTTTGGCTTGGTTTTGTTTTCTTTTTTTTTCAGTTTTGGTCAAGCACAAGGAAGTATTTTTCTGCTGTGCTGACTTTTTTTTTTTTTCAGCCCAGCAGATTTGGAGCTGGAACAGAGTCTTGCTGACAGGATTTAATACGAGGAAGTTTTGCAATATGCTTTACAGCTGGTGTAAAACTTGGTGAATGTCAGAAGGTAGCTGCCACAATAAACTAGTTAGGTATTGTTAGGCATGTTATTTGAACAAGATGCTTTCCCCTTGAACAAACGTTTTATTTGGTACAGGGTTCTTTCAAGACATCCACACTAATTATTAAAATCGACCATTTGAAGAGCAGCATTAGTTTATGTGAACTTTAAAGAAGTGACAGAGACAATTCTTCCTTGAGAATTGCATTCTCTAGGCCAGCTGTTAATAAAAAATAATGAATTACTTCCTTTTGTTTTTCAAATGAATTTGCTCAACATCCTAAAATTCTGAAATATTTATAAGTGACACTGAGCAATGAGAAACAAGGGCTTTGTGTTTTGCTTTGTTTTCAAGAGGATTTCAAGAGTGAAGTCTGCTTTTGTACATCTTGTTAACACATTTCACTGTAGTTGGCAGATTGTCAACAGATGAAAAAATATATGTTTGTTTTAGCTGGCAAGGCTGCTCAGTATATTGGCCTGAGCAGAGTTCTGAGCATTTGGATACCTGGAGTTTATTCCCAGCTATGCCACTGCTCTGCTGAGTGACTTTGAGCAAGAACCTCTTCCTCTTTGCTGCCTGCTTCCTCCTATATCTCATGTCAGTCGGCTGGTGAACACTTGGAGCAAACACTTTCAAGAGATTTTTATCTGTACAGCACCTAGCACCCTTGACTCCTATCTCACTTGGGATCTGCAGGTGCTTCAGTCATGCAAGCAGTGGCAACAAAATTAATGTCTAATAAAGTCTTGTTTCACTGTGTTTATGAGAAAAAAAATAAGATAATAGAAATGTTTCCTTTTTTCCTTCTTTTATTTTTTTGTTTGTTTTTTATTCCTAATGTCTTTCAAAGGCTGGGAAAGACAAATCTCTGGTTAGCTAGGATGTAGCCAGGGAATGCCATGCCCTTTCCTGTGGCTCTTACTGTGTGTCCTTGCAGTCACTGGAGTCAAAACAGAGGAAAGTATTTTTTTTCATCGTCCTATACAGAAGAAGAGTTAAGATAAACCAGGGGCACAGTTGAAGACAAATTAGTAATAAACAGTAAATAGCTAGTGACTGTTTCAGTGTCTCTGCGGTAGTTGGAACTCCCATAGCTGCTCCTGAATGTACAAGATTAAGCAGCTCCTTGTGCACTTCTGAGGGGCAAACTACTACTAGTATGAAAAAGTTAGACCAAACCCCAAAAACTTATGAGGCACTGCTAATACTATATAGATAATCAATAAGGTCCTTGCATGCTACACCCAGCATATTCCCTGTTTTCTTACCTGTCCTCAAACGGATTCTGAGTTCTCCACATGTGCTGTTTCGACTACAGTTTTACTGCATCGACTGAAGCCAAATTACTCCTTCACATGGGTATGAAGGAAAGTCAAACCGGGCCAGGAGCTGAACTTGTGGATGGAATCATAAGTGATCAGCAGTGTTTTCCTAATCTTCTCTTTGTTGCTCTTTTGAACAGTACAAGTGTTTGAGACTCACCTCATGGTCAGTGTTGGCAGATGAATATGTTTGTCTCAAGCATTGTGTCTTTGTAGCAGCATTAAACCCATGTTAGTGCTTCCTGTGACATGCTGACTTCACTGGAAGGCAATTTTATACTTCTGCAACTGAGAATGAGGGTGAATGTGAAGAATGGATGGTACTTCACAAAAATGGTTTTATGATGTGGACTAAATCCTGAAAACATGGAAGGTTATTTCCTCAGTTCATCCCAAATGTGTTTTTTGAGCTGCAGAGTTAATGCAGATACCTAAATAAGCAATTAGTGTTTCAAAGGTGTTTTGGTTTTAATGATTTCAGTAGGATTTGCTGGTTCACTCTTTTAAATTAACCAATAAGAGCTTGGAAACTTAACTGCAGGCAATTATTCCAGAAAACTTTGGACAACATCCTGTAACAGTATTAATTATTCAGAATTAACAATCAACTATTCAGTCCAAATTTGGATAATGTGCAGTAAACAAGATGTGAGATCACACATGGAATGAGCATCAAAAGATAGTATTTGTAAAAATGTTCTTGAATGTTCTTAAAATGGAAGTAAATTAAATTTGGATGGCTAATGTTTTCTTAAGTTTTCACCACTTTATTCTGCAGTTTTAGTATTATTTCAGTGTAGGCTTTTTATAATAAAAAATATACTGGTCCTTTGTTATACTATGTTAGGGATGAAATATTAACTTATAAAGTATATTTATAAAAAAAAAATTAAAGTTGAAGTGCAGTAGTCACCTTAACCAACTGTGGTCCTCTGTAACAAGTTAACCCTGCGTTTACATGTTTGGTCACTTGCAGTCTATTTTACTAATTCAAAGAATTTACAACAAGTCTCTCAGTCCTTTCCAGGAATTTGTAAGAACTTGTTTATTTATTCTTACTTGCAACAGGCCTCTGCACAAAATTCTTAAAAATATACCAAAGATTTTTTCTCCTCTGAAACAAAACTTCAGGCACCTAAAAATAACAATCTTTTTTAATGGGCTAATTAGTGCATCAAATTATTGCTCAGGCCCTTTATTTGAGACTTTGGGTAAAATCCAAATGGAAATGAGCTTGGCTGGTGCATTTTAACCTACATTTGTCAGCCTCACAAAGTCACTATGCAATTTAGCCCAGTTGGCAGCTCTGGTTCAGAGACAAGAAGGGCTGGCATAGCTGAGATGCTTCAAGCGGGGAAGACCGTAGCACTTTGACAGGATTGTGAACACACACTCTCTATGTTTCCTGCTCTGTGCTTGATTCCAGTCCCCGCTCTAATTTCCACTCTGCCAGCAACATTGTCTGGGATTTAGTTATTTGACACTTGCAATAAGACTGATTTTTAGGAAAGCCTTCTGAACATGGATATATTATAAACTGAATAACAGTCTGTTTCCAAAGTAGAAGGATTCCCAGCTTGGTCCTGTTATTTACAGCTTGTGATAACCCAAGCCAAGCATTGCTCAAGTATCTCTCTTGCCAGTGCGGCTACCCTGGGAGGCCATTCCCAGGAGACACATTGAGATGGGTGATGTGGCAAGTGGCGTAAGCACAGTGACAGATGTGTGTCCCTGGTCCATGAGGAGTGGGCTCTGCTGTGCCAGCTCTGGAGTAAGGGTGGTGATGATTTGACTGTTTTGGCTGCTTCCCAGGACAGCTCTGATGAGGAGATACAGTATCTCAAGGATCCATCCTATTACAAAACCACAAAATAAATAAACGAACCAGGATATTTTACGTTCTGTAACTATTGCATCACAGGAATGGCTAGAGAAAAGGTTGTGTCCCACGCCATGAAAGAGAGGACTTAAGAGAACAGAAAAAAGCCCTTTACAAATTTTGCCCTAAGCCAGAATTGCATAAATTTCATGAGATATCAGAGACATTGTAGAAATTCCCACTTCAGTTGCAAATCAACATGATTTGATCACTTTTTTCAGATACCTGATATCAAGATCCATGGGATGTTGTGTATCTCACTGGCTTGATAACTCCTAACACAATAAAATCAGCAGGAAAAAAGTAACCGTCAAACTATCAAGACCAGGATAAAGATCACTAATGAATGAGATGGTGAGGAGAGTAGACACAGCTTTGGGAAGCAGCAAATAAACATTTGCAGAGCTTTGATAACAGCTTATTAGTCTATAAGAGATTAATAAAATAGAAAACTGAAGGTATTTATAAATTATGTCTCATTACTCAAGGGAAGAAAACAGGCCCTGTGCAACTACATTTTCTCAGCAAAAAACTGCACATAAGTATTAGCTATTTTATGACTGGTAAAATATTTGGGAGAAAAAATTTGTGCCTTACATTTTTATTTGTCACTGAAGGTTCATAAACATACTTGTATATTTTTTGGTTTTAGTCAAACCCTGAAGAATTTTGTCATGCTCCTACAAATGTCTTACAAAATACCCATGGAAAATGCAGGGACATTTTAATTGGCAAAAAAGTAATCAACTCTTTATTTTTAATGAAAGTAATAAACTCTTTTATTTTTAATTTTTTTTTTATTTTTAATTTTTAACTCTCCATCTTTAATGGATCCATTATTTTTTTTTTCCACTCTGGAAATATACTTCAGGAGACATTCTCATGCAAGATAGTGAGAAGATATTCCCAAAAGCGGAATAAAGAGGGAAAGTATTTTAATTTACTATAACATGAAACTATCTTTGAGGCAATTTTTAATGTTTCTTGTATTTTCCATTAAAATCCCTCAAAAGAAGTAAGTTTTAGGTTTTTATATGGTAGAAGTTGTTGCTTTATGTTTAGTGCTAAAATGTTTGGGTAATAAGTTTATGCTGAAGTAGAAAAATAATACTGACTGATGCATTTCTTTTAATAGCTACCAAGACTATGCAGGTCGAGCTTATTTGGCACACAAATGGGAGGTGAAAGACAGAAAAATTAAAAAAAAATCAATTTTAAAAGAACAACAGTATTTATATATTTGTTTCAATTCAATGAGGGCACAAGAAAACTAATTTTTGAAGGAAGTATTTTCATTACTGTTTCACTTTTTAAATAAATTCCATTTGAAAAAGCACCCTGAAAATAACATTTCTTGTTCAGTAAATTACATCTCTTGGTTAGAAGTCTTGCATTTGGAGAAAAACATATTTCTCTCTCACTTCTACCTACTATTTTTTTCTTTTTTTTCACATGCAACACAGCCAAGAGAGCTTGGATTGATTTCTGTGCTCATTTTTCAGCTTCATTAAAAATCTCAGTGCAGGCAAAGCAGAGTTTACTTAGTTAACAGCTCCTTCCCAGAATCAGCTACCTTTAAAAAGCCTTATCAGATACCTACCTTGTCAGTAGGGTGTTTCAAAGAGCTGGATTAAGACAAGGTTGATATTACAGCTGAGATGGTCAGGTAACTGTTACTTAAGACCAGGCACATTTTTCCAGATCCTTGACTTTTTAGAGTATTACTCATTCCTTGCTCCTTACATTTTCTCTGTCATCAGGACTGTGCAGCAGTGGGGGGAGATTATCCATAGGAGTGGGTGTTGCTTTGCTGGGGGCACAAGGGGTGTTCAGGACAAAAGTCAGCTCTCAGTGAACAGCACACTATGAAGCTCTATTGTGGCACCCTTTGCAGCCCTATTTTCTATCATTCTGTGACTGTGTGATTAGTAATGTGAAGCAATCATGTGTATCCAACACAATTTTGCCATGAGTGAGAGAATTGCTAACAAAGCTGAGTTGAGTTACAGCCTAGATGAATGTGAACAGGTTACACTTCCAGAATTGAGAAAGTAGGTAAAGGTGTGCACTGGACTGAAGAAATGCAAAAGCAAGTCACTTAAAAGTGAGATATCTTCAGATTTTAATAGATAGGTGGCTGAAAAGGGCAAAATGTATGAATTACAAGAAGACGTCTCAGTACACATAGCCAAAAAAATGACAACACTATTTCTGCAGCCTGCTGTGCTCTATGGAAAGCCAGTATTTCTGGTGCCGTGAAAGAGCTGAGAAACGGTTTGTGTAATCTGCTGAATTATGAACAATGGCACTTACCTGTATATTAGGTAGAGGTTCAAAAGTAGGTTACAGAAATCTTATTAAGATAAAACCTGCTCTTTGATACATAGGAAAAAAGAATTAAGATTTCATTGTTTTCATTATGTCAGTCTTTAGGAATGTTAAGCTACAAGCAAAAGTAAGTTGTTTCAAAGAAAAACATTTAGAAGTGACAACATAAGAATTAAACAAATAAGAAATTACTGATCTTCTGGTAATAGTAGTAAGTTTGGTAAAGAGGTTTGAACAGTTATCTTCTATTATTTCAAGAATTAGACTTAAGGTAGAATTTCCACGAACCATTTAAAATTTAGGGTTTATAGAATCAGCCACAGCATTGCAAAGAGCAAAGTGTTAATGTTATGACTCAGATTGTGATTGTGCAAAATGTGCTACATAATTATTATCATTGTTACAATTCACAGCTCTGCCCTGTTATACTGGTTGTCTACCAACAAGCACAGTAAACTGCCTCAGAAAGCTCATGATTTAAACACATTTAATACTTGATTAAACACTGTTTTCTTTTCCTTAATAGATCCTCTTTGAAGTAACAGCTTAATTAAGCAGAGGATTTCTGTTTAGACCTTCATGCTGATATAAAGAACACTTTATAAGGGTGTGGTAACAAGGATGTGGTACCCTTGCACCAGAGCAACATTGACCAGTTAATGCCACTGTATATCACACAGAATAACAGAATTAATTAGATTGGAAAAGACCTCTGAGATCTTCAAGTCCAATCTATGATGGAACATCACCATGTCAACTACATCATGGTACTAAGTGCCACATCCAGTCTTTTCTTAAACACCTCCAGGGACAGTGACTCCATCACCTCCCTGGGCAGTCCATTCCAATATTTAATCATCCCTTCTGTGAAGAAATTCCTCTTAACATCCAACCTAAACCTCCTTTGATGTAGCTCAAGACTGTGTCTGCTCACACTGTTGCTAGTTGCCTCGGAGAAAAGGATGACCCCCACCTGGCTGCAACCTCCTTTCCAGTAGCTGGAGAGAGTAATAAGGTCACCCCTGAGCCTCCTCTTCTCCAGACTCCCTCAACCTCGACTCCCCAGAAAAGAAAAAAGCTAAGAAAACTCTTAGCCCCAGCTCCCTCAGCTGCTCCTCATGACTCTTCACTAGCCTCATTGTATATGGTACCACTGTCTTTACAAACATGTCATCTGATGCAGAGAAGTGATGTTAGTTGCAGGAAGTTACACATGGTAGTACCATGTGTAGTACCAGAGATTATAGAGTCCACATGGTCAAGTAGCAAACACTTGAATAGAAAATTTCAAAGCTTATTTGAAGGTATAATAAACATCCACTTCTTATGTCAGATTCACCAGTAGTCCATCAGACTACTCTTGATCTGGTCAGGAAAAAGACTGCAATGTAACCAGCAAATCCTATTTCACAGGATGCACCGGCAACAAGACTTTCCTAACCATGACAACCCTTCTCTGCAAAAGTTACATGTCAACATTTGTCACTTAGGTTTTAAGAAAAATCAAAACTGAAACCAAACCTTCTCAGTTTCCTCAGTGTTTGAACACAAAGTCATTTATGTTTTAGCCACATTAAATACTCTTCAATAAGCATTTTCTATTAATAAGCCAGTGCCCTTTGTTCTCCTATTGCAAATACTAATGAAATGGTTTAGCTGGGTTTATTAAAATATGAATTTGTGAAGTTGTAAACAAATCTAGTTCATATGCTTCCTGATTATCAACATAAAAGCCACATCATTTCTAATCCCTAGGGGACAGGTGATCTACAATGGCAAACTGTTAGACTTGAATGTGATTTCAGTGACTGATTTCAACAGAGGCTCTTGCCTGTGTATTAAGATGCATTTTCCTTTATTGGTTACTTACTTGACTCATACTTCCAAGGGAAGGAAGTGATAGCATGTGGCTGAGTTAATTACCCAGCCAGAACAAAGAAACTGAAAAAAGGTTGATTTAGATTTGATATAAGGAAGAATTTTTTTGCAATGAGGGTAGTGAGGCTCTGGAACAGGTTGCCCAGAGTGGCTGTGGATGCCCCATCCCTGGCAGGGTTCAAGGCCAGGTTGGATGGGGTTTTGAGCAACCTGGTCTATTGCAAGGTGTCCCTGCGAGGGCAAGGGTGTTGAACTAGATGGTCTTTGAAGGCCCCTTCCAACAAACATCCTATGATTATATGCAATTTGAGCTGGAAAATCTGCGCTTTGGAAAAGAGGAGATCACGAAGAGCAAAGCAGTGAAGAACAGGTCTCTTGGTAAAGTTCCTTTAGTAAACCAGAAGGTCTGCATGCAAGTCAGGAATTGCTTGTTGGGGGAAGTCCTGTGGTGTCTATTAAGCAGGATACATGACCAAAATGGTACCTTGTGCCCCCCATATCTATTCAGCTGAGTCTGTGAATTAATGATACTTGTGAATAATTTATGTAGAAGTATTTTTACAAGACAAAAGCAGCAAGGAGTAACTTCTGTAAAGCTTAGCTGTACACAAGGGTACTGTACACTGGGCATGCCTGCTCTTTGTTGAAATTGATGGGAGTGGTGAAAATTTCCACCTTTTTTGCAAACAACAGGTTGAGGCAATGCCCTGTTACCATTTTGCCATTTCCAGGGAAGACTATAATTTCAGCTGTGGTAATAGCAAGTGATAATATCTGGAAATGAAATAACTGTTAGTAAAAGCAGTCCATGGCTAAATGCTGCAGCTAGAGCTGAGAGCAAAGATGAAGCATGACTTTAACAGGGACAGTGTTACAATTAAAAGAACCTGTCATATCCAGCTTCAAGATGATTTTCCTTTTTCGTTTCCAGTAGCAATCTGACCTACTGAGTTGACCTCACTGGAAGAAATCAGAATTCATAGTGGACATTATGACTTTTTGTGTACATTCAGGTATTATCTCCAACATTTCAAGTGGCATGGATTTGAGGGGAGGGGTTCTGTTTGGTTTCTTTTTGTTGTTTGTTTTTGTTGTTTTTTTTTTCTTCACAGAGTATTTTCTATTTGACTTTGTTAGGAGATATGGAAGATTTAGAAGGAAAGAGAAATTTACAATTTTTGCTTTCCCTGATATGTTAGTGAGTGTTAAAAAATGTGCTGTATTATGTTAGTTTTATGTCTCTCACCCCTACTGAAATATAGCACAGAGGTCTTGATGATATCACTAATGATGAATTTGGTCCCAGATTGTTATCTAAACATATTATTCTGCTGCTTTCCAGTCTTACTTGAATAGGAGCTGGTTTTCCAACCCACCCAGCCCTTTCTAAGTTTTCTCTGAAGAGAAAACAATCTTGCTGAGTTTGCTGCATTGCTTCAGGGAGGGTAAATTTTGTAGGGCACATTATTTTCTATTGGCCTAGATAAATCTAGTCTGCTGTACCCAAAAGAGAAAAAATTCCAAGCAAACAAGGAAGTCTAAAAGGCCATGCAAAAGCCTTTAACCCTTTATTAACCTATTCTAACTACATATGACTCTAATTTTAGGTCAAGCTTTATAACTTAAAAATAAAATTTTATAGTATTAAAAATAATTCACCTCTCATCAATTTGGCACTTGATCTCATCAGCAAGCAGAGAAAAGGAAGACTGAAACTGTCTGGCTATACTATTATTTATTATACTATTAAGTTATTTTGTTTTAATGAGAATGAAATTACTTGCATATCATATGTCAATACTTTTATTATGAAACCATGGCTATTGGGGGACTGCAACACTCCGTTCAAGTCAGTTCCCTAAAAGTAGAAACTGAAACTTTTAAGAAAAAGTGGAAGATTATCAGAAAATTTCTGTGCTGTTCTGTGTCATGCAGGCCATATCCTGGTACCTCCAAAGCCGGTGGAGCTCTTTGGGAGGACCCTGAATTGCCCTTTCAGAGGTCAGGATCCCCTCAGCCTCATGCTCACAGTGAATCCAAACAGCAAATATTGAAAAGGAAGGTGTCTGCAGAATTGTGAGGAGGCCCAGTCTTCTTCCTCTGCTGTGGGAAGGAAGATCACTGTGGAGATAGAACAGAGAATGAAGTAGTTTGTGGGGGGAGATGTGGATTCAGAGCATACCTCAGCAACCTCTTTCAACAGGAAATGAAAGCTCCCCAGATAAGGTGTTGATTGCCTCACCAACAATGCCCTGGGCTGCAGTTATTGCAGCTTAGGCTACGTGCAGACTTGAAGAGGACGTAAAAAAAAATTAACTGAGAAAACAAAATCCCGCCACACATGAAAATCAATCCATCTTCTGCCATTCTTGCCACAACTTGAATCTAGAGTTCCCTGATTAACTTTAAAATGTTGATAGCATCACAAACAATCCAAACAACTTCAGGAATTCAGCAATTTCATACCTTTAGCTAGGGATCAGTCCTGGCAAAGCCATGCAGATAATGAACACCAACTAGGTCCACACAGGAAAAAAAAGCTTAACTGGTCTGTTTTGAAAATGGGATGGGGTGGGAGGGTTATTATTTATTTTTTACTTACTTTATAATACGGTACTACACTGACTTCACAGCAATGCTTAAATCATTCAGTTACTTTTGTAACTATGACCCTAAGGAAAAATAAGGAAAAGAAAATCTGAGTTTCACCAGCCCCATAACATGATACAGAAGGTGAAATGATGAAAATTATTCCCAGACAGCTGGGGTGGTCAAATGAAAGTTAAAAATTTACAAAGTAAAACGGTGATTGAAAGACAGATGAATTCACACAAGCATATTAAACAGTGTTGAGTGAGCTGATAAAACATCAGGTTCATGTCCTTTTTATTGCTGCAAGAAAAGAACTTAAGATGCTGACTCTAACCAAGAGCATCAAAGCAAAAACTCACGGGCTAGCATGTGTAATTTGGAGAGTGATCTTCAAATGCTCCTCCCTCATCCCCACCCTTGAGAAAGCCAACTAGTAAAAATCAAGTGAGTTTGTGGTACAATATACAATACAGAAGATACTATGCAGGCTGAACAAAGTAAAACAAAATAGTTTATGTTGGAAGGAGATAGATTCATTAGTATCAGATTACTTATGAGAATCAGCCCAATCTGGGAAAAGAATTTTTGAAGGATCACTATGATTATTAATTTTTGTTATTGCACTGCTGTGAAATAATTCTGAGTCTTCACTTTATATTCTTCTGGGTATAGTTAGAAAGTAAGAAACAATGGGCCCACCTATACTAGTATTTCAGTTCAGAGAAGATGTGACCTTAAAGAGCACATTCTCCTTGTCCTCGCCTATTGCACTTTGCCTCTCACTATGGACCTGCCTTGGAGATTGTAAAATGCATTCCTCTGGGCTGAAATGAAACCAAAATATGTGATCCTTTAATGCCTTTTACCTCTCACCTGAAATGAAATCCATGAACCACCTTTAGCATGGATGTTGGACCCTCAGCAACAAGTGTTTTGCTCTGCAGAGCTCCTCGTTCTGGACCATACCATGTGTTATTGTAAGACCAAATTCAGGCACCTGTGACAATTAGGAGGAAATAATTACTTCAAAAGTGGTAATTTATCAATTGAAAGATATATCCTCTGCTCAGATGAATCAATGAGACAATGAAACAATGAGAATAGTCTAAATAATAAGGTTCTGGGTAAATGTTCACCTAGTGAATACTGCCCTAGTTAGTTTAAAATTATGGGTTTGGCAAAGAATACAAAAATCACAAAGAAATTACTTTCCTGAAGCCACCTCAACTGGCCACTGCTGGAGACGGTACTTGGCCTTATATCTTTCAACTCTTAATTGAATATCCTCACTTTACACACAGTAGTTATTGGAATTATTTAGCTGGATGCTTAGTATGGCAACTTAATCTTTATGTTATGCTAGTAGTTTTTTCTCAGAATTGTAGGTCAGAACTACCACTGACATATCTCTTTATTTTGTATCCACTAGAAGGAATGTCTCAATTTTTCCCAGCATCGCAAAATTTTGCAAATACTCTATTTTGCATTTTTTGCATTACTGAACATATTATAAACATATGTTATTCATTGAATTGCACTGTCTGTAGTCTATAATATCAATTTTTATTTCTCAAGCAGTATTTAGTGGGGTCTTTTATGAATAGAAGAGAATCTGATGCAGTGTCTTTGTAAGTATAAATAGAAACCTGAAGTAGGAAAATAAAATTATACCTTCAGTTTCTGAAATTGTTGATATAAAATTAATTAGAAAAATATGAATGATACAGACTAATTTTCTGTTTCTGTTGGTCAGAAATACCGTTAAAAGTGGTATCAAAATATTCATCATGTGTCATGTTAACTGTGTTTTTTCAAGTTATCTGGAAAAAATAACAGCAACACTTGCAGAGGTAGATAACTGTATGTTTGGTTTTTATTTGCAGTGAGTCACTGACTGAGGAATTTTATTTGCATCATATTAGTCAGTCAGATTTGTATTTTAAATATAAATTTCAGCAAAAAGTATCAAGAATCTTAACCCTTGTTTTAATAAATATTCTAAAGAAGGAATTTAGGCAGAGATAAAAGTAAACAAAACTCAGGGACTTTACCTTAAATCTTTCCTGATCACAGAACTTCATTTTATAGAGATGAATCGCAATTTACTGTGTGGCAGTAGGTGCAATGCCTAAGTAAAACAGAAAAATCAAAGGTTTTGTGCAGAAGATTTCAAAGAACTGCACTGAGAAATCTAGCTGCCCAAGATTCAACCTCCACAGTGTCAAAGACTTTGCGTCTGATTTGGAAGATCCATTTTAGCAATATATACCCTATAGGCCATCTGGGCCTTTCCATGACACTGCAGAGGCAGAACATAATTTTAAGAAGTGCAGTAATTTTTTTGGAGGAGAATACCTGTAAAGAAAGGAGGCATAGTTGGAGGGACTGTGTTTCAGATTCTGGGCTGAAGAAAGCTAAGAAAGATGGCTAAAGAAGATAGCAGCAGATGGCTAAAGAAGACTGTAGTCATATTTAGTTTTTCTCACTTCACAACTTCAATTGATACTTTGGCCTCCTGAGGTCCTTTTAATCCTGCTCATCTCTTTCTTACTCTTCCAGTGCTCGACAGCTTGATTCAGCGTTGCGAAACTACAGTCCCAAACAGCCTGTTGCTCTTTCTGGTTATCCCAACACAAAGAAATTGGAGAGACCTGTTTCTTCTGCCGCTTTTGTTTCTATGCCACCTGATATAGTTTACAAGATCTGTTTTAAATTTAGAGCCTTGTAAAGAAACCATGAGTCTTAAAAGCTTTCTTATTGGATCAAAATTTGGGAAAAGAACCTCTGTTGACTGATGCATCTCTAAACAAATGTCTCTTTAGGGATCCAAGTTTTATTCTGAACTAGACCTCAAGCTAACACTTGTGTATCATCTAAAGAAACAATTCCAGTTTATCATATTTTTCACTTCAAAAAAATTATTTAATGGTGGGCAACATAGTTTGTGTGGACTTTGCAAAGGTGTAGGACCTTGTAATGAGGAAGCAAATTCTTGCTGTTAGAATCAGGAAACTTAAAGTTTTATTAATATAAGTCCTTGGAGCAGGCAACCTGAGGACAAACAGCTGCAAGAAGAAATTCTTATGGCTGATTCAAAGACTGTTCAAAAAGGTATTTATTCTCTAAGAGGCATCTTTGAAAAGGTGTGCAAGGAAAACACATTGAAAGTGCAATGTATTCTGAAAACATGACATGCCAAATGCAATCCAGATGGTGAAAGCAGTACTATAAATGGTGATTCAATGGGGACACTTGAACAGTATACAGATTATAGAGAAAGTAAAGAAACTTATGTTCTAAGAAAAAGGAAGATGAAAAACTTTTTCTTTCCCTCCACGAAAGCATGAGGCAGTATCTCTAGAACACCAAAGTGCAGTCAATATGGGGTATGACTCATGGAGTACGGTTCTGTAATGCAAGGTGAAATTCTCTATCTCCTGTTTCCTCAGTTCCATGTTTAAAAAAAAAAAAAAAGAAAAAGAAAAAAAAAAGAAATTAAAAACAAAATATAAACATTAAAATAATGTTTGTCTGCCAAGAGCTGAGGTACTCAATCTTCACTGTTTCACCTGAAGCCAGCTGTGTTCGATTCTGGTTTTATTTGCTCCTCAGTCAGAAGTGCTTAATTCTGCAGCTTTCTACCTCTGTCAGACCTGTGTAAGAGTGCTCTAAGTCTCAGAAAGTCATTTCTTCCTGACGTCTTTCAGCACTGCAGATGCATATTAGTATATAAAGCAATCTCTTCACCTGTACAATAACGGAGCCAATTCTACAAGCTTTTTAAGTACTTTAATCTGTGAGAACATTAGCTTCAAAGTGAGTACCTTGGTGCTTGGATTTAGAGATAAACTTCAGAAGATTGCTAAACTTGCTCAAAACAATCTAAATGAAAGAAGTGTCTTCATCTTGAAGTGGTCCTGAGAGTGCTGAAATCTACTTTGACACACAGCCTACCTTTGGGACTGGATTAGCTGTCACCTTTTCTTTACTGCACATATTACAGTAAGGCTTGAGGATCTGGATTGTTTTGCTTTAAACTGCTGTGCCCATGTGCAGTGTTCCAGAAGAATACCAGAAACAGAGAAAGGCAAAAAGCACTTTACAGCATTAACACTACTAATTGACCCATGATCTGGCCTGTAAATAATTTTCCTTTGGCTTGTGCCATGCTCATGGGATGTCTGAGAAGGACACTGTTGTCAATATATAAGGCATAATAAAAATTAAACTTTTAAGATGTCATTTTACTACAGGCATCTAAAGTAGCTGTTTTATTTAAAGACCACACTGTTGGAAAACATACTGATCTTTACATATACACTGTGAAAAAGAAAAGAAATCTTTTTTGAAATACTTTTTTTTTTTGATAGTCCTGTTCAACAGGAAAAAAACCACCCAGCAATATAAACATCTAAATTGCTAGATAAAATACTCTGAAAAGAAAACACATTTACTATAGGCAGTAAAATAATATTTGTTTAAATACTGTAGTATACTCTAGTCATATATAGCAAAATGTGATGTCTGTGTGTCAGATTCC
Source organism: Sclerurus mexicanus (assembly GCA_013396755.1). Lineage (NCBI taxonomy): Eukaryota > Metazoa > Chordata > Aves > Passeriformes > Furnariidae > Sclerurus > Sclerurus mexicanus. The sequence goes on from VWZF01006068.1 coordinate 117,866, forward strand.
CTTAGCAAAGTAAAAGGATTTCCTCACTAAAGTGTAGAAAATTGTTTCCTAACCAGGTGAAATATAAGATTTCTTTATTTTATGTTTCTTTTATATAAAATTAAGTTTACTTCCTTTCTTTTGAGCAAGACAATTTGTAAATGATTTAGAATAAAAAGAGAAATAAATTTTGGGTTGTGGATAACAGAGAACACCTTCTTGATTAATTTAGTATGTTTACAGGACATTTTGTTGTATATGATTCAACAAAATCAATCCAAATTACCTCAAGATTAGATCTCTCAAGATTGCATCTCTTTTGCACAAGCTTTGACACAGATTTCTAATATATAAACAATACATTTTGTCTCTGCTGAGTTGTATTTATTGTTTAGATTTACAGGATTAAATAAAGCCTTCATCTGTACTGCATTCTGATACTTCTCCTTACTTTGGAGAGCTAATATAGCATGAAGGACAAAGTCACTTAAGTACAAAAGTCACCTGGGTTTTATACATCAAGGACCACAAATATGTGCCTTGAATTGACCAGAAGTTTACAATCAGTAAGAGAAAAATTACTCAGTTGCATCTGGACATTCATTTCATAGTTCTAAAACCTGACCAATAGCAACAACTTGAAATACTTAGAAATTAAAATCTTGGCTTTATGTATACTGGTTTTATGAAGTGAAGCCAAAAAATCCTCTGCCTTGTCCCGTTCTGTCCAACCCTGTCCTGTCCTCTTCTCTTCTTCTCTCCTCTCTTCTCTCACAATAAATAGACACAGCTCCTTCACAGATTCTTTTCCCTTCTTTTGGATTCCAACCTTCAAGTTCTACTTCTTTTTCCCTACTTGAACTTTGTTACCAGGTTGCCAATGTTGTCATAGGTCTCTCAATATTTTGAGTATTTTCTAGGAGCTCATTGTCCGCCAAGTAGCTTACAATAAAACAAACAAACAAACAAATCCCTTCCATAGTTCTAGGAAGAAGCTTCAGGATATGATTCCCAAAGCAAATTTAATTGAATTCCCCTTGAGGCTTCTCATTGAGAATATGGTTCACGGACATCTCAAATCTGTCCACAACAGAAGCAAGTGAAAGAACCTCCCATTTGTAACTTAAACAATTAAAAACTGGTTTTAAGTGATTTTCAGGAAACTGGGACCCTTATTTGTATTTGTTGAATGCTTGTGAAAGCAGTACTGCACTTGACAAGTCAGTTTGTTCTGGTGACTCCCTTTTCCTAGCTCCAGGCAGACAGGACATACTGAACGCCCACCAGTGAGATGCCCTCTACATGGGTGACCCAGGGCCCAGCCCAGTCAGCATCTCACAAGTCTGCTTCTGGCAGGGCAGCATTCCTATTTGAGGGACCTCTGCTTCTCACTCTGAATAAAAAATCTGGCACATCTGTAAAGTTTTTTGTCAACACAGATCTTTGTGCTGTTTCCAGGAACCCAAAATACCCAGGACTGGCACTGGCATATCTCATGTGTTGTGTCAGCCAGTTTTGACTATCAAGGCATTGCAAAACAGACGTGAAAATTAAACCCGAAACTGCTTCAGTAAGCAACTTGGAGAGAAATTCCTCTGCTGTTCCCTTTTTCATTTCTTTGCTTTGAACAGTTGTTCCAGTCAATGGTAAGTTCCCACCCCCCAGCCTCTCCACCAGATATCTAAAATTGGGTCTTTTTTCTTAAAACAAAAAAGCCTTTATTCTTGTAAAACTCTGTCTTCAGAGTGCTAAACACAAGACTGATCACTCTACTATATTCTCATATTTAACAGAATGACTTTTGTCTTTTAGCAAATTATTTCTGAAACATATGTTTTATGTACCATTTCCCTGTCTTCTCTTATTTCTTCTGTGCATTTATTTTTTTTTTAATTTCTCCTTTCTGATTAGAATAAAGGGAGAGCAATAGTTTCTAATCTACCATTTCAGATTCCTCTGTGGAAGAGAACCTGTCTATAAACTAAACCTCTACCACCTCCCTTCTCGTGCAGAGAAAAAGTTGTTGTCTGGTACTTGGGACTAGTTCTGCCTGTGGGGAGACCACTGCATTCTTTTCCATGAACCACAGTCCATTGTGAAAGAGTTCATGGAATGAAAAAAGACACAGAAACATTTTTATTTTGTTATCTGAAAGAACTGAAAAAAAAAAATCCCAAAAGCATAGCCTACATTTAGGGAAGAAAAAAAAGATTTCAAAATAACAACTTACTGTAAATAAAATTTTAACATTCTTATGAATTAAAATATAGTGTCTTTCCATTATTCCAGCCTTCCATTTGATTAAAAAGTAAACATTATATTGAAAAGGAAATAAATATTTGGTGAAAAAAATGGCTGATACTGAAGCTTGTAGATGAAAGTAAGTCACAGAATCACAGCATAGGTGAACAATATTATATCCTCTGGTGTGCAAACTGGACTTCAACTAGGATTTTAGTAGAAATTCATTCATTAATTAACCTAATTTCTAGGATAATATCAACCGTCAGCATTCAAGTTACCTCTGTGACTGACGAGCATGTAACCTATTCAGAAGTCATCTGAGTTAATTGAGATTAATTTCTCATGAGCAAAGAGCTTAAGTCTCTTGGGGTCTCATCAGAATGATGGTACTTCTGACTTATGTAGCTGTGTTATTTATAGGAGGAGGTCCCTTACAACAAAATCAAATATTATTCCTTATTTTCCCTGCCTGTCAGCTGTTCTACTCTGGAATATACTGTGGTTACTCTCTTTCTCAGAGCCTCAAAATCCTTTACTTTATATGAATTCAGAATTTTTAAATGTCACGAATCATTATATAGGATAGCTACCAGCAGATGATGTCTAAAGATGGGGTTGAATTCTCCATTTGAAACATGAGATGTGATTTATATATATGTATATATATATATATATATGCATTTGAATAGAATCACAGAATCAGTTTGGTTGGAAAAGACCTCTGCGATCATCAAGTCCAACCTATGACTGAACACCACTATGTGAACTAGACTCTGGCACTAAGTGCCAAATCCAGTCTTTCCTTAAACACCGGGAGGGATGGTGACTCCACCACCTTCCTGGGCAGCCCATTCCAATGTCTAATCAACCCTTTCTGTGAAGAAATTCTTCCTGATGTCCTGAAATTCTTCCTGTGTCTTCCTGATCTAATGCAGCTTAACACTATGTCCTCTCATCCTATTGCTAGTTGCCTGGGAGAAGTTCGCCTTGTTACAACCTTCTTTTCAGACAGTTCTGGAGAGCAATGAGCCTTAGTTTCCTCTTCTCCAGGCTAAACAATCCCAAGTCCCTCACAGGACTTGTGCTGCACACGCTTCACCAGCTTCATTACCCTTCTCTCTGTACTCTTTTTAGCACCTCAATGTCCTTCTTGAATTGAGGGGCCCATAACTCAACACAGTACTTGAAGATGATGGCAAAGGAAAGGCTTTCTACAGGTTGACTCAAATGAGAAAATCTGGCCAAAACCCCATGGATCAGAGCAGAGGCCATTCCTAGAGCAGCCATCAACACATGTTCTCTGCAGCCCCAAAATTTTGTATACCTTCGCCTCTCCTTTGCTCCACTTTCAAATCCAGACAGCTCCCCCTTTTGTCTTGACAGTGTTTCACAGAGTTTATGGAAGGTCACTAGTCTCGTACGTTTTGACTCCTGCCTGTAAAGACAACTGCTCCCAGGGGAATGTTTCAAGAGATGATTTGAAACTGGCTTTAAGTCTGATACCTTGTAGTTTTTAGGTTTAGTAGAAGAAAGTGCTGTGGGAAAGCTATCAAACTTCTTTTTGAAATGGGATGCATCTTTTGTTTCTGCCTCTTATAGCTACTGGGAATTTGAAATTTAACATGGAAACCCTTCCAGAAATGTGAAGGCTTGTCTTGAATCAGGAGGCAATTGGCATTTACAGAAAAAGTAATAAACAGAGAAGAAGTTGGATCTGGAGAAAAGCAACAGTATCTGGTAAAAACTTCTTCTCAGAGATGTGAAATTCTGGGACTGGGTCTGAGGGAAATGTCTGGGAGAACAGATGAAAGAGGGCATGTCATTAAAATGCCATGCTAATAAGTGAGTAATGCCTCCACAGAGACTGTGTTTGTGTGTATCTACACCCACAGCTCCTTGCTCTTGTATTTTTTAATCTCCCAAAGGAGTATAAATACTTTGCAAACTTGCAGTTTTTATGGCATGACACACCTTACTAAGAGGAAGAAACCCTGAACAAAGCAGTTATTTCTGTAGCCATTGAATGATATATGGTTGAATCTTTATTTTTAGCTGATCTAAACTTATGAGAGAAAAAATGCAGAAAATAACTAAATTCTCTATATTTAAAGTAATTTAAGGATTGTTTTTGGCACCACTACAAAGGACTAACCTTTGGTGTGCGAGTGAACACTGGAGTTTTTTATTCATATTTCAGTCTGGGATAGGAATGTGAAATGACTTGCAATCTTCATTCTATTGAAATCAAACTTTTCCCCCAAGGCTGTTCACCCATTCCAAGGTCTTCTGAAGCATGGGCATGGAGGAGTTTCCAATTTTCTCAACCCTTTTCTAAGGCATTCTGTAGTACTGCCTACAAAAGAAGCACATGAAAATCACATGCAGACAGAGAAGTTCTACGAAATGTCAGGGACTTATATCTGGTGCCTGCACCAGACTGAATATCATTATTTGCTGTCCTTCCTCTAAAAGGCAAGAGTTCCCTATTGCTGGCAGCTTGAAATATTCTTGCTCTTTTATTAAAATATCTTTATAAAACAGACCGTAGATCTCAATACCTTTGTACAATCCAAGCATCAGGGCTTTGCATGGAATGGCAGTGGAGGCAGAGGCACAGCATTCTTAATGTGGCTGTTGTAATCTTCCTCCCTATCACTTTTACTTGAAAGAATAGCTGCAAAGAGCATTCCCTCCTTTCCAGGACTATATGTTAGCATCCCAGGCTTCATTCTGGCACCAAAAATTCTGAATACTTTGTACAAGGCTCCAAAAAGGCTTCCCCTGTATCGACAGACAGTAAGCGAGGTTTTGGCCTCTAATATTGAAAGGCTTCTTAAGGAAGTTACAATTTCAAACATATTGGATGAGGAATTGCTCCAACCTGAGCAGGCATTTTCTAGATCCATGTGACCAGAAGTAAGGCCAGTTCTCAGCTAAAATTTGCACAAATTGATTCTACTGCAAAGGTTTGGTTTATTTTAACAGTTTCAGGAATGGCACAAGGCTCAAGTGAATACAAGATATAAGCCTTTCTCAGGAGGAACTCTTTTGATCTTCAAAGTTTTTACCTTCATTTTCTGAATATAATATTCATCTATCTTCTCCAAATATTTCTTTCATTTTCATTTTGTTTTACTCTTGATGCTGCCACTGTGACCTCTTGCAGTTACCAGAATTTTACAAGTCAGAGACGTACTCATCTGGTTGTAACATAATTTGGCATAGCTTCACTAGAAACCAACAGCTGAAAATCCAATATGTAGAAGGTTTTTTTCTGGGAAGAAGCAGAAGACAGTGAAAAGGTTTCACACACATCCCTACTGCCTGCATTTGGAAATGGTTGAAACTGGGACATTCCACCTATATTGAAGCTTTCAATTGCTGCTCCAAACTAAATACAGTTTGATATCTCTCAGTCCACCATGATTACCTCTTGCATCCATGGTTTTTATGTGGCATTGAGACATGTTTATCCAAACAAATGGATAGCATTCTTTGTCATGATGATGATAAAGCTGGTTAGATATTTATTCATAAGAGTGTGGATGAGACATAATTTTCCCACGATGATAAAAAAATGTTTGTGTTTTTGATTACGGTGAAGTACCCACTGAGATGCAGCACAAAATGCCCCAGCTGCTTTCTCAAAAGAGAAAAAAAATTGCCAGACCTGCAAGTATAGGATGAATAAATAAGTAGTATAAATAAGGGACAAAATAAGAAGCAATTGCCAGGCCCTCAGTCCTAATGTGTGCTGTCTCCACAAAGTCCCATTTGTGGCCTCAGAAATTATTTCTTCTGTTTTAGTTTGTTTTTAAAATACAAGCCACAGAGAGGGGAGCTTTCCAGCACTCAAATTAATGTATAGAATACTGCAGTGGTAAAAGAAACTATGCTAGCAATGTGTATGTAAATTTATTTCTGCCTTTGAACTCTGTTTATACATCACTCTGGAACTCAGCTGCTAATATTTAGCATCAATATAGTCATGGCTTACAGCATTTTAGTGCCAAGGCAGAAAAAAAAGGAGTTACTTTTCTTAAGAAGGGCTTTCAATAAGAGAGGGGTAAAAAAGACTGCTTTTATTGAACTTCCCTCACACATAACTTTTTTTCATTAGTTGTGAAATGTCCACATCTGTAGCTAGAGACAAAACTGATACATTTCAGTGATCCTAGGTGATACTATTATAAACAATTCTGTGATTCAACAAGTACTTTCCTTGTAAAGGAAAGCCAAAATGAAAATACTTCTGCATCTGGGATCAATAAAAATGCCCTAATTTTCAAAGTTATATTCTCAAGAACTAGTCAAGAGAACTAGTACAAAACTGCATTGCTCAAATGTCATTGCTTTTTGGAGAACAGCAAATTTTTCTAATGCCTAGATCAATGTGGTGTAGAGTCTTAATCAATTCAGACTGAAATACTTTGAAGTTCTTACACAAAAGCTAGCTGGTGGAAGTGTGTTGTAAAAGAACTAGCTGAATTATTCATTGCAAATAATCTGCGTTAGGAGTTTACCCTCCCACTGCCCCACCTCCTTTTCAAGAGTTGTCTGCAATGCAGTCCTCATCTCTGTGAGCATTTGGCAAGTGGTTTATATTGATGCATTTTTATAGGGTTACAAGAGTTGCTGAAACTCTCAAATACTATTATTTAGGTTACTATATTTTGTGACTTACAATGTGTGAATAAAACACTAGTAAATAATTTTATGGTGGTGCTTCAGTACACTGATGGGCTGGTTGACGTTTTTAAATCTAGAGATTCATGAACAACAGAGGTATGTTCTTTGGTTGTCTTTGTAAAATGAACTCATATATGATTACATTTTCTGGCCTGTACTTATCCCTTGCAAACTTAGACAGTAAACTAAGGTGGCTGACATGCATAGGCATCCTATATAGGCTCTTTCTTCAACTGAGGGTGAACAGGTGGCACTCACAGAGGTTGAGGCAGCTGTTCGGTACACATCTCTTCAGATGTGCTCTTCAGAGCGTTAGATTGGGAGAAGAAAAAAAACCTGATGGGACTATATCAGGTTGAAATGATGAAATTCTCCTGTTTGAAGTCATCCTTACGTAATATAGACAGAAGAGTGTTCAATTCAGCTAACATCAGATGACTTCTTTCTAAGGTTACTTCTACGGTCAGTAAGGAAACATAAGTCCTTCTAAGGAGCAAACCATTTCATCCTGAGTAGACTTATGAAATAGGTGGATGACAAGCCCCTAAAGGGCTTATTTCTCATAGGTCCTGTGATGGGAACTTAAACAATTAGCCCATATCTGTGTATCTATACCAAAGATATCTACATTCCTTGAAATAGGTTTCACCTACAGGTCTCACCCAGTCAGATTAGCACTGATGAATATTAGCAACACCAGCCCTTTTCCTGCTGCTGGAGAAGCATTTCTACTGATAACACATAGAAATGAGCTTTCAGTGTCATTGGTATTTATGAAGCATGCTGAAGTATTCACTGTCCTAATTATTTTTCAGAGTTATCAACATGAGAAGCATAATGAAGAAATATAATATTACCTACTTGCTCTGCAGATGGATTGCTACATCAGGAGCCTCTGTACACTTTCTTTACTAAATAAGTCCCAAAAAATCATCTTTATTTGTCTAAGAAAATTCAGGCTAAGTGGATACTTCACAGCTCAATAGATGCAACAGAAGGGTGATGAAACATCTGAGAGAGAAAATTTTTGTGCACTGAGTCAAAAATAATTTAGCCCAAGCTTCCTGCTAATAAATTTATCTGTGAAATGAGGATAGTTCTAGCCATCAAAGAACCAAGCAACCTTTTGAAACAGCCTTCCAAGAGATTATCAGATATAAAAAGGATGGAGTTTTATAGGTTGATGAACAAGACCACATAATGTTGTGTCTGTTTTAAGAGAAGGCTGGATTTAAGACGTCCATTCTAATCCTGTGCTGCTGCTATCCATTGTTAATTCTTAGAATCATTGCCTGTCAGAAGTTTGAGCAGAATAAATTAGCACTTTAACCATATCAGAACTCACGTTATTTCTATTCCATATATACACTTTCAAGAATGAGCTAGATAAGTGTCTAACTGCTTGTCATGCAAAAGAGCTGCTTTCCTACGAACACCCATGTGAGTCACTTATGTGCAGTGATGTATGCATTTTACTATACATGCTCATTCCAGTTTTTCAGGAATTCACATCTTGCTTTGGCTTATCAACATCTACCAGTACATTCCTATTCATGATGTATATATTCAGAGAAGCACAAAAATGCTCAGTAATCTACATACCTTTCAGAAAATCATATGGATATCTTTATATATATATAATTGGATTATGAGAGGCAACTGATTAGAACCATTGATTATATGCAAAATAAATAAACAAATAAATATTCTTAATGTTATTAGTTAAAAAAAAAAGGTAGATCATAAATATACTTTCCAGGAAAAATATCATTCATTATTTGGAAACAAGATTGAAATATGACTTTAAGGGACTTCAGGTGGTAGCTTTTTAGTCTTTACAAACTCTATTTGTCTTCTCATACTCAGCATACGTGCTAGTGCAGGATTGATGGAAGGAAAAGAGGTGAAGAGGAAATGCTACTTTATCCTGCAGTTGGCTGATATATGACCTTGCACTTTCTTTTACCAAGTGCAGCAACTCCAACAATAGAAGTCACTAGCCTGAGATAATGAAAACCTGCAATCAATCGCTCTGGCATAAATGGTCTTATAAGAAGATGGAGTGGTAAGCACAGATTTTGCCGGCTTGTGATGTGTCAATCCTTTTTCATCAGGCTCAGCTAATAGGGTCAAACACTGGTTTTGAGTCATTTATGTTGGTATTTCCCATGTAAAGTAGTCATGATGATGATCATGTCCTTCGATACATATGATGTCTTATCCACAGTGAGGAATATCCTTGGCTATGCTCTTTGTTTAAACTTGTTCCTTGACTTTCTCAAAAGAAATGGAGCATATGAAAATTCACTAGGGTTATCTTGCTAAATACTGTGGCCAGCTCAGACCTGTGAAAACTTAGCCTCAGTCTGCGGGTTGACAGTTATTGTGACAACAGTGTTGGTAGGGTTGAGAGGGTGTTAAAAAGTACAAAATGTTCCTGCCCACAAACATGCTGGAGAAGATACAAAATAAGTAAATTTCCTAATATTCTGATCTCTATCTCTCTGACTCTTAACTTACTGAAGTTTAACAACTTCATTTTCCCCTCAGTCTTTACTGATATCAAGGTTAAATTAGTGTGTGTTATGGGTAAAATGCATCAGAATCAAACCAGTCTAATTTTATGTCTACCTGATATTAGTAGAGAAGAAATTATATTCAGCTTCTGGTTTGACTAGATATTCTTTAAAGATTTGGACTATGCTTTTCTTTTGTGGATTTCCTACAAAACACTGTCTAACACATTTATCCTTTTGTAATTTTAAGATATAAAAATAAAGAAAGGAAAAGTTCCAGTTTAGACAAGGTTGTTTTCAGAAATAAGTTTTTCAGCATCATTATTTGAGCTGGATTTAAATAAGGGAAGTTGGGGTTCAGCACTGTCCTTGGGGAGGGTTTGCTTCTCACAGAAGATGAGGTAGTGAAAATGTACCCCCAGCTTGCACAGGGGCTTTCTCATCTTCTGAGATCTGTTTTAATTGATGAGGACAGTATTTTTAACACTGCTAGTCTTAACCCTGTCCAGTGATAAACACATTCTCACTAGCTTGGAGAATTTTGCTGCTCTAACAGTCTGAGACATACTTATTACTGTCTGGTGACTTGAGCTCTTCCTGGCAGCTTGTCTTCACCAAGGAAGACTTATTAACATATTACCCTGCACTGAAGTCATGGTTGATATCTACAAGGGAATGACTTTCATACATCTGCTTTATAAAATAAATCCCTTTCACTTTCTAAGTACATATTTTCTGTAGCTGATATGACAGCTTTAACTACAGTTATTTTCATTTTTCCTTTAGAGATGTGGGAATATGTACACAAATACTGCTACAGTACAGTGGATACACATTCATAAAGCATCACAGGGAAAAGATGATTTGACAATGCTGAAAAATAGAGAACATTATGGTGATTTTATGAGAGAAACCTCTAGAGATCAAGGCAAATTTCAGGGATAAAAAAATAAATAAATCAGTTTTCCTTATCAAAGAACATTGTTTATATTAATCTTATCTTAATCTTAGACAGGAAAGTAGAGTAAAACAACCAACAATACAGTATTGCTATAAACTCTTTCCTGTTTCATCATGATGCAAATTGAGAAGGAGATGAGGACACTCCAGATATTGCATTTGCACTGTGGGCTCTATAGCAGATAGCTCTGGCAGCTTTGGGTTGTACAAGGCTCTCTGTATGACTGAAGTCAGCTTGTAATAGAAAGTCCTTCAGTCACAAAACTCTTATAATATAGCTGAGTCTTTCTGCAAAGAACCTAAGTTCACAGAACTTTTTATATATTCCCCATTGATGATATGCATTCTACATGTTTTGAGCAGATAGTATGTTCTAAAATAAGGTTGAAGAAACCCACAAGATTGCAGTAAAAGCCCTAAGATTCAATTTGGAAACTTTTGCATGTTTTTGAAGCATTTAGCTTTAATTTTATTTTTTTTAAGAGATTTTTTTCAGGTTGTCAAGGAAGATCAGGCTTAAGAAAAATATTAATTTTAATGGGATGTGTGACAACGTTCAATGAATTGACAAAACCCACTGAGAATACCACAGAGTTGAAGAAGATATGTGACCTGAACACACAGTTTATTAGATCTCCAAATAAACAAGCTATCTGCATTCAGCTCCCAAAACTCTCTAGCTACAACATAGCCAATTAAAAATTATTCTGTTTTTCTAGATAGATTACCTAGTGTCTCCTGATACATTTGCTAATTTATTTTTTTCATTAGATTTCTGTGGTGGTTGTTTCCTTGATAATTTTTTCCCTTTCACCAAAAAATGTGTTTGATTCTACTCTTCTGTTCCACTCATAGTGTCGTGAACAAGTTTATCAGCACTTTCTTCTGTTGCTGTTTCTGCTGAATATTTTACAGCTGTTTCTCTTTCTTTCATACTTTGAACATATAAAAATAATCTGAATTAAGTCTATCAAGCTTGCATGGAGAACAGGAAAAATCAGAAATTCTCACTGATCTAGTTATCTGCTGATATTCCTGTTGATAACATGATGTGCTTGACTGAATTTAGGATGAGAAAAAAGCAAACCCAAAAACTTAGCACTACGAGTTACTCTGAAAATAAAAGGAGGATATGTGAGACACACATACATAAAAAGGAAGGACTATCCACAACTTTATTTGCATTCCTTTTCTTTATTTGGGTTTGAAGAGCTTAAAAATTGATCTCTAGGTGTATATATTGTGTTTTCATTATTGAATGGTTTCATTGCATTGTTTTATATTATAAATGTGCTTTGTAAAAAGATTTAACAAAAGAATATAGTATTAGACTTTAAATTGAGCAGTACATTTGAGGAATCATTAGGAAATGAGGTAAAGATAACAGAAAAGAAAAGAGAATTGGCACTAGGCTAGGCCACTAAAAATGTGATTTCGTAGATTGGCCTACAGGGTACTATGAACAAAAAAACAAATTTAGCTAAAACTCTCCCTGTGTAACCATATATATACCATTTCATCTCTTAGTGATATTGAACTCCATTATACTATGTGCCTTCCATCCTCTCTTTAATTTTAGTGACAATATGAAGCACATCATGTCTCATAATAGTGATAATGATAGATAGAGTTCTGAAACTAATTGTATCCTTGAGATGAGATACCCAAAAGTAGCATTAGCCGTGGTAAGAGACTAAAACAAACTAATGATGTGTCTTTTAAATTGTTCTTTCAGAGCCCCAGATTTTGTTAATACAACAGGAAATATCCCATCATTTGGTGGAAGGCAAATTCTCTACTGGTGTGTTTAGTCCTTAATTTTCATACAACATGAATTGTAAAACAACTATGTTGTCTCTGGCAACATGCAGTCATGAATAGTTTAAGCATCATTGTGAGACTGGGATTCACAACTTTGAGTCCTACTCTAGATATAGGTACCTTCAGGGCACCTTAAGTGACTTTTCAGCCTGCATAGGACAAGATTTCTTTTCAGCATCACCTATACTTCTTTTGGTGAATTAAATGCAAAAAGAATTAGAACCCTACCTGGAAGACTGGATCCAGGTCACTGAAATAGTGTCTGTAGTATTTAACACTGAATTGGATTTGCTTTCATCAAGAATGAGGTATAAGTCACAATCAGGGCTTTCCAGAGCAGATGCACATGGGTTAGCAGAGTATTGCATAAATGCGAGGTACATCCCTCCTTGGCACAATGGTTTCAGCTCTCAATGGGGAAAACAAGCAAATTAAACACCAAAAATCTGAAGTAACTGGAGCAGGTATTGTCAACTAATTCTGGCAGTCCACATATAGGAGAGGAATTGTGGGAGCACTTTCCTTTTTTCCCTTTTCCAAACTTAATTATTCAAGTGAAGGAACAGGACCAGGCACTCCACACATGGCCCCCATAGCAGGCAAGGTGAGAAGGTGAGAACAGGCTCTGTGCTACTGCATATAGTAAGGAAAGAGCACATCACTACCTTACACAACGGAGCAAACCCAGCTCCTGAGCACTCCAGCAGGCCACCCATATCCCACAGCCAAGCTACCCCTGATAGCGAAAGCCTCCTTGCTCGCACCCTGAACTACCTACCTGCTGCTGGATCCTGCTGCACCTGCAGTGGGAACAGTCAGGGCTGCCTGCAATAACTGGAAGACGTCAGTGTTTTTGGTTCCTGGCTCTGTGTTGGCAAGGACAAACTGAGTCTCCTTCCCACAGTAGCATCTGCAGGCCCTTAGCTGGTCTTCATCAGCAGAGCGAGCCTAATGAATGCTCATAGGTTTGGCATCTCCTTATCTAAGGCCCTCTGCCCTGGGCACTGCCTGGAGCTGGAGGGGTATAAGTTTCCCATTTATTCTGGTATGGTTGAAACCAACATCTTCCATTTAACAAGAAAGTGAATAAATAAATTATACAAATAAATAAGTCAGTTTCTTGCACCTCTTGAAGTCAGTTCAGAAGGAGAAGATGGAGCTATTTCATTATCCGGTTTTTGCCACATTGAAGATGGTTTGAATTTGAAGTAATAAGGTTGGGGAGACTTGTTTGTCAGGAGTGCAGTGATGTCTGTGACACCTCATTCAAATAGATTATTAATATATTATTAATTGCAGTACTGTATGCTGATTTGTCACTTTTTCTCTTAAGTTGTGCACATTTTTTGAGCTGACTACCTAAAAAGGGTAAAACAAAAGAAAACTGTACTGAAAATACCAAGAGTTCTTAGTTGAATACCGTGTTATGTTGTAACAGACATAATTTTTGACAATCATACTATGTAATAGAATCCCAGGGATGGAAAAATGTCAGAAAGATGCTATAAGAATCTAAATATGTTTGTTTAATAAAGTCAGTAAGAGGAGATGTTGATACTCTCAAGACAAAAAAACCTTTTGAATCTTTCATGTAAACCAAAGATACTTGTAGTCCTCTCTAGTTCAGTTAAAGGCCAATCTCTTTTAAATCCTCACTCTTGTCTGTTCTTTACTCAGGCAGTAAAATCTGATTATTAACAAAGATGATGGAGCATTCTGCAACCAGCTGCTGTAGCTCTGTGTTGAGTAGAAAAGGAACGGATAGGAAAGGCTCTGAGGAATACAAAGAGAAACTTGTGCTAGCATGAACACCTGACAATATTCAAAGTGCTTCTCAAAAAGACAGAAGGTTAAGGGAAAAACTCCACCATAGCCATGTAACAACAAAGAGGAGATCTAATAGAAAATATCTGAAGTCATCCATATGGGTGGAGAAAATGAACTGCATTCAAATAAAAATATTGTGAGCAAGCAGTTTTCCAACGGAAATCTAGCTGGAGCTAATGCAGCCAGAGTCAGCTGAGCTCTTCTGAGGAGAGAGGGGAATGAGTCCCCTTGGTAAGACGGGGCAAAGTCAAAGAGTTCAAGCAGAGGTTGTGGCAACTCTGGACACAGCAGCCCAGCTTGTGTTTGAGAAGTGTGCAGCTCAGCATGGGAAGTAGAGATGCAAGAGGTGCTGCCCTGCACTGCTTTGATCTTCAGGTGACCAAGTGACCTCACTCTGTCTTTCAGTATATGGAGTTCTCTGGGATTCAATTCCACAGGCTTTCACATTAGCCTCTGGGTAAACTGAGAGCAGACAACAGCATTATCTGAGAGCTACATGGACACTTCCCGATTCTCACTCCAGGCTTGCCTCCCACTCTGCCACAGTGGTCCCCTCTCCCTTGGGTCCAAGGAGGTGACAATGGCAGCAAACCAAATAAGGACAGGTTAGATGTCAGATAAGAGTATCAATCCCACAGCATGGGTGGAGGGGAGATCAAAAACTATGAGATGTTCCCCCTTGGTGAGCCACAGCAAAAGCAAGAACTTCTAATGAAGGCTACTGCACATTTGTTTCTTTGGTGGGTTAACTTGGAGATAGTGTAAATGGCAAAATCCTTTTACCCCAAAATGAATGTTTGGTCCCAGCTCTACAGGTTCCAGACTGATGGGCCTGAAGGAGAAGATAAAATTTCCTCTAGCTCACTGATCCACTGAGAGTTTTACCTGCCAAGGACTGAGAAAATCCACTTATTCTTTCATAGGGATCTGCACCGTTACTCTGTTTTGATATGAAACAGGTTTTAAGTATGCAAGGTTGCCAAATTTACTACAGAAATACAATTGATTTCTCTCAATGGAACCCACTTTCCTAAATGAGTACCTTAAAAGTGTGATGCTATAAGCAAAAACAATCAAATTGTGCTGTGGTTACACATCACAGAATATCACTACAGTGGTAAAAAACATTAAGATGTAAGTAATTATTGATTTTCATCATTGCATTGACTGCACTATTCTATATGTTATATTACATTTCTAGAAATGTTGCCAGGAAATTTAAATTTGGAGCTTAACATCAGAGTACTATTTTCTTTGTTTAATTTTTGGAGCACAGAGGTTGTTGATTCTTTTGATAGCAGAGAGGCTCATTTATATCACTGTCTTGTCTTGAATTTAAATTTAGATTGCTTATATGTGTTCATATTTTCAATTTATATTATTAGATCCACTCCTGATCTATTCTTTGCTCATCAGGGACCTCTGAACACCAGCTCGAGGAAGTTCTGTTAAATGAATTGAATGTCCTTTGCAAGAGCTCTTTGAATGACATGTGTAATTATCGACAATTAACAAGATGCTAATTATACCTTCAAATTATAATCCTACTGAGCAAAATAAAGATCCTCTATGGAAGAAAAAATTGTTAAAGGCACAACATTATATTAAACCAAATGACAAAAAGTTTGGCAACTTCCAACGGTATAAATCAAACAAACTGCTGAACACATCATGCAGCTTGCCAAAATGGCTCTCTGCCAATTAGCTTTTCATTGCATATTCAATAAGCTGGGGGGAGGGGGGAAGTGGGAAGAAAAGTGAAGGAGGAAGAGAATCTAACTGGTGTGTCACTGCTCAATCAGTAAAAAAAAAGACAGAAAAGCCGTAACTATTTAAACTTTACAGTGTGTGTTGTCTTACAGTTCCATCAAATTGACAGAGAAGTTTGTCTGAAAGGTTTGAAACTACAGCCGCTTTAGTGAGTTCTACATTTGCAAGATAAACAGCAAGAAAAAGTTTCCCTGTGAACATATCTGGGATCCAGTCTCTAATGCACACCATGCATTTGGATTTTTTCAGCAATTGGCAGAGTTTTGGGTCTTTTTTTGTACTCGAAGATGGAAATTTTTGCAAGAATAGAGCAACCAGAATTAAAACTGTACTCTAAATTTTCACTAATTATCTTTACCTTTGGTACAATTTAGCCTAAGTATCTTGTTCTTCCGGTCACCCTGATCCAAGTCAGTCCTCAAGGTCTTGCTTAGTTCTCATATCAGACTAAAGTGCTCAGAAAATAACAAAAAATGTGTTCAGTCTTTAAAAAAAACTTAGAAAAAGACAAACCAAAACAAAAAATGTATTCTCTAAAAAGAAATCATAGGGTTAACCAGAGATTTCAGGGGTTATGACAGTTCTGTAAGATGCGGGGGGTTTTGTAATACTTCTATGGTAAAAGATGTAATTCAAGAAGAAATTAAAAAAAATTACAGAGTTCTCCCAATAAGGTAGAATTTTCAATAGTCTACTCTGCAAGTAAGTCTGCAATTTTAGGCAATAAATGTTAGAAAAAAAGGATAGCCTTTTGCTGTCTATATAATTGTTAGTTCTTTTGCAAACTTGTCATGCAGCACAGTTTTAGTTTTGTGGATTTTTTTGTTTTGCCTTGCTTTCCTATTGACAAATTCTAAAAATCAGGGCTGGTTTTCAATCACTCACTGAGGTGTATATTAGGTGCCCTGGCTGGCCAAAGCAGTGGTTGAGATACATGCCATGCGGCTTCTGGAACTGTTTTCAGGTCATGAAGAGTGATCTGCAAACACTCCAAGTGAACACTTTGCAAGCATTTGACAGGCTGGAGTTCACACAGCTGATTTGACAGGATCTGCAAAAGGCTCATTAAAAAGCCAATTTGTTTCCAATGAGTACCTGATCCAACTGAAATTTTGAAATTCAAAAATCTTCGAAAGTTTTTAACTCTATTCCTTGCTTTACTAAGAGTAGTTTCAATACCTAATTTTTTAGCTACTTAAAAAATGTTGCCTCCTTTTCTACAGTGTAAAAAGATACAGTAAGTTTTTTGTGTCTTAAGTGAAAGTGAAAACTACTTAGAAATTACTTCAGAAGACATGCCATCAGGAAAACAATGGGAAATTGGATGACAGCATTTGTCATATTCCATCTGCAGTTAACTTTTCATAACCTATCTTATCTAAACAGGGGAAGGGAAGACATTGTTTAATTTAGGCCTCATACTACAACCATTTAATAGTCATTAATTACTTTCTTCTCTATGAGAACACAGGGAGCATCAGACTCATAATCAATCTAGATTTAAATAGGAAAAAGATATCCTGGTCTGCCAGGATTGTAGTACAGTAAAATAGCATCCTGGTTCCCTGTAGTCTTGCACTGGAAACTGAAGGGGCTGATGACTGATGATTGGCACCTAGACTATTTTCTGTACCACTCCTCACAGCAACTTCTCTAAAATGTCTTTGGTTTATATTCTTTTCAGATCACTGTACGCATCAACATAGTTTTCTAAAACATGCCAAACTCTTCTGCTTTACTTGACTTTGTTTGTTTGTTTGTTGCTGAGTTTTCAGGGGTTGTTGCTGCTACATGATCAATCTATTCTTATGTGGTATGCCTGGATGGATAATGTAGGATCCTACATTGTTACTGCTAGACAGACTTGTACTCTGAGCTTTGCAGTCTGAGAAACTGAAATAATTCTGTTGAGTAGACATTATTTTTTGCCAAATCCCACAGTCTATTTGTATTCTGATAAGAGGAAGAGGTAATCTATCTTGGTACATGAGAATATAACTCTAAACATTTGGAAAAGAAAAAAAGGTACAGTGTTAAGCAGTTACTGTGTCCTGTCCAAAGCGAAGGACATGCCTTACCAGCGGGCAGGAAGCTCCTGCATCCTCAGTCTTGGTGGATAGAGAATGACTTTTGCCTTCTAGACAGAACTGGTCAGTATAGGAAGATTTTTGAGCTGTTTTTACAAAAAAAGTTAAGAATTTCCAGGTTGTCTGACAGCAAGAAAATGCTGTGAGCTCCTTAGTCTATTATTTGAGAGTTACCTGAGGAAGACCAAAACCAGGACATTGATATGTGTGTTTCATATATAGAAAGTCATGAAGCTTTAAATAACCTTTCCAAGGGAGAAGGAGATATGAAAGGAAAAGTATGAATGTGTTAAAACATCAACAGAAAAATAACTAACATGAATTTGTAAGCAGTTACTTAACTACTATAAGTTTCTTCATAAATTCTAAATGCAGTAAAAGGAAATGTACATTTTGCCCCCCAAAAGGGAAAAAAAAATTATGTGAAGAACATAAAAATACTTATCACATTCATTTAAGGGACTCCAAAACAACAGGAAGAATGAAAATATAGTTAATATTTGGGCAATGCATATGCCAAATTAAATATTAGGCAGAAAAATTAAGAAATTAGGCATATCCTGCTGAACAACAACAAAAACCCCCTGTCCCATTTAAACAAATTCCACCTGCTAACAGAAATAAAAATTGTATTACGAAGAAGATTCATAGAAATAATATGAAGTAATAGTACGAACTGACACCACTCTAGCTATGCTACATAAAACCACAGGCCACAGTTCAACAAAGAACTTATATGCTGTGCAGTTTCCTATAATGGTGTGAGATAAGTTAAACACATTTCCTCCCTAACTTCTTGTTTTATTAGTAATTTCTACTTTTAAGTTGCAAATAGATTTCCCACAGCTTTACCACTGGACATACTATGGATATCCACCTTTTCTAAGATATTTGTAAGTCTGTTTAATCACCCAGTGAAGAATCAAGAAAGACATTTAAGAATTTTTTTTTTTTCAGAAGGGAGTGTACTGAAGCAAGCTCCTGGTCTGCCTAATGTTATAGATGTAACGATGAGTTTAGGAAAAAACACTTTTGCAGTGGTGTATACCTAGAAGACAAAGCAATGGAGGAGATACGTCAGATTTCCATCTGGAAAGCAGCTTTGCAGAAAGGGTCTGGGGATCCTGGCAGGCTCTGAGGTGAACACTAGACAGTAGTGCACTCTTACTGCAAACAGCCTCCTGGGCTGTGTTAGGAGCAGCACTGACAGCAGGTCAAGGGATCCTTCGCTGCTGTTCAGCACTGGTGAGATACACCTGGAGTGCTGAGCCCATTCTGGGCTTCGCAGTACAAGGGAAACATGGACATACAGAAGAGAGCTCAGTAAAAGGCCACTACGGTCATGGAAGGACTAGACCATCTCTCCTATGAGGAAAGGCGGAGAGAATGGGCAGTATTCATCCTGGAGAAAAAAAAGAAGCTCAGGAAGGCTCTCATGATGGGCTGATGGAGGGAAGTAAATAACCAGACTCTTCTTAGTAGCACCCAGTGATAGTACAAGAGGCAATGGGCATGAATTGAAGTACATGAATTTTTTTATTTTTTTTTTTTTACTGCAAGTCTAGCCAAATACTGGAAAAAGTTGCCAAGAGATATTGTGGAGACTCTGTCCTAGGATATATTAAAAAACTGACTGGACACTGTTGTGAGGAACTTGCTCTAGCTGACCTTGCTTGAGGGGAGCGATTGGATTAAATGATCTGCAGAGGTGCCTTCCTACATCAGCCATGCTGTGATTTTGTGATTGTGAGTTGAAAATGAGAGAGACCTAAAGAGGACAGAGTCCTATTAGGTCAGTTTGTCTTTGCATGTGTATGTAGGTAAGTTTACATAAAGGGTAATCAACTGTAAAGGACTTTTACAAGTTTCTTGCTTTTGTGGAGTCTTTACATTTACAGAACTGTGAGCTAAGAGACTTTATAAATGAGTTCAGCGAGTTTTCATATGTCTGAAAGAGCAGATACGTGCATGTAGTGGGTTGGGTAGATTGAATTTCTTTTCAGATATTGTAATCACAAACTACCATGAAAACTAATAGGATGTCATAGTTAATCTTGAAGAGAAAGAGGAAAAGACATAAGCAGCAGGAGAAAGAAAAAAAAAAAAATAAAGCAGAAAACATAGGCTTACATGAGGAATCCAAAAGTGCAGATGAGTGATAGGAAGAACCATGCTGTTCTTTCTGGCTCACAGTAACCCTTTATGTTCAATTGAAAAAGGCTGGAGAAAAGGTAGGTTTTTGATACTTCAAAGCCCATACAAGTAACTAATCTGTCTACAACCTTATCAAGACAGAAAATCAGGTGTGCCCTTTTTAATGTCAGCTTGCAAGCACTGTATGAAAACAAGGAAAGCTTTATTTATAGAAGGGTGATATAGTCATTATTTGAAATAACAACATCTAATCCAGTAATTTTAGTAGCAATCTGTTTAACCTCTCTTCCTCACTATCAGAATCTATCTTCAAAACAGTTCTTTCACTGCATCTTATTACCTGCCCATTGAACATCTTTCACCACCAGGACAGGGACAAGTATATTTCTCTGATTTTATCTTCAGTGTGGCTAATGTGAAAGTGCTTCTAAGCGACACTCACCAGACTCTACTCCATTCTCATCTGTGATGTGTCTAACTGGAGGTTTCTTTATTTTATCTGTTCTGTTTCTCACCATAAAAGTCATATGTCTGTGGTAATATTTAGTAATTAATAACTGCTCTTTCCTTGTCTGTCTTACTTTCTTTCCCTCAACATTCTCCTACAACCAAATCAAGTTTCTTCCCACTTAACAGTAACTCCTGAGGTTACTGCTAGGAACATTGGTTGGCAGCTTATGTGAAGCAAGCTGTCTGGCATCCCACTTCTTATTTGCATCAGACACAGTCTCCTTCTCTGGTTTGATCTGGAGTTTGGGGAATGCTTGGTTGGAATTTGTTCTAGCTCCTCCCTGCAATCTTGCAGCATGTCATTCTCTTAAACTCATTTCTGTAAACACTTACGCATCTGTTTAACACTTGTGAGTAGTTCCACTGAGACCCACAAGTAAAGTCAAAGTGACAAAGGATCAGACTGTGATTTAGAAGAGGAGTTTATAAAATGGTTGTTTAGTTCCCCCTCTAATCTGGTGGGGGTAGGTGTTGATTTATGCGTCTTCTGAGTGGGCTTGTGAATTCTTCTTCCCCTTCCAGCACTTTAGACATGACATTAAATACAGAATATTTTTCTTTTACACTGAAAGCTATATTAACTAGCTTGCATAAACAACTACTTAAACTAACTGAACTCAGTAGCTAATTCTTTTAAATAGGGAAATAAATGGTAAATTAAAAATAGGAAGAGAGAGATCCTAATTTTATAGCTTTTGAATGAATATTTCACCCTCAGACAAAGGAATGGTTCAGTGCAAAAGAGCCAGACTACTTAGTCATATGAACTTCTGAAGTGACTGCTGTGTAATCTACTGCTGGCTGAACCAGGAAAGTGTGTTGAGCACTTAAGATCAGATATCTCTATATGCAAACACCACATGTAACATTCCTCTGTCTCAGTGTCCTTTTCTCTGCCTTTGCAAACAATATTTCTACTGACTGCTTATTAATTTCCGTATGCATACACATACCTATATCCACACGAATTTTTCCGTGTGTTTGTACATGGTGTATGTACACCATTAGTCAGACCTGCCTGGACTTTTAGTTCAGCAGTGGCATCTTCATCTCGCAGTGTTCACTGTGGAGTCTTCACCAGTGAACTGTGTCAAGTAGTGCAACAAAGAAATGGTATACTGTCTACAGTCGTAAAAACACAAAAATGGGGAAAATAGTAGTACATAGTGGTTTTGCAAAGAATAACAAGGAAGATTAAAGGGAATACTTTGAAAATAGGAAAGTACATAAATAGCATAGGCAAGGGTAATATATATCTTAGCATATGAGTAATATTATATAACACCAAAGCTACAGGCGTAATTTAAATTATTTCTGAAATGTCCAGGGTGAGCAATGAAGCATAATATACTGGAATACTGAAAAAAATAGAAGCAGACTTAAATAAACTTTGTAATGTACATATACACTCACAGTCTCATCTGTTCTACTTAAAAACATCCTTTCATCTCTAACATACCTATGTAGTTCCTCAAATTTCTCAAAATACTACTCAAAGACAACCACTTTGAAGTTTGCCCTAGCCAAGTGAAGACAGCTAATAACTTAGCCACCAGAAAGATAAACATGAGGTCAGAACAAAGAATGTACATTTTTTTTAAAGATCTGGATATGAGTCTTGCACAAGGTTATATGTTGAAATTATCAAGTTGAGGGTGCTGAAAATAGTTATGGGTACTGTAATGTTTAGGTGGGAAGATGTGTAAACTGAGGTTGATTATTGCTGGCTCCACAAGTGGTTTCCTTGATTTGAAATGATTGTGCTGATGGGAAGCGCATTTGAGCAACCTCACTGTAAATGCAGACTTGTGGGGGCTTGGGGGTTTCCTTAAGTTAATTTTCCTTCTTTTAAGTTTAAAGAAAGTATTTCTCATCTCTCAAATTTTAAGCTTCTGCTTTACAGATGAAGTCTTCCTGTTCACCCACTGTGTTCCTTCCCCTTCGACTTGAAGTTACATCCCTTTCCACTCTGCCTTGATCAGTTTCCTTTTCTCATGAACTGTTCTTCAAATACCATCCCTCCCTATTGTCATGCTTTATATTTCTCAGCATAGCTTCTATACACTAAAAATATACAGAGCTTCACATGATCTTTCTTTGCTCTTTCTATTCCATAACTGTATATATCACAAAATGCAGATTTATAGAATTGGAGTATTAGAAAACCGTGGGCAGAGAGAGAAAGAAGCCTGAAAAATGGAGAAGCAGTGTGAAAAGTGGAAGGTGGTGATGGGAGCAGATCTTAGCCTGTAGAAAACTATCAGGCTGTAGAAAAGGTTTCTTCTGTGTGCAAAATACTTCTACTATGCCCCAGTTATCAATAACCATTTTTGTAAGAAATAGTAAAAGGAAAAAAAGTACCTGAATATTAGTTCCTCTACAACACCACCACTTGAAGGCACGAACTAGGATGAAGAAATATTAGGCCTTCTTTCATTAGAACATTGACCACAAACCACCACTTCCAACTTCGAGCTTTCAGAGTTCTGATATTTTACTCATTAAAGTAATTTCCTAGCTATAATTTACTGCACTTACTTCAGTTACAGTAAATCCTAGTAATATCAGGCTGCCAAAGTTTAATACTCAATTACTTATATATTGTTTACATAGATAAAATGCCTGTTATTGTATTTCCTCAATAAACAGAATTAAAAAGTGCTTTTGGGAGGGTGCCTTAGCCTGTCAAGTCAATACAAATGTGGGATATTTTAAGGTTGTTTATGCTTGATATCATCTTTGCTATGAGAGATGTCTTAATTCCTTTTTTGAGTGAGATTTATGCAATTATCCTAACTACTTTAAAAATGTGCTACTGGAAGTTATCTGGCATATTGTACAACATCATCTACTATTAAAATACTATGTAATTTGCTGTTCAGAATAACATTTTTCTTAGCAAAATGTCTCAAGAATGCTTATTTTCATTATTTCAAACATATACAGCAAAGTTATTATTGAAGTTTAGAGACTTAGCCAGTTCTTGCTGAGTCAAACATTTCCAGAAAGGAGGCTGAACCTGAAAATATATCCAATGTTGAAACAGAACTGTAGCAGCAGGCACCTTCATAATCAAAACTCTTCATTCTTTAGTCAGTATTCCTGTCAATCTCTGGAAGCTGTTTTGTAATCATAAAGAATAAAAAACAAGCAAATGTTTCAAGATAGTTTTTCTTGAAGTGCAAAATAGGACTATGATAAACCTGATTTAAAATCGAATGCTACCAACCTCATGGAATGTGAGGTGGGTGAGCCTAAAATGTATTATCTTTGTTTTGGGAAAGAAATGTTTACAGAAATAGGTCAATATGATAAAAAACATGCTGTGAGCCTTCCAGAGAAACAGTCCACCCTGAAACATACAAGAAAAAAAGGTGCTCTGTACACACACGCCCCATTTATAAGCCAGAGCATTCCGTCTGAATTCTAAACATGAGCATTACAGCTGTCCTGACTACGTAATTTTTTTTCATTTTTTTTTTAAATAAAGAGAACGTGTACTAGCCTCACTGCTTCCACTATACCTCTGATCAAAGATTTATACAGGCGCAGAGAGCAAGAATGCTAGAATTCCTTTTTTTGGAGGCCTTGGGGATATGTGACTGGACAGGACATTTGCATTCCAAGCCAAACACACAAAAGCACAGGTCAAGTAGGATGCAATTTGAATTTCAAAAGCCATGAAACAGCCTGTTCAGCAATAAGTGGAGGAAAAGAGAAGGAGTGTCTAATGTAATCTAATATTGTTATTAAATACAACTTCCCTTCCTCCGCTTAAGCACTGTTGATATTGTGACATGACTTGACAAAAGCCAGAAAAAAATGCAGCATTACACGGACACCTCACCCTTTGCTCATAGCTTTGTGAAGAGAAGGGGAAAGAGATATCACAGCATGAACTTAAGACAGTATCATCCGTGTTCTGAATTTTCTGACTATTGGTCAGTTTGCATCACAAATGTAATGTTAAGTTTCACTGTAGTTTAACTTGAGAGAAAGAAGACATGAAGCAAACATGCTAATATTGCCTGTAAGACCTAAATAATATAGAAAAATGTTTAAGTCATTTAAAAACAATGGTCATTTCCTAGTTCCCCTCCACCTCCTCCACTCCATAGTAAATTCACTTATTATGCAAGTGTTATTTACTATGTTTGCTTCTTATGTCACTTATTGTATATTAGGTAATTACACATTTTGGTAGTGTCAAAGCTTTCTATATTTACATTATTTATTAATTTATAATGGTTTCTGTACACATGATATAGTCTATTTATATAAATATTTGCAAGTTCTTAACTTCATAATTTGTATTGAATGTATCCTATTGTACTAAACCAGCTGTCCCATGTGCATACTAAGCCATAAGGAAGATGTGTGCTATTAAAAGTCAATCAACTTGCTCATTCCCATTCTGTTCTCAACAAGTCCGCCCCTTTCAAATGCCAAGAGATGCTATTCTAAGCTATAAATGAAATATTTTTAGTAAGCTTGCACTGTATTTAGTGATATTGGAAATATTCATATTTCATATAATCTAAATGATGTTTTAACACATTCCAGCCTTTAAAAAACAAAACCCAAGAAATTACTTTCCCCTCATTTTATAAGTATCAACCAGAAAGTCACCTAGTTTGCAGGCTAAATGCTTGTACACAAATTTAAGATGTTTCTTCT
The DNA here is from genome assembly GCA_013396755.1 of Sclerurus mexicanus. NCBI lineage: Eukaryota > Metazoa > Chordata > Aves > Passeriformes > Furnariidae > Sclerurus > Sclerurus mexicanus. The sequence goes on from VWZF01006068.1 coordinate 143,100, forward strand.
GTCTCTCTAGCTAAGCATCTAAGTGGTACTACCACACATCTCTGCTGTATTCCTCTTCTAACAGCTGTTTACCTAGGTCTGTATTGGAGTAAAGAGGGGAAAGTGAGTGGCTTGACTTGTGCTTTTAGCCTCACTCATGCACCCTTTTGCTCAGGAACAAGCAGCATTCTCCCAGACACACCCATGCACCATTTGGGCAACAGAGGGGGCCTGGGATTGTTCCCAGTGGACACTTTGGAGATGACCATCCATTTCTTTGGCTGAAAATAATTTAACCTGTCCATGCCAACAATACTGTGCAATTTGGCCTGAAGGACAGAAAGGTGCATTCCACTTTGTAATATAGATGTAAGCTAGGCTATATATGCTTCCTCCATATAATATTATCTTCTTTGCCTCAAACACCACACATGAAGAGAAAGGAAACTATCATAGGTGATTTTCTCTTATCTCTTTACAGAATTTAGATACTCTAAACTCTGCAATTCCATGAGTCTACATAGTCGAACAAATAGGCAAGTTAGATGATATCATTTCTGCAATATCATAATGGAGAAAATCCCCTCAGGTTGGAAGGCACCTTGGGATGTCATCTGGCTCAAAGCAAGCAAACTTTGAAACCACATCATTCTGCTTAGTGTGCTGCCATGATACTATCTTTATTTAAGGATTAAAAAAGCAAGTATTTTATGTGTTTTGAAAATATTCAAACACATTTCACTATCAAAGAGTAAACACGATGAATCCTTTTATACCAGGATAGACTACCTGCTTCATAGGATGACCTGCATGTGCCTGAAATTCTAAGTTGAAGAGCTACAAGCGCATCCATCAATGGCTCATAGAAGGGTCAGAAAAGCCCTTTGTGCCTGAATTTCCTTAGTGTTCTCTCTGCGTTGCCTCAAAAAGCATTTTACCTCAACGTACAAAAAACAGAGAAGGGGAGCAATGATATCCTTTGATAGGGTCACATGAGATGTGTCCCTCCACACAGGAAGAATGTCAGGTACTCTGAGGCAGAATACGTATGCGAGCTGTTCTTGGCTAATACTGTAAAGGTGCAATTATCCCTCAGACTGTCTAATGCTATTCAAAATTTCAACGTGACACTGATGTAAAAAGTAGAACTAATCCTTTTTCTTCAAAATCAAATACATGGCAATTGAGAAAAAAACCCATACATTTTAATAAGAGATGTGATTTTTGATTTTAAAAGGTATTTTTCTCCTAAGGAAAAAATATTTTCCAATCACAAAAGGTATTGAATACAGTGAAAAGAAAGTTCACCTAACATGTGTTCTTGGTATAATACTGAGAAACAGTGTTACAGTGTGAAATATTTTTTTCTTCATGTTTTTTTCCCTAAATCATCAGTAGAAAAGTAATATGCCATTATGAAAATTTGTGCTTATCTAAAAGCTGTGCTTCAGGATTCCTGAGACTTTTTATTTACAAAAACAAGTGCTAAGAAGTTAATGAAATTCAGGCAAACCCAGTTTTACACAGATCATAAAATTAGACAGATATGAGAAATATTTAAATCACAATTTTCAAAGTGGAATGACAGCTGACATCTGAAGATGCAGGGCACTGTAGATGATGTTAAATGCAATTACATTCAAAGACACAAATAATGTCTTTTTACTTTTCTATGCTGCCTCCAGCATTCTAACAGTAGAATATTTCACATGCTTTTGGTTTTTTTATTTCCCACTTTGTCCCAAGAGAAACAGTTTTATTGGTATGTAGTCTGGGTATCTGTTGTTTCTTGTGAAGAATTTATTGTTGAGCAATAAGGCTGAGGAAACTAGCTCTTAATTTGAATCAAAAAGGTGTTAAGATTTTTGAGCACTTGTGGCTCTTAGAACAAGATATTTCAAAGCCTATGAAAAGCCTGTGGAGACTTTATTGGCATCACAAAAATGTTCCAGATAATTCAGTGTATGTGTGTGACTGTGCCTGCATGTGTACAAGCTGAGGCATGAAACAATTTCCCAGAGCCAAAAATATTGAGGTAACCAGTTGTGAATATCCAGCATTCTTAGATGCTTCTCCTATGTGACTGAAACAATACTGGGGTGATTGGTTGTTGTGTCATGGTGCTGGCCTGCTTTTTTTCCAATATGACTATTTGAACTTTCAAAGGTAGAAGCAAAATAAAGCAAATTGCAAAAGTACATATGTTGAGAATCAGTTTAGCAGCCTGAGGGCAATGGCTTTTCATGGCGGAGGGCACTGGAGAAGAGGCAAGTCTACTCACTGCAATTTATTTTGGACTAGTATTGTCCAGCTGCTTTTCATCCAGCTGCTGATTTGGATGAGTCAGTGAGTAAGATAGGAATGGCTGTATATTTACAGTAGAATTAAGCAGTGCAAAGTGGCTTCTCTAGAGCTGGCTATTATCATGTTGACATTGGCTAAACATGCAGTGAGGCCAAAATGGACAATATGTGATAATCCTTAGGTATTACACAACAGAAGTTGGAACCAGCCAAAATATTTGCATTGCAGAATCAGTGCAGGAGCAATGCTTTCCTGCCATTCCAGCGTTTACACAAGGAACAGTGATTGAAACTCTTGCCTGTTCTGGGAAATTAATTATGGAAAATGATTATGATCATTTTATCAAAATTGAGAGATAGATCCTAGATGGCTGATGTGTTACATTCATACAGGAAAAGGTTTTTACTTTATAAACATTTCACTGTGTAAATGCAAAACAATTCCAAATATTTCTAGGACATTTTTAATGTTTCAATAATTTTCTTGAGGATCTCACTGCTTTTCTTTATTTATCATAGCACCATATAATTTATGGTCATGTTAGATTATATTTGGCAGCTAATTTCAGTGAAATTGCATATTTTCTGATCATTACCAGGTATTTTTTTTCCTGCACACCTTGGGGTGGGAAAGCAATCGATTCATCCTAACAGTCTTTAGACAACTGAAAAGTTTAATCCCACTAAGACACAATGGATCTCTCAACAGTCAGTGAAGATTTTCCCATTTCTAGATTCAGTCAGACAAACTCATCATATTATATTTATAGAGGCCACAAAATCATTAAAATTATTAAACAAGGGAAGTATTAACCTCAAACTACTAATGAGACAGCTTCCATAAAAAATTCTACTGTCTAGAAACATTTCTTTCCCTTCCTCTCTGTAGAAAAGGAAATGGATAAAAGGAGAAGAATGGTTTTGTACTGAATGGTCCTTAGAGCTACTCATTCTTACCATGTAATGGAAATTTCTAGTCTCGTGCTCAAAAGGTCTATGTCATCCTAGGGACTTCAAATAAAAACTTCATCTGCCATTTGAACTAACATTTGAAATTAACTTAACCACCACATTCCCATTCTCCTCCTCGCAACAACATACATGGAAAACAAAAGCAGCTTATAAATTATGACTCTGAGAAAAATCTTCTTCCAGCCTCAGAATAAAAATATAACCCTGCATTAGAAAGATGCAAAAAATTCCAAAAGTATTCTAGTACATGGTCATGGTCTTTTGCTACCCCTGCTGCTGCCATCCTACCAAGATCATGAATAGATGAAGCAAATTTCAGCATGAAGTACACCCTTGCCTCACTCATCATAAAGTCAGAAATGGAAGGGAAAAGGATGAGGAGAAAAAGAGTCATCTTCTCTGCTTCAGTAAGAATAAGGAGAAAACAAGTAATTTACAGGTAGTTTTCCATTAGTCCAGAGAATCTGCTTCCCATTTGGCAAAATGGTATTTATTTTGCTTCTAAGAATGAATCTTGTTTCATCCTGATCAGCTAACAATATGCTTGGACATTCAGCAGGGTACCTCGACGCTAGCAAAGGCACTGCTCATGTGTTCCCAGCAAAGCTCTTGTTGCAACTCCTTGCTGCATCAGGCCCCCTATAATCTTGAGTTTGTCTGGAGTTACTGTTCCTGCTGGCCTATTCCTTCAATTCCTCCTTTAAAAATGAGATGGAGAAACAAGTGGCTTCCTGTTGGATAAGTAACAGATCTACTCTGTCAGAAAGACTGTCTCAGACCTCACAGACAGAGCCAGTCTGGGACAACCTGCAAACTTTCCTTGACACTATCCAAAATACATGGTGCCCTATTTTTCAAATATCACACCATTTATCTGTGCTTTCTGGAAACATTTCAGACAGACAGACAACATACCAAGATGATTGCTACAAAATAGAATATTCTTTCCTCCTATCTAAATGAAAAATGATTGCAACTCTTTCTTTGGAGTAAAATTAATGCTCACCAGCACAGCACATGTACGAAGATTAAGTCATACTCAAGTTACAAAATGAATGCAAACATAATGGGAGTGTGTATGAGAAGAGGAAAGGAAGAGGGATGTGATATTTGCCCAGTGTTTATACAGGCCTCACCTCCAGCATTAGACTTGCCTAATTACACGCATATGCAATATTTCAGATTTTCATATGTTTCAACTGTCAGGCAACTTTTGAGATTACTTTTGGAAATGTAACATCCTAAGCAAAAAGCATGGCACAGGATACAAAAAGGAACTTCAATGTATTCTTAGTCTAAATGTTAGTTTCTTACCAGATTTTGTTCTCATTATTGTCTATTGAAAATCAATAACATTAATGCTGGGAACAATTCAGTTAGAGCATTCACAACTTTGCCCACTTAGGACACAATCAAATATATAGGCTTAACTCCAGTAACTGAATGCCAAATACTTTATGTGAGTAGGACTGAGGAAAAGCCCTGTTATTATTAACTGCAACCAGTACACAGTTCAGTTTGGAAGGAATTCACAAGCCATCCAGCCTGTGGACAAACTTAGTAATGGAAAAAAAAAACAACGCTGTGTAAAAGTTCTGCAAACACTTTCTCCTTAAATGCAGTGGTTTTTACTCCTTTGTGAAAGCCATATCATACTGGAATTTTATCTTAACAGTTTATTTCTTACACCAGGAAAGAATATTAATTCTATTAAAAAAGAACACCAAAAAACCCAAAAAAACCCAAAACCCAGAAACCCAGACAGTTGTGGTCTTTTTAATGCCTATAAAAAAAAAAAATTATTAAAATGAAAGGACAGTGCAGAGCTTTCCCTGTGCTTAACTGAGGTGCATAAGTGGAGGCCCTTGGTATCCCTAAGCCTTTTATGTTGTCAATGGAGAAAGAGAGAAGCTCCCACCAGGGAGTGCTTCAGAGCAAGGATTAATTTTAATGTTCTGAATTACTCCCTGGGAAAGACCCTTAGACAAATACAGATAAGGTCACCAAGGGTGAGGCAATGCTTTCACTTCAAGGAATGAGTAAATAAGCTCTTCAACATAGAGAGAACTAACTGAGGCGTAAATACAACACAGGCCTGTGGAAAGAATGGCACTGAAAGGGTGAATGGGCATCAACTCTTACTCGTCTTCTCCACTTTATGAGTTGGTGATCATCACATAGGAGCTGGCAAGTTCAAAGTGCAAACAAAAAGGCAATTCCTTACCCTACAGCTGGAAAGATCTGGAACTCATTGCCATGGGGCATGAAGGCTGTGAATAGTTTATACACACTAAAAAGTGGAAGGGACAAACTGATGGTAGGCAAGGACAATGCAGCTTGTGAGACTTACTGCTATCCCTGTCTCAGGAAGTCCATAAATCAGTTTACTGGACCTTGGAGAAAAACCCAGGAGGAAAAAAAACAACAACTTTGCACCTCCCCTTGGGACCTATTCCTGGCCATTTCCAAAACTAAACAGCAGGATAAAGGAACCTTTGGTCAAATTCAGCTTGACTGCCCTGTTCCTACAGGGAACTATGTCCTTCACAAATTGACTTTGTGGCATGGACGTCAGTATTAAAGGCTGAAAGTACACTTCAGGGTAAATCCTCTGTATGGGAATGGGTAAAACTCTTGAACAACTAAAGAAAGATAATTTCAAAAAACTCCTAATGCTAGGAGTTTATTTATGCTTTTTCAGGTTGAACCCTGAAATACTAATTAAGGTGCATGCATTTGGTCACACTTTCCTGACAGCAAACCCAGAGACAGATTGGTGTTCTCTTAATGACATCTTTACTTTTAATGGGGAAATATCTGACACCAGGTGTGTTTCAAACAACATCTTCTCTTTGCTGAGTTAGCACATACACATTGGTTGATCTGTTCTGGAGGAACTGGGAGGGAGAACGGGATTATTTATCCCATCAGTCTCAGTCCTGGCAAACATACAGATGGGAAGTAGTTACTCTCTGGAAATTATTTCTCTTGAGTTTAAACCTGAGATGCCTAGGGAGTAAGGGGACAATTTATGACTCTCAATTTTCCTGTATGGCTGGAAGCCAGGCTATGATCTGGACATAAGTTTAACACTGTCTTTTCTCAGATAAACTCCAAACTTCTGCAGCCAGAATTTGTCGGAGTAAGAATAACAGTAAGATTAGACATTTCACATCTTTAGATTTAGAAGTAGATTGAAGATGAAATTTAAAAAAGTGGGGTTTTCATCTTTTTTTTTTTTCCTCCGAAATGATTTTATTGCTCCTGAGGCACTTAATTGATCAAATAATCTGTTACTTCCTTTTTAACAAATAGGTCACCAGTTTCAGCCAGCCACTAAGACTGGATCACATATAGAAGTACATAAGTACTTTGCTGCAGCTTTGGCTAGTTAAGGGTCTATTGTAATTAATATGAATTTAGGCACTTATTTTCACAAATAACTGCCGAAATCTATCTCCAGCTGTGGTAGCGGTTTTGGGTGCTCATGACTGAAAACATTTCTCCTAATTTTTGGAGAAATGTCAGCAATTATTATTTTTTTTCTTGTCAACCATGATGTTATAGGACACAGCACACTAGGCAAAATTTTTCCATCTTGAAATTTTGGAATCGATGACTGTTGTAAGTTTCAATATTTGTTTTGAGGCAAATGAGTTCTGCAGTCAGAGAAGGAAAAACTCACTAATCCTGAACAATAAAATTACTGAAAAGCAGGAATTCTGTTGAGTGAAATTTGGGAAAAAAGTGCCTTTTTAAGAATGAATAGTTGAATACTTTCAAGAAATTACAATGTGGTTCTTTTTTATATTCAACTATGTTTCAAAATAAAAAAAAAATGAAGTTACAGAGACATTTGCAAAACACAGTTTATCTTAGTCTAAAATAGATGTCTAAGGTGGTTGAGATGATCCATCCCAGAAATGCCTGTATTTTTGCACTGTGGTTTTGACTGTGGGTGGAGCCTAGATAATTTAAATTAGATGTATAGGTTTTAGGTGGCTGAAGTTATGGGATTTCCACTTCAATTTTCCTGTTGCACAGTTTTTCAGTTCATTTTCAGCATGATATTTTCTGTTCTCTTGCACTGACATCTTCACTCATCCTCAATGCAGTAAAGCCCTCACAGTAGAAGAAAATCGATCTATAAAGTGGAAGGGAATAAAGGAGATTTTGAACACAACTGGCTGTCACAAGGATGAAGCTGAAACTTCTCCAGGGGAGGGGGACAGTCTGGTCTGTGCTCAGCCATGGAGGGATTCTCTCCAGCTGGTTCTGCAGACCAGCAGAAGTCACTAAAAGTGTCCCAGGGGTTTCTTGGGCACAGAGCTAAAAGAAAAGACACTTCCATGGACTTCTAGGCAAACCCAGATGAGTGGCACATACTGAGGGCAGGTCTGAACATGAATGGGCTTCTTGAAAGTGAAAAAGGACTGCAGAACATGCTGGAGAAACTGCTACAGTGTTTCCATAAACAATTGTGGACAGGCAGTTTGTCAAGGCTGTTTAATTGCGAACAAATTTATTTTCTCTTGGAGTATCAGGGACTGAAGAAGCTCACTCAGCTGTAGAGGGTGTTTGGTTCTGCAGCCCTGGAAAGTGTTGTGCTTTCCTTGCCACAATCTCTAGAAGGGAATTTTCACTTGTGACCATTAGTGTGTAAATCCAGAACTGTATTATTTATCCCCTTTCAGGTAGAATCTGTAACTCTCCTGTCATGTAATGTGCAATCCTTGTTAAAATAAACTGGTTGTTTCCATCTTCCACTTTACTGAAGCTTTTAAGGAACAGTTTGAAAAATGCTGAAATCAAGAAACAAGCTGAGAGCAAGTGATGCATGTATCTCTTTTTCTTATATATATAAAATGACACACTTTTGTTTTATATTGTGCACTAAGAAAAAGTTGTTTGTGGCATCATTATACACTATAACTGTTTCTGGGACTCTCAGTACATATGAAAAATTAAATCCTGTACAACATTTGCTTTGGCCCAGTTCATTAATTTCTGGCATGATGAATTTCAAGAAACAACCTAAACACCTTTTTGACTACACAAGGTAAAGGTGAAGTGATTCTAACTCAGAACTTACCATGAATGAGGTTAATGCATGGCAAGCAATAATGCTGAAGAAGGACCTGACAGTAGTACTATGTGGACTTTTTTCTTCTCTATGTAGCTCACTCATTGGAAGCCATAAAATCTAGTTGGTGTAACAGAAGTGTTTGTAATTAGACTTAATTGAGGTAGTTGAGACCACAGAAGGGGAAAGTAGCTTTGATCCCAGGTGGCCTCATAGCAAGAAGGCTCACAGCAAGGGAGCACTTGGAATTGGAAATATCAGAGGCATTTGCTGCAAAACCAAGAAGTCACTGCTGGAAAGGCCTAAGACTATAACTTACAAGCAGAACTAATTTAGTTTCATGTCTCTATCTCTTCAACTTTCTCCCCAGTCACAACATTCAAAATAAGGGTGAGTTTTTTTCTGCAATCTAATTTTTACTAAAAGTGCTAATTGGTTCTTACCAATTAGTTTATACTGTCTTGGCCATATTGGGAAAGAAAAAGGTAGGATGAAGAGAAATCTACCAAATCATTCCTGAATGGGAAGCAACACATTCATTATTATTGGTCATGTAGAAGTATTGCTTCATAATAGCTGAATTATTCACTGGCATATTTTTGGGAGTTTCCTATTGTCACTGTTACTGAGTGTTCACTTTTGGAAAACCTCTGACATAAATACTGTACTTAATGAATATCATAGTGAGATTTCAACTCACTAAAAAAAAACGATTAGAGACTATAGTGCAATCATTCTTTTGTGACAGAGTTTTGGAACATTACTAAGAGATTTAGAATTACTCATTACTTAAAGCCATTTGTGACTTACACCAATAAACTAAGCAATCATTTCAGAGTAAGCAGATGGAATATTTGCAGACTTCATTTTTTTTCATCAAAAATATTCTTCAAACTGTATTTGCATTTACTTTTGTTTTCATCCTTCCATACTCAAATGAATGAATTTAAAAGTCTATCCCAAATGATTTGAGTAAAAAGAAATATATTCTAAAGAAAGTACAAATTAAGGAAAAATATGACAAAACTGGGGAGGGACTTTGTCTCTAGCTGAAGACTAAGTTTGGAACAGGAACTTCTGAGAAGGAGTGGCATACTCTTATTCCAAATAACAACATCTGCAAAGACAATCTGTTTATCAATTCCAGCAGTTTGTTGATATCATTACCTGAATGTTAAAGAAAGACAGTTGTGTTGAGATACTTCAGGGTGCATCAGGTTCATAGAAGTTTTTTAAAACAGGAAGGTGATTTTTACTCAGATGTGGGGGATATATGGGGAAGACCAGTAGCTATGATCTCATCAAACATCTCTGCATTTATGAAAAGGTGCTTAGTGGGGCTAGGCTTTGAGGACCTCTCAAGAGCTTTTGAGGAAAGGATCCACAACGATCTTGCAGAGGAGACAAAACACACATGTAAGGGTCTTAGCAGAGCAAGGCTAATGTATTACAACTGAAGAGAGGCATAAGCACTGGGAAAATACTCAGGATCTAGAGGCTGCAGATGAACCCACGTATATAGACACAGGGAAAACAACCTTAGGCTGTATGCTAACCACAAGCAGTCATACGAATGGCACAGCCACTTTTAGTAGAGATTCAGCAGCACAAATGAGGTCAGAATGGAGAGTCACTTGGCTCCATCAGCAGCTGCAGAGTACCTGATTGGTGAAGACACAGCAAAAAATGATTGTGCTATGCAAATGAAGTGTTGAATACACTTAGTACAACCAGAAGTCAATTATTTAGTTAATCTAAAATATTGATCAAAGTTCCTAGTAAACAGCCAAAGCCCTAGAAAGCAGTAATAAAGATAATTTTCTGAGAACAGATTAAGAAGATTTTGATCTTTGGAGGTGCTTAGCACTTTCAGGGTGCATAGCCAAATAAAATGCTGGCTTTGGGAGGTAGAATGAAGACAAAGGGAGTCTCAGGGAAATTAAATATAACACCTTGAAGAGCTTGTATAGTTTTTTACACAGACTATTGTCACTGTTCTCATGCTGATGACCTCAATATCCTGCATTAGCAATACTCATTTAAGTATAAATATTTCAGCTTTATATTGTCGGACAGGCAGAAGGAAAAAGACAGCAAAAAGCTGCTCTCAGATCTCTGCTAAATTCTCTAAGTTCTCCTCTGACATCACATTACTTCTGTCAAACACACACAAAGAGATTTATGTGTCCATCCAGTCCTTTAAGTGAATTTATTAAAGATGGTATTTCCGGCTTAGTGAAAGTGACTGCCAGCTCCATCCATTCCCACACTAGAGCAGCATTTGGCAAAGATAAAAAGGAATTTATCAGTAAACTTTTTGCTTTGGTTTGTTTTCTGTGCACCTTTCACTCTCCCACCCCTTATTTTTTCACCAAATATCAACATTCTCTATGGAAAAACAGTCACTTCCTTTCTCTCTGATTAACATCAACAGTGAAGGAAGAGGAGGAGGGGGATGGAAGAGAATAAAGAAAGAACCACCCAGCACACTGGGAAAAACCTGAGAATGATCAATTAATCTTCTGATTTCAATCTGTGAGATGTGCTGTCTCAGTCTTTTATTTATCCAAAGAAAACAAGCAAATTAGATCTGTTTGAATGTGCTGGCAAAAAGAAAAAAAAAAGAAAAGTGAGTGCAAAAAAACCCCCAGTAGAAAGTTTAGCAATGACAAAAAGTCCTCAGAGCCATTAGATAAATTCTTGGGAAATCTGACATTTTCCAAACATTTTTTTGTGTCTGGTGTTCTGTTTCCAGCATGTTCTATGTACTATGGCTTTGATTACAGTCGAATCAAGACTCATCTTTTTCTTAGGCCTTGGCAAGTGCATTCCTAGCATTTAAGAAGGAAGAGTTTTTACATGCCAAAATCACCTGTGATTTATTGCCTCATAGGCTCATCTGGATTTAGTTTTGAAGTCTGGCACCAATTCCTTAATTGCTTTGGTCAGTTCATTCCATTTCTCCATTCTGAACTTCCTCATCCGCAAACACAGAGGAATGGTAAACAGACAAACACTAAAAGTCATGATAATAACTTACAGGAACCTCTGGGAAAACAGTAGGGATTTTAACCATGGAGAGGCAATGGTGTCACCTTGCAGGATCTTGCCAAATTACCACCCCTTCTATTCCACGTCCTGGGATGTCATCAGGGAGGTAATGAGTGTGGGCTCTGACACACTGAGGTGAAAGTGATTTGCAGCTTCTTGCTCTGTCTGACTTTTGTCTAGGACACAGAAAAGGGAATTCTACCTGCCTGTGATCTCCCCTTGAAAAGCCCACCTGGCTTCAGGTAATTACTTTCTACTTACTGACAATGCATATTTGCAGTGCCTGAGTTTGAATGGAGATGACAGTCATAATGGTAAGAATAATTATTCTTTCCCTAATATTTTAAGAAACTTTAATAGGTGACTATAAGCTGGTCTGTAATTTAAAATAAATACCATTTACTTTGTCCCATTTAATGTCCACTGCAAGTAAGTAGAGAAAGGGAAAAGAAGCACAACCAGGTGCTGAGTTGCTTCTCTGGCTTACCAATAAACAAAAAAAAATAATATTTCTTCAGCAGAAGGCCCTCTGTTACTTATTTGCTTTCCAAGGAAGACTGTTGGGCAGTGAATAAGGCAGAAGACAATTCTTCTTGCAGGAGAGAATTTATCAATATGTGCTTGGTCAGAGCAGAAACAGGCTTTACATTTCTGCTTGGTGTCCTTCTAGATTTGGTGGCTTTGGTCTCTCTCAGACTCAACCATTCTGTGAGAATATGAAAATGGCAGCAGCAAGGAGAGTAAATTTCTTCAATCAGCTGAGAAAAGGCACTAGCATTTGTCCCTCAGTGTAATTCTCATTTTTATAATTTCTTTTTATGATTTTTTCCAATATTTTAAGTGCTCATTACAAAAGAAAATGGAAAACAGAAGAATACGCTGGAAACCTTACCAGAAAAAAAAAGATCAACAGCATGGGCACCAGAACAGTAAAACAGTGATGCTAGCTTACAGATAGCATAACCTATATCCAGATGGCTGTTCTGGTATCTTTAATAGAAACAAAACATCCTAATTTCTCTCACCCACAAAACACTGTTTATCCTTGAGTAATATTTCCTGTGATCACACTTTCAAGTATAAATATTATTTTGCATGCAGATAGTGGGCAGAAGGAAAAATTTCTTTTATTCTGGAAGATAAGAAAATAAGCAAGTATAACTGGAGGAACTTTTGTCCTGGATTCAAAAGAATGTAGCAGATGATTTCTCTCATTTACTCTTTATCAGGGATATTACATACAGATGTATTTGAGAAGGTTTATTTTTCTTTCAATTAAAAAAAAAATAAAAAGCTCCATGGAATGGGAAACACCTCTTTCAAAGCTTGACTTGCCAATATTTTAGTAGTCATGGGGGGAATTTTAATGTATAAATTCAGAACTAGGAAAGAAAAAAAACCCAAACCCCTATATATTCTTTGTCAGAAAATATGCAGAAAAATTCTGAAGTTATTTTCATAGCTTTAAACATAGTGAGAATTTCTGTTGACAGCACGTCTGATTTTCAGGCTGTTTGCTTCTATATGTCTTGGGTTCTTCCTCCTGGTGCAAGATGCTGTTCCCTCTGACACCATCCTCTAAGGTTAAGACTGTCTCATAATCTGGGTTTCCCCAGCTATGTCCTCCATTTCCATTACAGAACATTGTAGGGATTGCATTTGATGTTCCAGAACATTTGTCCATTACTTTGGCATACCAAAAGAAAATGCCAGTAAGTGGGAAATGCCATATGTGTTCACTGCCAGTGTGGGAACAAGGAATCAGGCTCTTCAAGAGGTACTATGCTTACTGTAGGGAAAGCATCAGACGTGCCCTTGTTGACTGCACAGCATCCACACGAGTGCTTCTGCAAAGCATCACATGTGTAGTCCACTTCTTACCTTGGTCAGATTGGCCCAGCCCTGATTGGACATGTCAGATTTGCTGTGTGTATTCAGTCCATGTACATTTATTTCTGTCTGGCATGTCTTAGGTAGTCATGCCTGAGGGTGCCAAGGCAACGTATCTCAAGTAAAAGAGACTGAACAGTGGGCACATTAACAGGTATGTCAAAACACTAAAGGAAATGTCTGGCAGAGTCAGATGTAGACTGCCCTCAACTACTCCCCTGCTTGGCTGCACAGTCGTCACTCACCGGAGTGCTGTGGTTCCTGTACCGTCTGTGGTGGTGGCAGACATCTATCCCATGTACCTTTTGTTTCACATGCTGTTGTACACTTCGGATACACAGATATTTGATGACTGGTTCTATTAATTCTTAAAAACCACAAATTAATACAAGCTTCTATTTAGAGAGGCTTTCAAGAGTCACAGAAAATAATTGACACCTTTTGGACTTTCCACATGAATGAAAGGAAGTGTATTTGCAATTATAGCAAGGAAATGACAATTTTCCAGTATGATATGAAAAAAGAGGTGTTTTTTTTCCTTTGAAAATCATTTTGAGATGCATGTGTCCCACTCAGGGTGTTCTATTGGTCTCCTTCATGTGTGAAAACATCTGAATATAATAAATTCATTTTCTTCTTCAGGGAGTAACTGTACCATCTCAAGGAAATAATTTATTTTAAATATGCTCCAAAAGTGGAAAGATTGCTGCTAAAGACGCATTCTTTAGTACTTTGGAGAACAAATATATGCCAAAACAATTTTTTCAATTTGTCTGAAATATGATCTTTTTACTGAAAAGTAATCTTGTATTTTAATATGAGAAGCTAGTGCTCAGTATTCCTTCTCAGTACTTCTTTCTTACTTCAAGGAGGTAAAACTGAATGTACTTATGACTAGTTCGCCTCCCCCCTCATCCCCCAACACACATTCACAATACAATTCATTCAGTGAAAAGCCTTGAACTTTTTTTTTTTCTTTTTTTAACACAAGGAAAGCAGAAAAAGCAAAGCAAAGCATTGAATTCTCATCTCTCATCACACACTAGGAGGTAAATCCTGTCTCAGCACTGGCCAGCCTGCACTGAACTTTGGTAGATAATTCTAGTAGTGGCACTCTACACAGCCTTGTTTCCTTGCATAAAAAAATAGAGCTGCTGCTTTTTATGCAGCTTGGCAAACTTTACTGAGAGGGCACCAGGGGAGAACAAACCACAGTTTTCATTAGCTCCCACCTTAGAGCAACTCAGGCCCATTCAGAGCTCTGCTAAGTCAACTAGAGGTCTTTTGATACCAAAGAGCTTTGAATCCAAGTCCCAGAGAAAAAAAATTATACATTGAATAAGAAAGAAATAGGGACAGAGGATGAAAATAATGACTCCATAAAATGTACTGTTTGTCTTATGACATTTTCAAGTGACTTTCTTCAGAGTGAGAAGTGAGCAGCTTGATTTGTGCTCATTATTTTGGTCAGCCAAGGCTTTTGAACTGAGAAACTGCAGGAACTCTTTCAGGGAACTGTGAACGTTATGATTTTATTAATTGCTTTTACATGTGTTTCTTTTACATGTCTGTAGGCAAATGCAATTGAAAGTTTTGGTTTCTGTGGCATTCCTGAAAATATTGCTAACACTGATGACAAAACCTTAACAGAACATAGTGGGGAGGAGCAGCAGTTATACAAACAATAATTCTTTTAGACTGATTTACACATTTCTGAAAATGTGTGAAAAATTATTATTACAAGTATACTTTGAAAGAAATGTTAGTGTTTATTGGATGGACATTGTACCCTTTAAAATAATGCTATAAATATTTTGATGTTGTTAAGAAAGTTAATAGAAAATCAGAGTCCTGTAGAACTTAAAATATTCTTATAAAAAGTACTTTAAAATCTACATGGGAACAGGCTTCCTGCTGGTTTCCATCTATGTGTCACATGCAGAAGATTTCTCGAAATACAACACGCACAAGAATAAACCAGGAATTACCAGAGAATGCTGTGCCTAGGAAATACATATTATGGCCATTAATAAAGACATATGGGTGTCTTATGAAAACATATTTTAAATGCTTTTGTACTCATCCTCTCTTTGTTGTTTCCTCTGATTTTGTGAGTCTGTCTGTGCTTTTTCACAGTCAGAAAACAATTAAGGAAAGCATCTTTCTTTTCTGATCTGTTCCCTAGTGAGAATTGTGGGTTAGTGAGTAGATAAATGTTTCAGAAACAAAGCAGATTGCCTAACAACAGCATGCTTTCTTTAGAAAAATCTGTGCTTCCTGATTTGTCTGCATCAGAAATGTTGCAAAATAAGCCTTTTTTTTTCCTTTTTTATTTTTCTTCTCATTCCACAGTATTTCTGCTTTCTAACTACTGCATCCTGGTCACTTCCTCAAACGGGATGTGAACAATACACATTATAGAGCTTTATATTAAGACATGAAATCACCTTTAATATTTGTAAAAAGCAGCTTCTAGACAGAGAATTAAAAGAACTGTGAATATTCAAGCAAGACTTGAGATATTAATAGAATAGTAGAAGTGTCACTGACTTTAAACTCAGTAGGCATATGAATAAATTGTAACATGCAGAGACAGAAGAGATTACAGAAGAATTCCTTATGAACAGGGACAGTCTTGTTCGTATAGCAGTCAGCATGGTCAAATATCACTTTTACTAGGAGTTTTAAGTGCTTCAGCAGCATCAGGGGGAATACTAGAAAGAACAACAAAAAGTATAATGTGGGCATAATAAACCCGATAGTACCATGCAGTGATATTCAGCAGTGTTCATTCTTCTTTCAAATGGCAGTGCTTAGTAAATAAGGAAGCAAACTCCTCCTTTCTACTGAAAACAGGAGAAATAAACTCTTTAAATAGCTGAGAATAAGAATGTTATTATATCATGGGATATTTTAGCTGCTAAATAATGAAAACATCTCTGACCTACAGAGAGTTGTCATTAAGTGAAAGGGAGTGTTTTAAAGCAGACTCTGCCATTTGCTACCCAACAAGGCAACTTGCTGTCTGTAGGAACTGCCAGGCATTGCAGTCCCCCACTCCAGCCCCCTGCCTGGGCAGAGGGCAGGCACAGAGCCAGTGTATCCCAAGTCTGGGGATAGCTGTCTTAAGCTGACAACACACGTGCAGCATGGCTGGAGAGCTTCAGAAACTGTTTGCAAAAAGGGACCATTTTGCTGGCTCTTCATGTTGAGTCACTCTGCATGAACAACGTGGCAGCCCTGTGTCCATGTGTGCATAGTTTCAGTGTATGGATTCCTGTATTTAGCTCTAGTGAAGAGTTCACTATTGAGCCTGTTTCATTTAGATTAACAAAACAAGTCAGCGGTCTGTTTTACATTACTGTGAGCAGTTCCTTATTATGCTTTTAAGACTGGAATTTCACATGTGCTCTTCTGAGAGGTATCCCCTCTGCCTCCCCCCATGCTGCTTCTCTTCTGCCTTGCTGGCAATAAGAGGTGAACCATTTTCTTGGGTAAAACCTAACTGAGCTAAGGAAAAAAAAAAAAGAAGAAAGAAGGCGGGATCATTTTCTGCTGACTGAGCTTGGTGAGTCAGCTCACGGTGTGGTCAGCTGGGACCAGAGCTGGTGCGAGGGAAGAACAGGCACATAGCCAAGGGCCTCGGTTTAGAGAGAATGCTGTTTTGGTTGAACAACCTGTCAATTCATCTGTAATGTGAAACCTCACCTCGGCTTTAATGGTAAATTGTGCAGCAGTGTGATACAAGGAAGCAGAACTCCACTTTCAGAAACAAAAAGATTCGCCTTTGAGGAAATTTCAAATACCTGCTATTTGGCACTGAAGCAGAAATACAAACTGCTGTAGTTCTGAATTTTTCCTGGAATAAGGTTCACTGAGCTGTTTTGGACTCAAGAGTTATTTGTACAAGAACAGAGTACCACCCACTATTGCTAAGGCAGCTTTAGTGTTGTCTTTCTTCCATTAAATGAAATCACTGTTTGGAAAACATCAGCTATCTACAGTTCATAAATGCTATAAATCTAAGAAAAAAAGCCACACAAATATTTCAGCATTTTCTGGAAATTGCAAAGCAGTAATAAATAACAAGGCTTGATATTCTACATTTGCACATGAACAAAGATAGAGTTACCATTATATGAATAACATTCACAAGAAATGTGAATGTTCTTATTCTGTATTAGTTAGCTTTATTTTTGCACCTTTCCTGCTTTTTAGGAATTGTTACTAGTTAGGACTTACAAGGGATTTAGTTAATGAGAAGGAAATTTGCTTTGTATGGGTGAAAATGCGGGTGACCTCTAATGCACATCAATGCAAAGAAACTGACTCTTGTACTGCACTATTCCCAAGATTACTATTGTTGCCTGAAAATGTGATGGGACAATAAGGCAAACTTTAAAATGAAAGTTGAAAGGAGATAATGGATCTCTTAACATTGGAATAGGAATCTAACAGAGAAGTGTAGGATGTAGAAGTATTACATTTTAAGATTAATTTCTGCTACTATGGATCATAAAAAGCATTCAGGACAGGAAATCATCTTGCCCCAAACTCCATGCTTTGATCTAATTATGAACTTTACAACAAGATTAAAACCAAAGCTCTATGTGCATCCAGACTCAACAATTCATTATCTGGGTCTGCAATACAGTTTTTCAGTTTGATTACTTAGATTCAAGCCATCCTATTCAAGAACATTTCAAACACATCAGCATGAACCAAACCCTTAATCCTGTGCTTAGATGCAAATTCTTCAAGAGTTTGTAGCTGGTATTAACTTTTGCCTCTCCCCCTCTCCCTTTATCAAAAAGGACAAACTGATTTGATTTCTGCAAATGAAGGTTTATTCATATCTAGTTCCCTTGTGCCTGTAACACATAGTATTTCAAAGCAGTTTCTCACCTATATGTTAAACTGACCTGGAGGTGATTGTAGCTTCCAGGTTTAGAAAAAGTGAGGTGTACTCAATATGATATGATATATTTAATCCTTTTTTCTCTCTGGAGATCATTGCATAGCCTGAAGAAGAATATTCCTTGAAGTCTGGATGAATGACATTAAGCAAAAAAAGCCCTTCCAAAAGCTATCATATTTTTGGTATAATCAACAATAATACACTTAGGCAGTAAGCATATTACTGAATATAATTCTATTGTGCAGGATCATGGTGGAATGAAAAAAACAAACAACTCAGCTTTGCCTGAATTTAAACATTGCCAAAGAGTACATCATAACTAATTTATCTTATGCTTCACTCATAACCAGTTAGCATCTCTGTGCCTCATCACAGCCCATGCCTCATTTGTATTTCCATCCACTTCACGAAAAAAGACATGCCTTGCAGTTTGAGAAAAGACACTATAAAATAAGTGCATTCTTTACATATACTTAGCTTGACGGTTTCCATTCTTCTTGGCCATATCAGAGTTCTCTGGTTTAGATTAATTTCCCCAGTTACATACAGTATCTTGTAATTAAGTGTTTTAACTCTTTTTGGACTTAGAATGAAATAACAAAATAACCTATATAACTACTCTGTCGGTGGTGCAGGAAAAAATATCTCTATTTTCACTGGGATGTGCATCGCCTTGCCCCAGACCCCTTTCTAATCAGTTTGTAAATGACAGATCTACACATGCAGCCCTCAGTATGTTCACTAGCCAATGGTATGTTAGAAGTTGGCATGCTGAGGGATATAATGACCTGAGTGAGTGGTCTAAAACTGGGATGAGTAAGATGCTTCGACTTCCTTACTTTTGGAATAATCTTCTCCTGTAAGGAAACACCTTTTTGGCATTGGTAACCATGCAAAACTGTACAGAAACTAAATCCAGAAAAACGGACAAGGGTTTTGAGGAAAAGTGTGAAGAGAAAATGTTAGCCAAAGAAAGCTAGTGTCATCCTGTAGCCTATACGAGCAGATAGGCTCTTTGTAGAAGTCAGTTCCTTTGAAATGCTGGGGACAAACCTGTCTCCAGCTATTGGTCACAGAGGAAGATTCAGAAAACTCCTGTCACTATCTTTTGGAAGTTGACTGGAATTAATATTGCAATAGGTCAAGTTTAGTTACTTTTTAGTGGACTACTGAACCATGCAATAGTGTTCTGTTTTCCTGTACTGTGTTTACAACTATGTTGGGTAAATTAGGAAAAATGGCAAGGGGCCAGGTACTCTTAAAATGTGCTCACTATTGGAGGTAACTTCCTTTTGTAAAGGAGTGGAACATCCTATAAGCCAGTCTCCACTCCAAAACACTTTATGTATTTATTTATTGAAGAGCCTGTAAGACACCTCATCTTGGCTTTAATGGTGATGGGAAATGAGATTTTTTTTCTTCCAAGCAAGTTGTTCTAATTATTGAACTAGGGTGTCCTGCTTCAATTTGTGCTCCTTATTCCTGCTCTAAAAAACTACTTCAGAATTATTTTCTGTGCCGTATAGGAACTTGCAAATATCTTTATATTCTGGTAACAAGCCTGAATACTCTAGTAGCTTGCATAGTCACTTGGAATATAGAAGATGCAAATTTTTAAATGCAGTGGAGAGAATTTACCCTGGATTTTTCAAATCCATGGGCAAGTGACCTGACCACTAGATTAATATATAAATATATGAACAAAACAGTAATGTGAACTGTTTCTTTCTCTGCATTGGTTTAAAAAGAAAGTGCCATCACAATAACATTTGCCCAGGATCCTGTTCCTACTGATTCACGTTAAATGTATATAAATATGTTCTGAATGTGAAAAGGATTTCAACAACTGCCTGAAAAATGACTCTGCTTTGTCAGTTAATGCAATCAAGAATTTATGAAAGAAATGTGCAGCTCTGGCATGACTGGATTGGATTAAATCCATAATGAATTTTTGGAAAGCATCCTTGTGTCATGCATTTTAGAAGGCCAAAGGAAAATGAAGATTGTCTAGAGACTTCCAATTCTCAATGATTTACTTAAGTCACAAAAGCTTTCTTCCTTCACACCCATAATGAATTGTTTCAAATTAAAAAGGTCATTTCACTTTTGTGATTGGCTGTGATTAAAAAAACCAAAACACAACACAACCCATTTATGCATCTAGGTGCTGTAGCTAAATATCCGTGGATATTTGTACAATCTGACTTATGCATTATTCAAAACTGGCTAGAGATTTGATGAAAACCCGCCAAACATGATAACTAGAAATAAGGGTGTGTTATAGACAAATATTAGTTTTACAGTTGGAGTAAAAAAAGAAAAAAATCCACATAATAGCTAATCTTGGTCTCACTGGAATACAGTGTCTATGAGAGATAAAGTTACCATATGTCTAGACTCCCCTTGACATGTTCTTTTTTATAGTTAAAAAAAAAGAAAAAAAACCAAAGAAAAGGTAGGATTGTGTAATTTCTAGATGAACAGACAAGATAAATGCTGGAACTCATTTCCTGGACATGAACATGTACACAGCATATGCAAATGTTACAGAAACATGGCAGCTGTAATTGCAATTAAGACTCAATAGAATACTGAGGCACAACCTTGCCACCTTTGTCCCTTGCTTTTAGAAGTGGCAGTAACATTGGCTAAAGTACCACTTCTTCCTTCATCTTTCTGAATAAGAACTCTGAGAAGGATAAATGGGATATCATTCTCTGTTTTTAATCAGATCCCCACAGTCTTTGGATAATTATACTTCATTTTTTCAATCTAATTACAAAAGTTTGAAATTCTAAAAATAGATAGGAACAGACTAAAGAAATGAAATCACAGAATCATAGGCATCTCCACACGTGCACACACACACAGTCTGGTTGTCTGTGTTTTGTTTGGTTTTGTTTGTTTGGTTTGGTTTGTTCGTTTGTTTGTTTGTTTGTTTGTTTAAGAGGAATCCCAATGCTACACTAAATATATCTTATGGGGTATTTTGGTCTAGATGTGGCAGGCTGTAGGACTTCCACATTTTAAAAGAAAAATGGGGTATGCAGTTAGAACCATCTTGTTTGAGTATAGAAATCACAGCTACCCTGGGCAAGACCTTCCTTCTTAAGGGCCCATGGAAGAAAAGCTATGGAAAATGCTTACCTGAGGGATCCCATCTGGGTCATCAGAAGCTTACTGTTCTTGCAAATGCTAGACACATTGAAAACAACTTTTTCTGAAGCTCCAGGTAGCTAAATAAACCCCTCAGATGGGCGTCTTCCCATCCAACCTTAGACATCTGCAGCACAGAATCTCTAGGTGATGGAGAGGAATAAGCACTTCTAAGGTGGCGAGCAGCCCATCTGCCTGGCCTGTATTTGATGCCCAACTGCACATCCATTCGGAAAAGGGCCATAACTGGCTTCAGGGAAGACACTTCTCTTCATAACTGTGAACAAGCTGCAACACAGTTGGTAAGAATAAAATTAAATTCCTGCCAGCAGGTGGGTAGAGAAAGAAGGCAAGTCAAATTCAACGTATAAGAACTAAGATGCATTCTGAAAAGAAAACAAGACAAACAAATCACAAAAGGAAGCAATTAGATTGCAAGGGAAGGCTAAATTGCCAAGGTGGCTGTTCAGAACCTATCCACAAATTATTTCTGATTGACCAGAGGCAGCCTCAGTCAGTTTAAGGCAGGTAGGGAACAGGACATGGTAGTGACTCTGTGGATACTGCTAAAACAGAGAAATCTTCAACTCGGAGAAGCAGACATATGCTCATGGTATGAATGTACATATGGACAACACCTTGAAAGAAACCAAAGCATTTCTTAGCAGACAGGATCCCTGATGCATCCAGTCTGGCAGTTTGCCTCTGGCAATAAATCAGAGTTAGCATTTCAGAAAGAGCCTCCTAAATCCTATAGTGTATCTGACCATTTATGTAATGTGAAATATAAGTAAGCAAGAGGAAAATTCCTTTGTGATCTTTTTGTAAATCATACATCCTGGATCACTAGATTTTTACTGCCCTTATCTTAACATGAATGTCCAATAATGTTGTCACTGGCAATAAAATTAGTCCACATTTAAAAAAAACAAGTCATTGCAGTTAATGCTGACCAAGGGGTGCCTACAGTCCAATATTTCTTTGTATTTATTCTGCTTGTATCTGATATAAAAGCAACACACTTCTGTAATTTAAAAAAATGGCAGGTAGGGCAAAGTCAGTTAAAGAAAATTTGACTTTATCTCAGGTTGTACAGTTAATGTGAATTCAAACTTTATATGCAGTAGATTCACAGGCAAAAAAAAACCCCACAAAAACCACCAAACAAAAAACCAAAACCAAAAACACTTCATCAAACATCAGTTGCTTTCATCTGTATACTGATGCAGGTAAAAAAAAATGGGGCTAGGTCAGCTTTTTACATAATTCATAATTATTATATATTAATCCTTTTGAGCTAAGATTTTTACTTGATACATTGCTATAAGTACCACAAAGCAGAAAAAATATTGGGACAATAACATGACCAAAGGCCAAAATAAAACCTGAAATTTTTCTGGAAGATGTATGTAATTCTCACACAAATAAAACCTAATGCTGTGAAAAGATGCATTATCTGTAAATAAAATATACAACAATTGTCACTCTATAATGACAAAGTTCCTTTTTTTTTTTGGTTGCTGCTCCTGACAGAAAATTGCTAATTTGTTTCCATACATCTGATGCATAAACCAGGCACTATCCTTTCTAATTTAGTTATACTTCCAGTGGGAAAAAGGCCATTCACTAATCCTACTGCACCAGTATGCTACACGTATAATACACATACCACAGAGACAATAATTCACATAGGAAACCAAGTGAATATGTCCAAAGTATCTTCAGTGCCTTCAGAAATTCATGGAACTGCTGAAAAGACATTGTAATGTGGAAAACATAGCATTGTGTATTTATTTTGTGCAATGAAGGTGGAAAACTAGCAATTGCCTAGTCAAACAGATAATTCAAGTTCTCAAGAAAAATATAACCTAAAAAATTTCATGTTAGCCTACTATAAGATTTTCTTTTTTTTTTTAACCCTTTTTCTTGTCCTACTCCTAAGTAGTGTAGGCTGATTTTCAATTAAAAGGAAAGATAATTTAAAACCTGTACTTGTTAAACTGTATAATGAAAATAAGGGTGTCAGCATTTTCAAACTAGAACTGCTTGTTAGCATGACAAGTTTCTACACACTTAATAACCTTGCTTTCTTTTTCTCCTATTGCTAGAGTTACTTATTAAGTTGTCTTTCAAACTTTTTTTTTTGTGTGTTTTTTGGGGGGGGCGTTGTTGATTTTTGTTGTTGTTGTTTATCCTCAGAACTACCTAACTATGCAACTAAAACACCATGTTCATCAGGTTTTCCTACATACCAAACAGGCCATTTCTTTCAACAAAAATTACATGCTTATACTTTAACATGCACATATTTTGTTTTAATCCTTACCTACGGCCCGGAAAAAATACTTAATTATAGAATACTGGAATTTGTCTGACTGAAGTGGAGGAAAAGGATGTTACTGCATCAGATCAAATGGATACAAGTCTTTAATAGCAGTCTATCAACGTGCTAGTAGATCAATCAAATCCTTTTACAGATGAATCTAATATTTCATCTTCTGTAAAGAAATTCTTTTCTGTCTTTAGACATATTTATAACGATTCTTTGGTACACCTCTGTCAGCAGTATTTCATGTTGGCAGGGTGGCAGAAAGATGTGACAGGTGATGATACAAATAAGAAAAGTTAAAGCAAAAACTTAAAAAAAACACCACGAATTGCCTTTATCCACATCTTTTAGGTAAAGTTATTGGGATATGAATCTGAAGCCACTTCTCGTGCATATTTTGTGATTCCAAAATAATTAAGAAACTATAACAAATGAGAATATTTGATTAACAGGCACTTATTCATGTTTCAGCTTTGATAGGTTGGATGAAATAATATCCTTTGACCAGCATAACCAGTTTGTGGCAGTTAATTCTGTGGACTCCAGTATACCCACCCTGTTTATCAACCAGGAATTTTGTAGTCTGTTTTCTCTTCCAATTCTACAGCAGCAGGTATGGCCTATTTATGGCAGGGCATGAAGGCATATTAACTTTGCCAAGAAACTTCTGGAAGACTAAAAAGTAGAGGATACAGAAACTGAAAATCATTGTGTTTACTTAATATTGAAGAGCAATATGCAATCTGAACATGTTCAAATACAGCATTAGGGTGAGGCATTTAATATTCTTTGCAAACAGGGGAGGAGAAACTTTTTTTTCAGCATGACAGTTATTTATTTTCTCTGCTAGGTTTCTTTTCCTTTTTAAAAAACATATCCTGGAGATTTTAGTTTGAGAAGATTTTTCATATGATTTATAAGAGTGGAAGAACTCAATACAAGTTGTGCTGAACTGGGTTCTTCAATCTGTCAGTGCCACTACCATTGACTATGCAGCAGTCCCTCAGTTTTTGGTGCAGTGGAGTATGATATTTTGTTTCATACATAATTTCATATCCTGAAATGTATAATTGTACTTTATACATCCAGCAAATTGCCCTGCACAGCACAGAACACATGGTCTGAACTCTCATCAGGTTGCCCAACAAGGTAAGTATAAAAAAGAACAGTTTGGGGAAAAAACTAGGTAGTCTCACTTCACTGCCCTGCTCATAACAGGGAAAAAAAGGTTTGCATTCTACTACCCTTTTTTCCAGTCTCTGAACATGTACCTCTACGCTCAGCAGTCCCCAAAGTCCCCCAAAGCAGTGGTGCTTGTGCTGATTTCATTTGAATTCTTCTGCAAGATTACCTTAGCACATCTAGTAAAAATTAGATAAACAGATTAGTTACAGTTCTGTTTTCAGTTAATTACCTGAAGCCTCTGCCCTCACTTGTCTATTGCAGAGGAAAGGCATAATTTTCTGATAGGAATAGTGGTTCTCATTACTGGCTCCAGTTAGGGATTGTGCAGCCAGTGTCAAGCTTAATAAAAATTCAGGGACTCCAGGTCCATGATTTGTGACAATGGTAGTGTTGCTGCACCTCAGCTGAGAGCACTCCTTGTCTAATAAAGAGAAGCTCTCTAATCCACTGAAATGTTTCACACGCTCACAGTTTTAATGAAACTGTAATCAGTCTGACCCCAGCTACATTTTCTCTGTGTTACGCTATGTGAAATTATTTGTTGGTCTATAAAGAAAGCCAAGGACTTCTTAA
This sequence comes from Sclerurus mexicanus, assembly GCA_013396755.1. NCBI lineage: Eukaryota > Metazoa > Chordata > Aves > Passeriformes > Furnariidae > Sclerurus > Sclerurus mexicanus. Next base: position 168,539 of record VWZF01006068.1, read on the forward strand.
AATACTCAGGCATGAATATCTTCCTGGATTTTAACTCTTTCACGCTGTAATTTTTTCCCTTACTATGAGACAGCTGATAGCTACAGTAGGGCTGATTTACGAGAGCAGATAGAAAAGTAAACATGTCATTTTCTTTGACACATTGAAGCTGGCAGGCTGTACTCAATAGAAATGGGCAGACGTTACTGTCACTGTGTCTAATGGGTGACAGGAACCATGAAGCAGTGAGTATTTGTGGCCAGGGCTGCCGCCTGCATAGTGTTGAAGAGGGCTGTTTCACACTTGTGACACTGTGCTACATCTGACTTCATGTAAGGACAGCTCACCATTGCTTTTTGGCACTTAAAATAATTAATATTAAGTGTGGCAAGAAAAGCTTTAAACATCCAGCCTGCCTGGAAGTCAGCCGTTTAGAATGAGGGTGCAACACTGATAGTGAGTGAAGGTGTTACCTCAAGCAAAGCCATTTGTCACTTCCTTTGTTGCAGACCTTACGGTAGGAGCTGTCAGGAGTTCCTGGTGCACACAAAGGGCAGCCTGTCTTTCAGGAGAGACTGCTCCCTTGAAGTACTGGGGAAGCACCTTCTGCCCCAATAACTTTTATGTTTCACTTAATTCTGTCGTCCTTGTCACTTGGGGCTTCAGCTGACTGCAGCCAGATTCACTTTCTGACATTCTACTAGGCTAAATGTATGTGTACATATATATATATATATATATATATATATATATATATATATATATATATATATATATATATATATATATATATATATATATATTCATATACACACACACACAGAGACACACACACAGACACAGACACACACACAGACACACACACACAAAAATAACAGTTATGTTCAATTTCCCTACATTTAAGGTACAGTTTCTGAGAATATGGATATAAAACATGAGGATATACTAGGTCTCAGAGTTGCTTTAGATTTTTACTTAATAAAGAAAGCTTTGTTTATGTTTCAGGCATAAACTGTCTTTTGCCAAACCTGCAACATCCTATGAGAGTTTGCACAGAGCCTGAAATCAGAACAAAGTTCTTCTCACCTCCTCCAGATATCCCTCACCTTGTGATGTACCCTGAGAGAGAGAAAAATATAGCCAAAATGGAAGAAAAGTCATCATTTTCATTGCATTCAGATTGGAACAAAAAAAAAGGAATAAGAAAAAAACCTGAGTCTGGAACGCTAAATATTAATATTAAGGCGTGGGAGGGTGCCGTTAACATAATTTGAAGCTGGGGCTTTAATTTCAAAACATTGTCAAATGAGAGCTTAAATAAAGATGATCAAGAGCTTTCAGGGAAGGTCCAGTTCCCTTCAGGAGGAAATCATATTATCTCCTAGACCTACAGTGTTGCCTGGTATTCACAGTAGAGAATTTGACAGGTAGCCTTCCAGAGTGGGAATCTGGTAAAGAGCAAAGGCAAGACTTCTGAAATCCACTATAAAACTTCCTGTTACTAGGAAAGTTATTTACAAGAAGTATTACAATGTCATGTACACTTATTTCTGTTCACCCACTCCATGTAAGCAAAACAAATGAAGTACATTATGGATGCTGGGCCTTCATCCATATTTTCCCACTTGAAGCCTTGTATACTTGTATGTATACTTTATACACTGATAGTCTATTTTTAAAAATATATACATACACATGTATATATATATGTATGACTAGACAGGTGCTGACTTAAACATACTTGTGTTCTTTACTGCTGCATTTTCCTTTTTCATTTCAGAATGATGAGTTGCACTTTGGAACATCCTTCTAATGTACACTGGAAAAACACTAAAGCATTACACTGTAAGATTATCATAATCATTAGTAGTTCCAGGTTCCCTTAGATGGCTAAAACCTTTCCTGATTTCAGAAAATATTCTGATTCACAAGGAGAGCTCTTAGCACTCTTAGGATTCAGATAGAAATAAACAAAGACATTCAATTAATTGCCTTTTTTTCCAAAGAACAAAGATTTTATACTCTCCCTACTACAGCTGACTTTAGTTCTCTTAAAATGTGCCATGCCATTTGATCAGATATTGGCTGAAGGTCATCCCACCTACAGCTATCAGAAACATTTTCAAACTGAACTACTTTGCAGCTGCAAACTGTAGACAGTGATTAAACCACTGCTGAAGGAATTATCTTCATTACAAGACCTTTTTTGGACATCTGTCTGATCATTTCTGTGCTTGTGTCAAAGCTGATCATGATGTTGCCATCTGAAGGTCATATGACTGTGTCTGAGTTAAATAAACAGCATATTTTCTCCCTTAACATAAACATCTCATCCGCAGCAATATGAATGTTGTAGTGTCTGTGCTGAGTGGGCTATGGCTCAGCTGATCCGCCTCCATTCCTGGAGAGGAAATGAGAGGAAGGAGAGAGAAAGTAACAAACATTTATTCACCTCCCTGTAAGTTTTTGACTCAAAATAAATAATGACATTTGACCTTTCTCTTAGAAAACATGGAATTTAAAACACATGACAATCTTTCTTGTGCCTTCCCCTTGAGATGACCACAACTCCTTCTCACAGCATGCTTTTGACTCCCTTTTTCCTACAGCAAAAGCCAGTCATAAAAGTTATAAACCTTTCATCCCAGCTCATGCAACAGCAGTTAGCCTAAACATCTAGCCAATTAAGGGTTTTGTTTTCCTTTTTTCTTCTTTTTCTTGGGACAGTGGATAGTTGATAAGTCTTTTATAGGAGGGAGCATGAAAGTCTCTGAGGTAGATGAGTTCTTGCTCTGAGCATGTGTAAAGGCACTGACAAAGAGCAAGCAGCCACTCTATCTGCCTGCTCATCACTTGGCTCTGCTTGCACCCAGGGCACTCATCATCACGCTGTGCAATGCTCTGGCAAGGCAGCAAGAAATCTAGCTCATTAAATGAGGGTGGGCTCTGCTTGCATTTGTATCGAAGTAAAATATTGATTTTGGGGGTATAACATCAGGCCCACAGATAGTGCATTGGATAGTATATATAATGTGCAGCTTTTATGTGATTGTGCAGTGATATTTTTCTTCCTGGATCCTTTCTAGATGAGATTTACATCATATCTTGAAAAAGATGTAGAGTTATACCCTTTTGCAGGCAACTGCTCTGCTGTATCACAGGCTGTATATGTTGAAAAGCTGGGAAATTCAGAGCATTAGACTGTACCAATTCAGTCTGTTAACAGCTTAGAAAGGACCCTTCCATTTTACAAGCAGTAAGCGAGCAAAGGGAGGATGTGCTCCAAGTGTCACTGCACTGGAGATGCTACAATTTGAAAAACGTAAACAGTCTAGGAGGAAAAAAAAACCCCTAGAAAACTGACAGAGCATAATCTGAGGGAAGAAAAGAAATATACTTTGGCAGATAAGACTCAGAGAATCTTTTCTAAGATAGAAAAGATAGGATTTTAAGATAAACAGCCCTGCTTCCTTTTCTCTGTACTGGTTCAGCCTGTTGGATGACATACTGGCTTCCTCACCTGTCTGCCATTTCACATGCTGACCACTGACTCACAAATATGTGGTATTGGTTTGTTTGTGTTTATTGCCTTGTTTTCTTCACAAGCCCTTGATGTAAATCTGATAATTGCATAGTTTCAGGGAAGACAATGTTAACACAAAAGACGGATTCCTGCCAGTATGAGCTGGTGCTCCTTCACAGAAGCCCTATGTTTACTGGGTGTAGGTACTAACCAATCATACTGTATAGGTGTCCTTTTTCCCAGCATGTACCATTGGAGGAGCATGCATGCCATCTCTAAGTCCAAGTCAGTTCAGGTTCACCAGAGAAGAGTTTGACGAATGCTGTACATATTCATTCAAAGAACATCTTTCCCTAAAACTGTCTATGGAAACTAGTTTAATCACTCTATCAAGTTAATACTACTGGAAATTCATTTAAAGAAAGGAAATACCATGTACAAGATGTATTGGGTGAAGTTTTCTGGCTTGTATCTTTCAGGAAGTAAGTTCTGGGCTTTAAAGTCTGTGACTCCATGAAGATGGAATGATTCTCTTTCATGATAGCACATGTGTTCTTAAAATCATCACAAATGCTTGGCGTTTATATTTAAAATTTCCTGAGAACTTGTTGTTCAGTAGTGGAATCTCTGCAGATAACCTCAAAGTGAATACAATTCAATTTTACTTTAGAGCTTATCAGATAGTCATTTAAGGAACTTTCTATTTCTCATCATGCACAACTTCCACTCACAGGGTCTTGCATGCCTCAAAACAGGGCTTTGAAATTTTTAAAAGAACAACAGTCAAACAACAATCAAACAACAGTCACAACAAATCTCAACAATTCTTTCTTAAAGAAATATTGCCCATAATTGTAAAAACCATGGCACTTCCGACTTCATAGCAGAAATCTGAACTTCTTGACCATTTTCATTTTTGAAATAAAGGTTCTGACCCTTGAAGCTTTTCAAGGGGTTTTCAAGGGAAAAAATGTTTTACCACACTCCGTAGAAGCTGAGAGTAGTTGATGACTTTCAGAAAGTATTTTGAAGTAATATTAAGTGCATGTCTTCAGCAAAAATTATGTTGGCAAGATGGTAGAATGGTTTTCTTATATGCTGAGTTTCATTTGGAAGTTTAAGTTAACTTTGGCTTGGTTCGCTTTAACTTTATATGTCATATATATGTGTGATCCCTCAGTTATGTAGTAAATTACAGCATTCTTACTACCTCTCTTCTTTGAATTGGTATAATTTCCAGCCCACTATTAAAAATTTCAAATGAACTAAGAAATCACTTTTCCTTGTTTTGTAGACTTGTTAAAGGAAGCTTTCCTGTTTGGCCAACCAGGAGTCCCTCTGGCAGTCACACTTGCGCCACCTGAGCAGCAACAGAAGCTCCTTCACAGTGGGCATTTCCAGTGAGCCTGAGGGGGCCCCATTTGACTCCCTACACTCACCGCACTCACACAATCAGACAAGGTTTCCTTACTGGCTTGACCCTAGGTTTCCTGTAGCAGCGTCTTGGACATCTCAATCCTTAAAATAATTTAATCATGGTGCAATAATGTAATAACAGCTCAAGCTGCATGCAGGAAAGTTTCCTTATCAGAGGTGTGGTTTTCATCAGTAGATAATGAATCGACCTGTTCTATCCAACAGTCTTCTAGGAGAACTCTTTATTGAGATGGAAATTCAAGTTCAGATGCTTCTTGAAACAGCATCATCTATCATGACAGAAAGAGATGATAACTCTCTGTCACTGAGGGGCATATTGATTCTTCATATATGACCAACATATAGAAAAATTATTGAAGTAAAACATCCTTTAGCATAAATTTTAGAACACTGAAACAGCAGCAGCAACACACAGTACAGAGCTACTGAGTGGCTTTTTCCAATGGCCTTTCCACTGCACTTGGCCAATGGAAATGGTTTTGACTTTTGGGATTCACAGACACGTCTAATAAAAAAATTACCACAGTTTTAAGCACTGAAGCACTGTCTGGTACTCTGCAATTTTAGTTTGGTTGTGAATTTCCTCTGTATCAATGTGAGATAGCCTTTTTTTCTGGAGTAAATGGCAAGTTGGTTATTACACATTTCACTCTTGTACAGGATGTCACATATTCCAGTAATTTTGCTCAGGTAATTTTTTATTCCTCTTTCCTACATAAGGAATGAGCAAGGGGTTCCCCCCGTTATAAGAAATGTTCAAACAGTCTCTTGGTGGCATGTAAATCTCTCAACCTCTTCCTTCTATCCAGTTGTAGAAAGAATGAAATGTCAGGATAGATGACAGAACATGAATCAGGAAAAGTTGTGGGGAGGCAGAGCAGCTTTCACTATGCTATTGCATATATCCTTTGTTTTCTTGAAAATGTCCAGCCTGAGACAAACCCATTTAAAACCAAAATCTTAATTTTAAATTTCATTATTTTTGTTGGTTAGAGTGATGCTTGCCAATGAAAATGGCAAAATTTCACTCTGGAGTAAAGGTCTGAATGCTAGCAAATGTAACATTTTTGTCTGTTAGCATTGCTGAGGTTGAATTTGGCGGTGTTGCAGAGTTCAGACTCAACACGTGAGCATATTCTGGCATGCATGGAGGTGAGAGACTGAATCCTTGCAGGCTAAAATTCCTTTTCTGACTGTGAGAAGAGGGAAGGGAAGGGAAAAAGGAAAGAAAGGGAAACGGGAAAGGCTAAGGAAAAGGAAAGGCAATGGAAAAGGAAAGGGAAGGAAAAAGGGAAGGGAAGATTCATTCATATTCATGCGGCATAGAACTTGTTATAGGACCTATGCAGTGCTGTTTTGGTCCTGTGACAGTGTGAATAATCAAAGGACTAGTGTCTTGAAACAAAACAGAGATACAAAGTGCAGATGGCACGAGAATTGGCTGAAAGTTCCCTGACGAATCTGCCTGTACTGGCTGGTCATCAAAATTAATGTGACTGGGAATAACAAATCATACTTGAGATTTGAGTGCTTTCAGAAGCATTGAGGGAAGCTGTGTGTGTGAGACTGATGAGAAGGGAGGTGACCAAGGCGGCTGCTATGCTACAGATGCCACCTGGCACACTGGGTTTTGGCTGCTTCTTCAGCAACTGTTGATATGTTCTGGCCTCTGTCCTTCCCTCTCACATAAAATCAAGAGAATGCTGTAGCTAACACCTCCTGCATATTAACAGGTAAAATCTGACAAGGAGCACAAAATCTTACCATGTCAGAGGATTGTGTTGTAATTTTGTGGTCAAAAACCACAGACATATATAACAAAGTGAAGCTAAATAAGAAATACATGTGATGTTTTTCAATACTCTGTTTCCCTTGATCTTGTTTGTCACATCTCACCATATCTAAATATAACTTTGTATTTTCACCTTTTCTGCAGAATCTTGTTTATTAAAGGATGAAGTGAAATGTTTTTAAGAACAGAAGAACTAAAGAAATCTCCCAGCAGAGCTGATCCACATATCTCAAACACAATACTGTCTCCAGCAGTGGCAAAAGGAACCTTTGCTGAGGGTGCCACAGGAGCCTGGCTGCTCCCTACAATCTGCTGCTTGACACTCCCTCAGCATCTATGTCTGCTCTGTCAAGGAACGTATGCCCCTGCCTCATCCCTTTAATATCCATGCTTGAAGGCATCTGTTTGAATGTGCTGGTCCTGCCTGTCTCCCTCACTCACCTGTGGCAGATCTCACTCCCAGATATTCACTGCCCATAGTAGGAAGAGGTATTGCTCTTATTTCCCTCAGCTCCCTTGTGCTGTGGAAGCACCTACCAGGTTTTCTACTGTGAGACTCATCCACCACCTTCATAGTTTCAAAACTTGTTACATCCTCTCTCATCTGTCTCTTCAGACTTGAGAAATTCCCATTTACTCTTGGAAAAAAAAAGCAACAAAACCCAACAAAAAGAAAAATCCAAGCCCTAAGCCCAACCCAAGCTCCCTAACAAAACCCAGAAACAATAGTCTTTTATGCCTGTTCTAAGTGGCACTTATCTCACAGTGGTTTTAGAAATGTGCAATTTCCTTGATTTCATATAGCAACTGCTGGTTTTCTCTTGTCTAAAAGAGAGAATTTCAGAGCTATTATTTTCACCAAGATAATTAACTAAATAGTTATATCTGTAATTCAGCAGCAATTTTAATATCTTCTAGAAATATAGAGTGTCTCTTCGGGCATTCTCTTCATTTCATCCTAAAAAGTTAATAGTGTCATGTTACATTAGGAAAAATATGGTGCAATTATTGACAAAGACTTCATAAGAGAGAATGATAACAAGAATACCTGGGGGAAATCTCTGTTTCTCTAAGGAGAGAGACATAAGACAATAAAATCAATGTGATATTCATTGGAACAAAATAGAAGAATTTTTTGCAACAGAGTCTGATCCTCATCAGAGTCTCTTTTCCTTTGTTTAAGATCTTAGGGGAAAAGCTGGATAAGATATTGACTCTGGCCAAAATGTGTGCAAAAAAAAAAAAAAAGACTTCTAATCAGCTACAGATTTTCTGCTTCATTCTCTAGAGTTGAGTGAGGGATTATAGATTAAGCCTGTTGTGTCCCTATAGTTTCATGAAGAAGAATCTTTCCCCTTAGTTTCAGTGTAGCTTTCCAACACAGATATCTATGTTATGTATGGGAGGGATGGAAGTACAAACGCTTTTACAGCTCTTAACAAATGTTAGGAGGAGAGTTTCCACTTGGACTGATTCAGCATTTAATGTCTTTACAGTTAGGTAATCCTCAGAAAAACTTGCAATGGAGGGAGTTAAGTTTTGCAATACTCACTTTACAGATGGAGAAACTCAGGACATAGGTAATTAAGGAAATTACTGCAGAGTAAACTTGGCTGTAAATTGCAACATGCCTTACTACTTGATAGTTTCTGGATGTAAGACAAAAATTTTGAAGATGCTAGATACAAAGTTCTTTAGAAACTTCAGTCTCACTTTAGCAAGTGGCATTTTCTGTTTTACAGACACTTTCCGATTTGTCACTTCAGTGAGAGCTAGGCAGTCAACATTAAAAAAAAAATTAACACAGCTTGTCTGTGCATCACTATACATATTACTGATTTCTCCTCTGTGTATTTGGCAATTAAATTCCTTCACGTCCGGTGTATGTTTTGTCAGAGTACTGAGAAATCTGTGGCAGAGCATTTACTGTCTTGTCCACCCTTCATGCAGTCACCTATTGTATGTATTGCACATATTTTCAGTTGTATTAGTATCACTAATCACAAATTTAAATTTCAATAGGTGAAGGAAAGTGTGATGAATGTTTATGGCATATGACAGATTATCTTTTAACTTTCTCTCTTGCAAAACAGTAGGGTGATCATATTTCTCATTTCATTCTATCAGTCATTAATTGAACAGACCACTAAATAACAAGTCAGGAACATTAATGGGTTCAATGTTAACTGCCTTTGTCAGAAATCAAGTGTATTCCTGCTCTTTTTTTCCCCCTGTGTTTTGCACATATAAATGCTATTTTTCTTAAATGCTGTTCAGTTAAGGGAGTTTCATCTTGCGTTTTTCAGAAATGTACCCCTTTAAAAATTACCCTTTTAGGTGGGCTCCTGTCCACTGGCCCATTTGGAACCATTTGAAACAATGGATTATTTGCTGTTATAGATTAATGTTCATGTTTTTCCCTCTCCTCACCCTTCCAACAGCTGCTCAAGGCAGTAGCTAAATAGTTATTAACTATTCATGAGTTAGTTGTATGACCTACTTCTAATCTTTATGTCTTGTATCAGGCACAGCTTCAACATGGAGAGGCAAGGGGCTGTAGTGAGCAGTTCAGCTAATTACAAGGCTGCTTGTATTTGATTTCATGTTTTTATTTCAAGACCACCTTCCTGTTGCACCTAATTGAAGGAGGCATGTGGTAGGCCACGTGCTTCAAAGATGGACATTAAATGCAGGAGAGCTCAAAATGATTAATTAACAGTTCCAAGAGAAATGGAAACAGAAGAGAAAATGTGCTGTATGAAAACAGTTGGGAGTCAGACATTGTTAACAGAGACTGGAGCTCTTAGAGTAGCAACAACATTGTCATTATGAAATTATTTTTATCTGATTAAATTATTTGCTCTCTAACTCAGTATCATGTGGGGAAATATCAATCTTCACTTCACTCATTTTCCCTCTGAAACTTGCCATTCATTCCATATAAGACTGAATTAGAAACAATAAAAAACAAGAGCAAGAGCTGAACTTTTGACCTTTTGATGGCTACATGTTAGTTAGGCTTCTCTACTTCCACTTTCTCCCTCAGACTAGTTGGTAAACTCTTTTGTTCTTTCTTTATTTTTCTTTTTTTTTTTTTTAATTTAATCAATCTTTCAACACATGAATTTACAGAAGAAAAATGTTGCCATAATGACATTTTAAAAATACCTCTGGCAATCGCTGATATGACAGGACTACTTTTCCTTCTCCTTCCAAGATGGGCAAAACCTTGCCACTTTTTTTTTTTTTTTGCCTAAGTTTCCTACCACATGATGCTGACACACATCACTTTTTTTTTTTTTGCTAAGAACTTGCTGAATCTGTTATTTTTAACCCTTTTTCTATTCTGAAATAAAAATAAAAGCAAATGACCATCAGCAGTTGTTGCTCTTCCTGTAATATATGGGTTGCTCAGATTTTCCCATTACGCAAGTTTTAGTCCAAAAATGTTGGCATTGACATAGTAAATGTCCCTGCATCTGTAACAATGCTGCTTATCCCTCCCAAAATACTCTAACTTCGAATGCCAATTTGTTAGGTCAGTCTTCTATGTGGTGGAAAAAATTGTGTTTCAAATGCTTTAGGGTGAGGAAGGAAATGAAAAGAGATGCCTGTTTCACTACAAGTGCCCCAATAACTAGGCTATTGCCTAATCTGTAAATATTTTTTTCATAGCAGCCATTTTCAGGGAGCATGAGCACTGCTCAGTCTGGCACCACAGGAGTAGATCCTATGCCATGGGACTTCTCATACAATAACTCACTTAATGATTTGTCTGCCTAATATCTGTCAGGAGGAAGTAATTCAGATGCAGTCCTGTCTAAGGTTTCCTACAGGCTTTAAGGCACGATGATGGGGTCAGGTTCTTCACTTTTATGATCCTTGACAACTAGCTAAGGGTGGATAGGGTTCCTAAGTTATTGCCACAAAACTACAGTATGTCAGGCAGCTAAATGTTGCTCCAATTTTAGTGATGCTGGTTGTGCTTTATAAAATACCAGACTTCTTTTGCAAGACTTCACATTTTCTGTAATTTATGCTCCTGTAAAGCATGTCAAATGGAACTCCTGAGTTAAGTCCTAGAATTAGCTATGAGCTACAAACCTGAGAAACAAAATTCAGACATTGGATAGCATTTCATACAATGATGCCTGTTGGATTCACTGTTACTATCATAATCACAAATGTGAATGAAGGAATTGAGGGTTAAACTGAACGGATTAGAAAGACAGCCTGTTAGGAATGATGTGAGGTTACTTCTGTCTCCCCCAATGGTCAATCTGAATTTGATTCTGTGACAAAAAAGAGACTAAGGGGGCATGTCAAAGGAGAAAAATATCACTCGGTAGATACTGAATAGAGACAGTGACTGATCAACAATATCTGATAACAATATTATCTCAACAATAATTTGATAAAATTCACTTTCCATAAAAAGTTAAATGACTCTATTGATCTGCTCAAAGTGCCTTGATATTTCCTCAGAGATTCCCTTTTGGTCTGTATTTCTTTCATGCTAAGTTTATCATTCAATTCCCACAATCCAAAAAGCTGTAAAGCTGCAATGCTTTATTAGTCTTAGATATACAGAAATATTTCTGTCCTGTATTAGATATTTGATGGGCATAACATCTGACACAGTAATCCTGAAAGCAGAACAAAACTTAATTTATTTTATCCAGTTCCATTCTCAAAGGTCAGGGATCGGAGAAGAGGTATTATCATGTGTTTATTCCACTGTTTAGTTTTAAAGTTTATATATCTACAAACAACAACAATACACTTTTATTGTGCAAACAGATGAAAAAAAAATCAACTGAGCTGTCTGGCCAAGTTTAATTAAGTCTGCAATTTAAATAGTGCTTTCAAAAAATGCATGATGTTAGCACTCCTTTTTTGCAGATATTAAGCTTGTTTGCTAGACTTGCCATGGAAAGTCAAAAAAAAAAAAAAAAAAAAAAAACCAACCCTATGTGGGTGAATGTGTAACAAATACATTAAAACAATTGGAACAACTCTCTGTGGAAAATGCACTGCTCAGCAATAAAGACAATTCATTAATATTTCCAAGCTAGGAAGACTTGGAGAAGAACCCACTTGGAAGAAAACCAAGCTTGAATACGCCCAATTACTGGGCCTTAAATGCTTCCAAGATTTTTTAGGAGGTTGCTCTGGTTCATGTGACAAGTGTTCCCTTTTGGCATCCCAGCCCTTTCCTGGGCATACCAGCAGTGCATACGCAATAACCTAACCTCATCAGCTGGGAGATCCAGTTCAGACTTCTCCTGGCAGCTCTGCTTCCCAATTGTCTTCACTATTTATTACTCACCCAAGTGATAGTTTGCATAGAGGCGTTGGTAATGTTCATGCAGGTGTTTGAACTGACTGAAATAAAGTTGTCCATTAAGCCACAGAGCAAAGAGAGGGGTTGAGGACAATGAAATCATACTGTTTCATAAACAAATTGTCATTACCTTTAACTTAGTGCACTAAATTGCAGCAATATGTCATAGTGAGACATTTCATTCCTCTTAGAGCATGTACAGCATGTAGTAGGAATTTGATATCCAAACCAGACACACAAAAGTTGGCTTGAAACATTGCTCTCTTAAAATGTATAGCAGCATTCGTTGCACAGTGAGATGAATCTAACCCCAAAGCAAGCAGTAGTGCCACCAAGAGATAACAGCCCTGACTGATAGACATGAACCTGTTTTTATCACCAGATACTTGCACAGACAGATTACAACAAAATCACCAGCAATACTGTAAAATTTAAGGCCTGATTTCTCAAACAATGCTGCCAGAGGTGAGTCAATTGGCCTCTGCTTACAATGTGGCTATCCACTCTCCCTCCACTGGTTAATAGTTATGTAAGCTATCTCCACCCAAGTCAGTGATGTGAATCTGTGAAAAATAATAAGGAATCAAGCCCCTTAAGTGGACTTTGATGTATTTGAGTTCTTCATCTTTCTGTCTAGTTCACCACAATAGACAGAGCCTCTAAGCTCAACCTATTTGACAAGGTCCATTACATGGCCTACAGTTTCATGAGGGTCTTCTCATTTCTTACCATTTTTTCAAGTAATTTTTTAATGCTGTTAAAATCAAAACTCCATTTTCCCTTGTTAGTCTTGCTCACTTTCTAATCAAACAAGTCTTTCCTTGTGACATTACATTTCCAGTGGACACCTTGCTGCCACCAAATATTTTATATATCAAACATTTAATTTATCTTGAGCTTCTTAATCCTTCCTTTTTTTTTCTTTCCCTTTATCATCAATAGTATTGCAAGATGTGAAAAAGTGTCCTCTGTCATCTATTCTTGAACGTTGCATTTAAATACAAGGTGTCTCCAATACAAGTCTCTTCAGACCATTAAAAATTCCTCTGTTGTCTTTATGTAATGGAAAATATATTGATTCACATTTCAATTCATCTAAACATATAATTATAAGGAAATAACTTATACATGCTGCAATCATAAATTGAAGTTTCCATCTGAATGCACACTCTTATTTTAGGCAAATTTTAGAAAGGAAGGGTGATTAGCATGGTCAGAATTAAATTTATAATCCAATGTGAATGAATATTCATGGAAAAGTTGCCAATGCTTCATCTAGAACAAAACACAACTGAGTTAAATTTCTTACAGCCCTTCCCAATATACTGAATGCAGGCTAGCAAGGCCATCCATAGATTACTACCTCCACTTCTGATGTGGACTAGCATAATTTTAAATGGCAGTTGATAAGCTGAAGAGGGTTTGGAAATGAAAATGTCATAATTCAAGTATTGGAAGCCTACTTCAAAATGGATGAATAGATCAAATCTATGTATCAGAATAAACAGAAAGGATATGGGTTGATTATGATTTCAAGCACGTTCATAAAGGAAATATCTCACGTTAAACAGTCCTTAAGAGAGCAAAATTTGGTAAATTACCTGGTATTGAACATGGCCACAGTTTCAGAGGTTTTATTCTAAATAGTGTGCTGTTATTTTGATATATCAGTGGAAAGATCTGAAGTTCACTCTAAAAAATTTTGAAAATGTTTAAAAATAAATTAATACATTATTCTACCCAATCAATTTAGATATAGTTATTGATGCAATATTTTGTTCCTATTATAAGAAAATTGCCTTTCTCGAAAGTGACTCCTTGTCTCAATTTCGTTTCTTATCCTGGGTGGCCTTGTTCCTTCTTTTACTTTCTTTCTGTCAGAGGATGTAAGTACACTGCAAGGTCAGACCACAACATACGTTGACTTGTAATAACCCCAGCAAAGGAGTTGCAATTGCACAGACCTGAAGCCATAATCAGTTTAGAGATGAAATTTGTGAACAAGGAACTCTTCTGCCTGGAGGCCTGGTTTAACAGGTGACGAGTTCTATCCGTATAGGAAATTTAAGCAGTATAAATCTCTCTAATGTGTCTCCTAAGCAGCAAAGGCTACAATGGCCATAAAAGATGCATCCTCTGATTTCTCAAGAGTGTCAAATGCAGTCCAAAATCACAGGTACTGTTCCTCAGGGGTGCATAGACTCCTAATGTTCATTGATTTCAGTAAGGCAAAAGCAACAAAATATTACAGAAGGTCTAATCACAGCCTTTGGAAAGATAATGAATGGATGAAGTTCAGGATTTCTAAGGGCATTGTATAAAGGTTAGGTATTTAGCAGTCCTGCAAACATTCTGTGCAGTTAATACAGATCAATACAGATCAATACCACTGGAAGCTGCTTCATCCCAACTCTATGATTACTGTCTCAGACGGAGTGAAGAACTTGCCCTTTGGTGGGCCTCCATTCTCTGTAGAAAGAGTTTGGACAAATAGTTTGGATCAAACTGTATCTTACTGTGAAAAAGTAAGTGAAAAACTGGTATAAGAGCAAGATCAAACAATGATTTATTCTCACACACAATTTCTCCTCAATGAATTACAGATTTATCCTTACAGACCATAGTACATTCCCAAAAGTGTCCAAATTTTGGAATGGGCTTTGACAGGAAGTAAGCAAGCATTACTTTCATCTTACTTTCATCTTTTGCTCAAGGTGCGAGGAAGATTTCTCCACATCCTGTAACACAGGAAAGAGCCAGACAGATGCAAGCGAAAAAATCCCCACCAAAACATGTGTACACACATACATATATAATAAAGCATTTCACTCCGGTGATCCCACTTTGTATGACTGGATGATGCATAGACATTAGGTGGTACACGCAAACTAAAATTCACAGAAAATCAAATAGAAATATATCTGTTAAGTTCTCATTTCAGGGGAAACTCCTCTCCATTCAGCTTTCAAGCCTGTGACTCAGATCACATTTATAGGAAAGGACTGTAATGGCCACAGAAAAGAACTCAAGCCCTTTTTTACAATACCAGATGATGATTCATGCATTTCTAACAGCATCAGGCAAATGGAGCGGTTTTAGATGAAGTTCTGCTTTGAGAATTTGAAGTGAGGCTTGAGGATTATCTGTAAGCAAAGTGTCACTGTCATCTCATTCAGCAAAGAGTCAAGGTTTTAAGCAGCTCTAGCACTGATAATGAAAGGAATTCCACCTTGCAGAGGACAGTATTGTTCACTTGTGGCCATTGACGACAATTACATTCTCACAATAGCTATATTTAGTACCGAGAGTAATAAAATTTCAGAAATGTTCATAGAAACTAGGAGGGATAGCAACAGCATAATTTCTACTTTCATAAACTATGCCTATGAATCTCTAGTCATTTAAGTTGTATTGAATAAGGGCAGTTAGACATTTTTTATGATGTGCAATAAATGTATCTTACAAATAGTTACAAACTACTAATTTTATTGAAGAATAGTTTTTATTAGCTCTTGAACTATAGGAATTATAAAGACGTATTTCTGAAGCTGATGCATTTGATGAAAAGCAACAACAATAAAACCTTGGAAAAGCTTAATAACACCAGAAACAAAGAAATATAATGAAATTCAGCTCTTTTGTTGCTAATGAGTAACTTTTTCCTTCCTTCCTCTCAGCTGAAGAGCGGATTTCAGTAACTGGAACCAGAGTGTCTAATTTCAATCCTAAACTATCATGATCTGTAAGCAAAAAAGGTAAACTATATGCCAGGTGTAATTTTACTATTATTCTGTATAGCATAAAGTTGAATATAAGTGGGAGTAAAACTAGTGCTCTAATGAGCAGGAATAAACCTCACATCCCCCAGATCATATTTGCAGATGATAATATGATCCAGGTGTTCCTGTATTCATAGGTTTTACTAATTAGAGCAAAAAATGACTGCATAAATTTGTAGCCTTTGCTCACAGTCTCATGACCTTTTCTAGTTTACTGTTTACCTTGATATTCATATGGTATAATTGCATATAATAACAAAAAATGTCACTGCTACCTTTCCAATCTCAGTGCATAGGTGTGATGCAGAAAACGTTTTGAATTCATTAAGGTCAACAGCAGAAATGGCTGTAATGAAAATATGCTTACATATATGCTGGAGAAATATCACACATATATATATAAATGTATGCAGATAAATAAATATATATACATGAGGCAAAACAGACATGTTAAGTCAAGGATTTAGTTTTGCCATTAGTCTTAATATTCATGAGTTTATATGATATATTATGACATGATATGCATTGTTCATACCAGACTACTTGTTGAAGTTCTTAATTAACTAATGCCCTACAAAAAAAATTTTCATGCCTAAAATAAATAAAAAAATAAGTAAACTTCTAAATGAAATGAATTAAACAAACCTCTAGTGAATAGAAAGATGCATCCATGATTTATCTTTAGAAAAAACAGAAAACCTAAAATACATTTTTATTTACAGATCAGTGTTACACCTGTACTGTTTTAGCACACTTGTTGAGTCTCTGAGACACACATTCACATGTACTAGATATTGGCACATAACCATCCCATGCTTGTGTAAATGTGTAACTTGAACCCACTGAATAGGCACACACAATGGTATTTATTGAATTGTTTCAAGTTTCCTATCAAGGCTTTGTTTCCTGCCCTCCTATCTGAGTGTTCAGATTTCTAGAAGAGTTTCTTTGATGTGTGCTCATAAACACGGAGTGACCTCCCTCCTTCTTCCCTTCAATTCCCTCTTTGTGTTTGGAACAGCATTTGAACAACTATCCTCTGTCTGTTTTGTATTTACAGCTATGCTTCCCTCAAAGATGGACTTATTTGTTTATTTGTTTGTTTTGGCTTGAAGGGATGATATCCACACAGGAGAAGTGTTTTTGGCATCCTTGTAGGCACTGCTTAGAGGAGAGCAGCCCCTCCAATGGAGGACATTTTTCTGTCATTTTTACTGCTTCCCAGCATCTGTTGCATCAAGATACAAGTTATTGTCAATTTGCCAGCATGCCTTTACAAGTGAGGTTATAGCATCTATTGCAAGAATGAGCCCTCTCTTTTATTTTGATATTACTTATTTGCAGACTGGTTTTGACAAGTCAGTTAAAAACTACTTCCACACCTCTACATATGTGCAAATGTTCTCTAGCAGTGGGAAACATCTCTCTTCTGTTGTTGAAAATTCCTATAAAGGACAGAGCAAAATCACCCTTTTCCCCCCAAAACCAAAGGGTCTGCTCTTCCTCCCCCATCAAAATTTTAGTAGAAGACCCTCGTAGATCTCACATACCACCTTCTTTCTCACACACTGTGTTAGCTATAAGAAAGATTTGTGACACTCCATGTGTACTTTCTGTTGAGAAAAGTATGGTGTCATTTTTTTACTGTTTTTTTTTTTTTTTAACAATGAAAGTTCAAACTATTAGTTTCCTTATGTGTTTTCCCTCTTTCAACATGCAACACTCCAGCTGGCCTGAAGTTTGTGGGTTTTTTTTAATCCAAAGCACTTACAGTGTCTGCCATTAAGAACATTTGGAACTCTGAAATGATTGCAATCCCACATAATCTCCTGCTCCATAAAAATGCTATGGCTATTGAAATGACAACCAAATAGGTATTCTGTAGTGATATCTACCTTGTCTTCTTCTCTCTGCTGAAGAAATTGCACCTTTTGTGAGCAATGGAGATTAATTCTAACAATATAAAAGAAAATCTTCATCTTTATCATCTTCATGATAAAGAACATATTTAATGGTAGACACTATTCCAAACCCTTGTTACTGTTTTTTCAAGAATGGCGTGGTATTAGAGTGATGTATTAAATTAAATGTATTCAACTCAACTAATATACAGTTGGTTCTCCTCTTGTGCTATTTTCACATTGCTATACTGTCAGGCTTATATCTAACTCAAAAATATGTAAGAGGGTCAAAATTTAGATCTTTTGCCTAAAGCAAAAACTAAAGACTATTTCTTAGAGAATATGTTACCCAATCCCTTTCTGCTGCCATCCTCCATATACCCTAAAGTAGTAACATCATTGGAGTAAATTATTTCAGATCATGGATTCCAAATTCACCAGAGTCTCAAGTCATACTATTTTCCTTGTCCAACTTCCAAACCAAATAAGAAAGAAACTATGGACAATGGGATATGCAATGCCTCAGTTCAGGCTATTCATAAAGAAACCTGTTTTTCCAAGGTAGAATGTCATAGACTTTTGGAAAAAAACCCAAAAACAAAACAAAAAACCAAAGCCAGAAACAGACACCATACACTGTTCTCCTAGTATTTAATTACTTTTGGATCAAATAGACAGGTTTGGGAGATATTTTTGCTTACTTACTGGGATTCTCAAAGGTTTCCTCTCTCCCTTAGCAGCTTCCAGCCCAGGTCCAGCTGATCTGTGTTGCTCTGGGATCATTCCCAACTCTGCTTCATGCTACTCTCCTGGAAAAGCCATGGCTTAAAATATCCTTTTTCTTTTTTATTTTCTTTCTCTTTTCCCCATGGAAAATGTTTTTGCAGGTTCTGGCATCCATCAGTGTTGTTCACTTTTAAAGCACCACCTCTTTAAAGCAGAGAAGCAGGTAATTCCAAAATGTTGGAAGTCAAGCGAGATATTATACTGGCTTGGCTGAGAAGGGATCTTCTTTTGGAGCTAAGACAAAAAAAGAAAGTATATGACCAGCAGAAGCAAAGTCAAGTGGGAGGGATACAGAGATGCTGCTTGCTTCTGTATGGAGAACATTTGTGGGGTCAAAGCTCAGTTAGAGCTGACCTTGAAGATGGCCAGTAGTGTGGGTGAGAAGGAGTATTTTGGAATACATTAATAGGAAAGACAGTGTAGAAATAACATCAGAAATAACAGGATGGGGATGATCACCTCAGAAACAGGGACATAGACAAGGCAGAGGTGTTTGACACTTTCTTCACCTCTGTCTTCAACATGAAAGATGGTTTAAGGGCTCCCAGTGTCCTGGAGGACATGGCTGTGAGAATGATAAAATCACAGTTGACCTTGCAGTTGTGAAGTTGCTGCTCTAGCTGGATCCCACATGGCATGGTGGGATTCATCTGAGAATAATCAGAGCTGGCTGATTGAGGCCTCCCTCAATGATTTTTGAATGGTCTTTGGAATCTGGAGAGGTCCCAGTTGACTGACAGCTGGCTAGCATTGTCACACTTTACAAAAAGGACAAAAAGGAGGAACCTGGAAACTACAGGCCTATCAATCTCACTTCAGTGCCTGGTAAAGTTATGTAGATTATTTTGGGAGATATTGAAAAACACCTGAAAGATAACACAGTCATTGGTCACAGCCAGCACAGCTTCATGAGAGGAAAGTCCTGCTTGACTTTCAAACCTGATTTCATTTTGTGACAAAGTAACCCACCTAGATGGCCAAGGGAAGCCAGCTGAAGTCAACTTTTTGGATTTCAGTAAAAGTATCAGCACTGTCTCTCACAGAATCCTTTTGGACAATATGTCCAGCACACAGCTGGATGAACACATCATGTAGCGGGTGAGCAATTGGCTCATGGATCAAGCACAGAGGATAAGAGTGAATGGGATAGCATCAGACTGGTGACCTGTCACTAGTGGGGTTCCACAGGGCTCCATTTTGGGTCCTGTACTCTCCAACATCTTCATAAATTACTTGAATGTAGGACTGAAGGGGTACTAAGCAAGTTTTCAGATAACACAAAACTGGAAGGAGCTGTTGATTTCCTCAGAGTCAGGGAAGGCTGTGCAGAAAGACCTGGATAAATCAGAGGACTAGACAGTCATCAACCATATTAAGTTATAAAAGGAGAAAGTGCTGGATTTTGCACCTGGGATGGGGCAAACCTGGATGTACATACAGACTGGGGAATGAGATGCTGGAAAGTAGTGCTACAGGAAGGGGCCTGGGGGCCCTGGTCCCTTCAAGTTGAATGTGAGTCAGCAGTGCCCTGGCAGCCAGGAGGGCCAACCCTGTCCTGGGGGGCATCATGCAAAGCATTGGCAGCCGGTCGAGGGAGGGGATTGTCCCTCTCTGCTCTGCACTGGTGTGGCCTCACCTTGAATATTGTGTGCAGTTTGAGGTGCTGCAATATGAGAAAGAGATTAAAGTATTAGAGAGTGTCCAAAGAAGGGCAATGAAGATGGTGAAAGGCCTTGAGGGGAAGCCGTATGAGGAGTGTCTGAGGTTACGTGGTCTCTTCAGCCTGGAGAAGACTGAGGAGACACCTCATTGCATTTGACAACTTCCTTGTGAGGGGAAGAGGAGGGCAAGCAGTCTAATACCCAGTGACAGGACTCGAGACTATGGCCTGAAGTTTAGTCATGGGAGGTTAAAGTTGGATATTGGGAAAAGTTTCTTCACTCAGAGGATGGCTGGGCACTGGAATAGGCTCCCCAGGGAAGTGGTCACAGCATCAAGCCTGCCAGAGTTCAAGAAATGTTTAGGCAATACTCAAGCACAGGATGTGATTCTTGAGGTGGTCGTGTGCAGGGTTAAGGGTTGGATGTTGATGATCCTTGCAGGTGGGTCCCTTCCGACTAGAATATCCTTTCTATGATTCGGTTTTTTCCCCCCTTTTCTTTTTCACTGTAACTGATTTGTTTGATTTCTCCCCACTTTCCCCTACTTGGTGAATATTTTTAAAGAGACAACAATGTGATATACGTGTGCATGTAGTTTTGCATGTGTATACAAAAACACTGAGTTTATAAAATATGCACTATAAATAGGACTTACAATGCAGAAAGAATGGTAATTGTCCTAGGAATGAAACCTACCCTTAATTTTTTGAGGGAATACCAAAACTAGACAATGTTTAAGCATAAAGAAAAAAGCTAATTTTTGCTACTTGGAAGATGCTGTGCTCTTTACCTTTTAAATTCACCAGTTTATTAGAAAAAGAGTTGTTTTGTATGTCTTCAAAATGACCTGTGATGACAGTGTGCTGCCTATAGTACCTGCAGTATGTCTGGCTTTGTACTGCTTACCTTTGGCAAATGGCTGTAACAGTGTAGACTGAAACTAAGGAAGGGTCTGGCATCACATTTGCACCTAAAAGCCCAGACAATGAAATGAAGTCTATCCAAGTGTGTTACATGCATGCCATTGTCTGCCACTCAGCCAGCCAGCTGTGGGCTCTCTTTTTTATTGCTGCTACTATTATTATTATTATTACTACTATTATTACATCCTCATTTTCCTTCACATATGCTATCATGAATTTACTTTTCCCATGGCAAAAGCATGGACACCAAGGAATGCGTGGATGTAGATAAGTGCAGGGCAAACCAAAGCCAAAGAGAGGGAGCCTGTTTTCTGTTTAGTTTCCTGAAAACTAGTCTTGTAGCTCTGGAAATGACATGAATAGCTAATGCCCGCCACGAACACTGAAAGGCGTGTGATTCTCATCTGACTGCCTCCTGCTCCCATCATCAGAAGGGGCTCTGGGAGTGAAAGGTCAGGGGGATAATCCTGCACCTGCAACCCACAGAGGGCTGGGCGCATGGTTTCCAACCAGTCCTGCGTAATTGATGCTAATTGTTACGGAGCCAAGGCAGCCTTCCATGGAGGAGCAGGTGGGAGCCTTTGTTGTGCTTGGGGCCATTATACTAATAACAAGCTTACGATTCTCTGCACAGGCTTAGGAGTATAAAAGCACAAGCAATACTTTGGGGAGCCCTTAAAAGGTTTACTGGGAATCTCCTAACATGATGAAGTAAAAGTCCCTCAGAGTGAAAGGGCAGAACAAACTGAAAAATAAAAAAGGCAGTACTTGCTGGTTGGTGAAGCCCTGAACAAACCTGGGAGATATGACTTTGGGAGCATTAAACTGCACCTGACAGCTTCTGTGGAGAGAGAGATTTTGCACCCTGTGTTCTGTGGGAAGAGTCAGGTGTAAACAGCTACTTAGGGGACCAAGAGAGGTCTCAGAGGAATTTTCTTGGGACCTGCCCATCTGTTTGCAAGTTTTGATGTGAAAGGATAGACTCAGCAAGGGGGACTGAAAAATGACAGGAAAGAGAAAGGAAAGGAGTCCAGCTGCTGATATGATATTGGATTGTAGTCAGGCAGAAAGCGAGTAATTGCTAATACTAAAATGATGTGGGGTTTTGTTTGTTGGGTTTTTTTTTTCCCTTCCTCTATTTTTAAAGGGTTTGTTCCCTCCACCTCCTGCAGACCACCAGACACCCAGCTGGAAGAAAAGAGTGTAGCTTCCACAGGTTTGGGAGAATGAAAGCAGTCCATACTTAAAGATACATCCCAGAGTTTTGCAATTCTATTGGTGGCACTTTAGTAAATACCACAACATTACAGACAAAATAAGAACTAAACACTAAAAAGTACTGTAAATGAAAATAAACACCTTAAAATTGGTAAGAAATAGACTAAATTAGTATGTTTCAGTGTGTGGTTTTTGTACCCTGTGTGATGTGGAAAAGAACTGCAAAAATAATAAAGTATTTCCTAAAAGCTCATAGAAGCATTCTTTTATTCAAGCAAAAAAAAAACAAAACCAAAAAACCCAAACAAAACAAAATGAGGGAAAGTAGAGGAAGAAAACAAACGAAGTGTAGGCTAATTTTATCAGGCTTGTAAATAAGTCTGGAAACACCACGAAAAATGGCCTGTGAATTTCTCAGAAACCAATTAGCAAGTCCTTTTACTCTGGAGTAGATGACCTTTTGGATAGGATTTTCTCATTACTGATACACAAATATGTGATTTATAATGCAATCAGTAGATTGCATTAGAAAGTTAATGCATGTTGCTTGAGGATGTCACATCCTGCATTGAGTGTATATTGGCCATTTTATGTAATTTACTATTCTTTTTTTCAGAGCCTGACTCTGAGGTGTAGTTAAGCTCCTAATTTAATCATGTGTCTCTTAGCTTTATGGGATCACTGTGCCTGGGGAAACTGACATGAAGATCCACTAAAAAGTCTGTTATATCCCTAAAAATTAAAAAAAAAAAAAAAAAGAAGAGAAAAGATGTTGAATGCAATAGGCTAGACGCAGAAAGGGAGAAATCATTTATCAAAAACCATAAACTCATTCAGTTGCCACATGAGACACTATCAGATGCAGATGTCAGGTTACTCAGGAGTTAACCATTACCTGCTCCTCCAAATCTGTTTTAACAGTGTTGGATGTGTGAGCAACCTTTGGAATTTTAAGAACAGAACCCAAACCCTTGAATTTGGTCTGCAGAAGTAATGAATTTTTGTTAAGAATCATGGTAATTAAATACAAAATAAATAACAAATTAAAAAACAAATAACAAATACAAACACAAGCTGAAAAGCACTAGCTAGACTCCCTTTTAGTTCTATTTTCAGAACTTGAAACATAAAGGCTTGTCTGTAGTCCAAGTATTAGCAACCCATTTTGTTTCTTGACACAAATGTTTGGAAGAAGTTTTTTTGAAGAATCTCAAATTTCCAGGAACTGGAAAACCTAAGGTCCCATAGTGTTCTTTGAAATACAGAAGAATTGTCTTCAGTTTATGTTGCTAACAAAAGCTAAAGTCAAGCACACCTGGAAAATTCAGAAGCAAGATTTAAATCACCAAGTCATCGAAAGGAAAAAAGTCGCCTGTACTAACTAGCATTCTGTCTGAATTACTATGTTGGCATCTCTGTGCTGTATCACACTAATTACGAAGGCAAGTTTGCAGGGAAATGAACATACAGAAAGTATATGGTTTTTCTTTTTGCGTCTCATCAGCTAGGGTGCGATGAAGTGATGTTAGGTAGCCTGGTCTGGCCAACCAAACACAGCAGACCACAATTTTTCTCTTTTTCCCCAGTACGATTCAAATCCCTAAGTCTGTGTAAGAGGATTGGTGAAGTTTAAGGCAGATGCCTGTTCTCAGGTAGGAAGGCTGGCTCCCTAAGCATCTCTGCAAAATGTCTGCTGGTGAAAAGGGGATATAGAGTGTTGCCCTGCTGTAGGTCTGCAAACCGCTGCAGATGAGAAGAAGTTGCTCCCTGCAGAGACTTCAGCTGCAACTTGATGCTGCAGAATTTCCCCACTTTGTGTCTCAAGTTGCAGGAAAACTTGCTTGGTGGGTGCTGTACAAGCCTGGTAGTCTGTACCTGGCTTGTGGGTGGCAGAGAAAGAGAGATATGGGCTAAGATGTAAGAATAAGTGCTAAAAAAACCCCAGCTAAATGCTCTCCAAACTCAGAAAGAAAGTTTTACAGGTCTGTATGTGTCTCTGTACCTTGGGATCAGATGCATGTTCATGTTTGGTCCATGAAACAGAGATCTGTAGCCCATTCCCCACCATGCAGAGCTGGGAAAATTGTATCAGCCCACTCTGGAGGGCAAAAATATGCCTGAGAAGTCCAGGATACTGCCTTTGAGCAGATGCAGAATTGAGTTAGACTTGTAATAGCAATGGTGGTAGAAGGGCTAACCAGAGACTAAGGATATTATATATATATATATATGTATATATACTTCACTCCTTAAAAGCACCCCTGAGACACAATTATCTAGAACACACAGTTCCTGCCTTAACACTGGAGTAGGAGTTGCAAAATTATCATTTAGTAGTCTCGTTGGCTGCCCTTCGCTACGAATTCAGGCAGGACATAATAGAAGTCACAGTGTAGTCACTTGCCAAGAAAATTAGAATAGTGGCAGCATCAAAGTGCAGTGCACTAGTATAATTGCCAGAAAATTATAACGCTTTGCAAAAAGCTAATATTTGTATTCATTCTAAGTACTGAGGGCCAATTTTCTGATGAGAATGATAGCAATTGGCATGGTATTTTTCAGACATTCCTTCAGGACTATTTATAATAAGAGACAGTAGGAACTGTCAGAGGTGGCAACTTATTTGTGTTCATTTTTGTATCTTTAACAAAGATTCTTGAGCAAATAAGAAGAAATTTACTGCTTTTCAGGGAAACCCTGATGTCAGGAGTTTCATGTTCTTATCCTACATTAATAGCGAGTGCAGCACTGCATAGAAAAGATAATCAAAATTAAATCCCATACTGAAATTGAACCACACAAGAAGAAAAATGTGACAATGTACTTTGGTTTTCTGCACCCACAGTATGACATCTTTTAGAATTACCACCATACCATTACAATATGTCTGTTTTATGAGCAGCAATAGAGTAGCTTTTCTCCAAAAAATACCCCTTTGTTTTTGTCAAGAATTTTGAACAGACATTCTGGAGATCTGCATGAACTCTCCTACGTTGCTTTGGAGGTGAAAGATAGACTGTGTCATTACCAGCACATCCCATATGGAATTCTCAGCTGCAATCTTCCACCCACTTAATTGCCAGTATATAATTGTGAAGGAAAGTCTTACTCTTTGTTAAAATACAAGGTAATATATTCGAGACAGACGTGCCATGCAAACAAAAAGTTGTCATGTTGCTTTGAATTTTCATGGATTCTCATGTGCTGGCAGGCAGTTTTCACAGGGATAAAAGATATTTGGTCTTAGTGAATGACTTTCTTCTATGTTCAATATTGCAATAAGCCATTTTGTTTGCTGGCAAAAGTATTTCCATAGAAATGTTTTGTTCATATTGCTTTCACAAAAAGTAGGAATTAGTCAAGAAGTCACACTGGCTAAAGGTCAGATGGGTCAAATGGCTTTAATTTAGCAAAAATCCTAATGAGTAACATGGAGGTTTCAGATATGTTTTTAACAACAACAAAAATAAAAGTGGCAAAGAGCATTTCATTGAGTTTTCAACTGATTGTGAAACTAGAATTCACCTTAGCTTTATCAGAATTTGAAAAGACTTCAGCATCTGCAGTTAAATTGTAAATAATTTTTTGACAGTTTCCATGCAAATGTTTCTGTTCTGAAGCTATCTGAAAGACTTTTGTATTGAGAAAAATATTCACATTTCTCTTTAAAGCAAACTTTCACACCTTACCTACCAACCTCCACCATATTAGAGTTCCCTAGCAATATTATTGCAACGTAATTTGTTGGTGAGAAGAAGGATTTTCTCTGCCACCCAGAAAATATTCAATTCAGTGTAACTAAAGAGTTTTTCCTCAGGTAGTTAGTAACTCAAAGGACTGGTTTGATCAACTTATTTCTTCTTTCTGTGACTTAATTCAGACATGCTTTTTTCTTGAACAGCTAAAGCAAAAGCCATCAATACGATTGCACTGATTGTTGTATTTCTGCCTTTGCTTGCTACAGAATCTGTTAACTTGCTTCACATGCTGTGAGGAACAGCTTAAGCAATTTTGGGACTGCTTTTGAGACCATTAGTTGTAAGTTATTAAATGCACATTGTTAATAATGGATAAGACTGAGAAGTAGTGTAGTAGGCATTATTCCCATTGAAGATAATGGCTCTTTGCCAAGTGAGTTTGCAGCAATTATGCCAATTGTGAAATCTACTGAGCATAAACTGAAAAAAATAGGAATGGCTCTTCAATATATTCAGTAATTATTCTCTTAACTACATTTTAAAAGTGCATCTGGACACTGGACAAAGTCTTCAGAATCTAAATGAGCCAAAGACAAGCTCTCCTCACATTACAACAGGGGAATTCAACCAAATGCATTTATTATACTCTGAAATCACAGCTGACTTCTAGCAGTGCCAAAAAAAGAGAGATTTATACAAACTGCTCATAATTTTTAAGCACTGATTACAGCTGAAGTGCTATTTTTGTGTGAACAGAATTTGTTACCAAGTGCCATGTAATAGAATATAAACTTTGCAAAAGTCCAGAGACATAGATGTTAATCAAAATGAAGTCATAGAAGGGAAAAAAAAACGGTTTTATCAAGCCTTAAAAAAAGGTGGTGGTTGGGGGCAAGAGGGGAGAATTTTTGTACTAATTTGATGACTTATCTTTACAGAATTGAAACTTGAAAAAAATACGAGACAGAAGATTCCTTTTACAAAATTACTGCCAATTCAGGCAAAATAGCTGGTTTCTTTGATTTCTTTTGTCCTCCCAGAGTTCACAAATCAAAAGTATATAGTAAAAAACCATGAAACACCTGACCAGCAATCATAGGTGCTGAACAGTGTAAGAGGAAGAGACAGAATATAATTTTAAAGACATCTTTTTATATTTTTAGGAAACCTTGCAATTGCTTGAGGATAAGAAATATGAATTTGCTACTAATTAAATTCTAAAGGTGAGAAACCCCAGACTTGCATCCTGAAGGAATGTGAGAAGTTTGTAGATCAATCTGCCCTTATGCATAATCACCCAAGATGGTCACACAGATAAGCAGCATCTTTCAAAATGCTTTGCAGTGATTTGGTCATGAATGATTCCATGGAATTATTTAATGTTTTTTTTTACTATGCCATCAATTATGTCATAGCCTCCTAGGGTTTCTTTTTTGCCTATCAGCTAAGATAGCTTCCATCTCTGCCCTACTTGTCTCATCTGTTTCCTCTTGCATGTATATACAGAGATACACAGAATGTGCATGAATAGAGGGAAAATGTTTCTAAAAATTCAGCCCACAGTCCTAACTAAACCCTGGGAATAGACAAGCTGCCAGTGTTGAGCTGGAGGAGAAGAGGGACTGTTGACAGGTACTGTTGACAGTATTTTTCTTAAAACTATTTACTATTTTAATTGTAGAAATACCTTGAAAACACATGGAAAGCATGGTTAGCTTAGATCTATTCACTCCATCCCACCAAGAAACAGTTAATTAAAGCTATAGATGAAAAAAGCAGGTCAGATTTGTTAATCTGCTGTAAAAGTCTAGCTTGGCATGCCAGTAACTAATGTCATAATCTTATACTTAGTGTGGGTGTGTTTTTTTAACTCTCATGTTTCTTTTCTCTTCTTTGACTGATCTTGCTGAAGAAAATATCTGTATGCAATCTCTGAGTCAGGATAAATTCCCATTCTCCATGTCTCCGTATCTCAGGAACCCCCCATATACTAATGTAAAAAACCAAAACAAACAAACAACAACTCAAAGTGTGAGAATCATTCTGATAGATATATCTTGAAATTGCACATGAACTGAAGAGAAATTTCTCTAGGGAAAAGTAGTTTCAAACTCTTGCATGGCAATTAGACCTTAATCTATTTTAGCTGCTGTCAGATTCAATGGAAATTTTAAGCATGAGCTTTCATTCCTGGGAAAGATAAATGGAACAGATCTGCTCTAAGTTAAACATGTGCTTAAAAGTTCTTTACAGGTATGTTTTTTTACATAATGATCACAAATTAAATACCTTTTGAAATTACTAAGAGAGAGAGGGACATAAGTATTCTCTAAAATAATGTGTTCTCCAATTTGCAGCTGTGGTCCTGTGAGAAGCAGCACTTGATTTGGACCGTATCCTCACCAGAATAAATAAATGTAATCCCAAAAACTATAATACAAGGTATTCTGAACCCAGTCTTTCTGATGGTGTAAAATGTCAGTGCTGTTTTTCTAATATACAAATATTATGTTCCAGCCTCTTTTGTCTTATGCATTAATAAAACATTAGTGCTTGACAAAAAGCCAACAATGATAACAGCATCAGCTGATGATATGGCACAAGTATGAGTGGTTAAAAAATTCTTACATTATTAAATTAATGATTGATACACTAACACAGCAGTCATAAACTAGGTGCTATGTTAAGGTACAATGCAATGATACTGAAGTAACAGTAGTTTCCTTCAAATTACAGTTAATAAACCAGTTTCAAAATCATGTCTGTGTAATTGTGTTATTGACAGTAATTTATACAAATTAAACAAAACCCTCTTAGTTGTCTTAACTTGTCAAAACTCAAGAACAACGTAAAAAAAATCAATGTCATCCACATGTTCAGCCATAAAATAAAAGCTCAGGAAGTGAACACCAGTGTTTTTCTACTTTACATACACAAATTACTCTAAGCAAGAACTACTGGGTACAGAGCATGGTATGAGGGTCTGGAAAAGACAGTAGCTCACCACCAAAGAAGAATAAAAAGAGAAAACTGATTTTCAAAGTAAAATAAACCAGTGTATTTGTAAATAATTGGGACAAAACAAGTGGAAGTTTTCAAGTCCACCGTTGCTCCTGCAAAATTGAGATTCGGGGAGTTTGTACTTTTGACATAGCTTTCCTTGTTTATTTGCAAAATTTTTACTATTTTCAAACAGAAAATTCTTTGAAACCACTAAATTAATTCTTGATTTTTGGTTGAATCTATTTACAGAATAAGTATTAACATAACAAACAGAATTATAAGCATATTAAAAAAAGTTATTAATTTTCTGCTGAATTAAGTAAAAACCTTTTTCAAAATGAGGATTCTGATACTGTTCAAAAGTAAACAGTTCTTTTTATTTTATTTTATTATTTTATTTTATTTTATTTTATTTTATTTTATTTTATTTTATTTTATTTTATTTTATTTTATTTTATTCACTCCCCCTCACTTTTAAAATCATCATTGCAAATGCAAAATGTGAGTCCATTCAAATAGTGGACTTGTCCAGGTAAGAATACTCATTTTTGGCTATTTGCTATTACATTTCTAGAAGTCAATAGGATGCATCAATTTTGAAACTGAATGAAAAGCACCTCAAACCTAATTGGTTGGTACACCATGGCTTCCTCAGGCAAATTCTGGCTGAGATACAGCTTCCATGAGAAAAAAAAAACCAACCAAACAAAAAAAAACCCAAAAAACCCAAAACAAAACAAAAAAACCCAAAAAACAAATTTGTCAAATGAAAGCTTCTGCTACTATAACTACATCTTTACTAATGTTTCTGTTAACACAAAAACCTTTCATTCATATTAATTATGAATGTGAATAAAAATTTTCTGTGCCATACATCTCCATCCTTAGAAAAATGATGTCCTGCAAAGGCATTGCATGAGTAGGAGAACAAAATTATTGGGACAACTGCCTGAGGTCCATTTCAGCAAGGCTTGCCAAAACTTTGGACTGGTTGAATTCGGTTCTTCCTGGAGGGAATAGGTGACTGAGATCTTGTGCTGCTTGGGGTGATTGATTATTGCAGAGTTACCTCCAGTCAAATTAGGGACCTAATATACCATCATGGAGAGGGAGTTTTGTTGAAAGTCTCTCCGGGTGGGCTGCTGCTGTGTGATGGAGGGTCAATATAGCAAATAGGGTGGCTAATGCATTTCCTGTGCAGTTGTTCCTACTGCAGCACTCTTGGTGGAGAAAGTGCTGCTTGTCACCCTAAATGATAGCATGTTTACCACCACTGCTACAATCCCAGAAATTACAAATCAGACCACTCTGTTCATCTCAAATGTGAGGTATCCATCTACTAAAGGCTACTTCAGCTGTGAACCATAATAGGGAGGAAAAGAGGTGCCTCTCTCCTGTACCACCAAAGGATTGCCATCATTAACCATGAATCTGTACCTCAATGGGCCAAGAACATCAAGTTTAAATAAAGCCTTATTTAGTTCAGGCTCTGCAGTGCTGAGTGGGACTCAAGTGTCTGGAAACACTTTAATTCTGAACACCATGAATATTCCCACAAAGCAACTGTTTTTGCCATGTAGTTTTTACACTATTTCTTGAGCAGCTGCACATTCTTTACCCAGAGAAGACTGTAACGTATCTACTGTGCTTTTGGCAATATAAAAATTGCACAAAGCATACACTAGTTTTCAAATCTCCTATGATCTGTTATGTCTTAATAAGGAAACATTAAACCAAAATGGAGCTGTATTAAATTCAAAAGTAATATTGAGTTAATAAATTTTAAAAAACTGCATCTCTAGTGCATCTTCCTGTTGTAATTCTTTTCCACTCAAACACTGCCTATACAAAGAATTATAAAATTTACTTACAAAAAAAAAATAGAAAAAAATGATCAGACACTAGATTTTAGTTTTACAAGAATCTCTTTGCTCTCAGTTCTGGATTAAGTCTAGACAGATGTAAAGACCATCAATCATTTTTCTTAGATTAATAACAAATATAATTAATACATCCATAGGACCAATAAGATGTTAAATAGATTGCTATTAATAAACCCCCCTAATGTTGTCTTGTAAAACGCACTTCAAAATGATTTTCAAAGGAACACCCCTATAAACTCAAGCAAGCCTTATAGAATGACATACATCAACTCTTCCATTTTCACAATTAAAATTAAGAAAAATTGTGGCAACTCAAAATTAATTAGTGCCCACTGATAAACATTACATACTGAATTTTAGAAGCAAATGTGATAACATCTGTGAGATTGCATGCACAGATATTGAAAAAGAGCCTGAGAAACACAGCTTTCATCAAAACATAGGAAGAAAAGTGTTATAATAATGTAGAAGTACTGGAATTCTGACTGAAACTGAGTTTACATTGGGCATGTAGTGACTAGAGAATAATCAACCTTGCATGACTCATATTAACACTGTATTCCCCTAGCTTTCTTTAGCCAAGGGTGTTGTGTTAGAAATGGTGATTTCTTTATACAGATTAGAGGCACATCTTTTTGGACAAAATGTCCAGCCCCCAGCTGGATAAACATATCATGTGTTTATCATGAGCATGATGATAATTCAGGGGCCTAGCTCAGATGGTAATAGTACATAAGGGAACACCAGACTGGTGATCTGTCACTAGTAGGGTTCCACAGGGCTCCATCTTAGGCCCTGTGCTCTCCAATATCTTCATACAGGACTTGGATGCAGGAATGGAAGGATACTAAGCAAGTTTGAAGATGACACAAAACTGGGAGAAGCTATTGACTCCCTCAGAGTCAGAGAGGCCCTGCAAAGAGACCTGGACAAATTAGAGGGCTGGGAAATCACCAACCATATGAAGTTCAACAAGAGAAGGTACCAGATTCTGTACCTGTGATGGGTACCTGGATGTTTGTACAGACTGGGGAACAAGATGCTGGAAAGCAGTGCCATGGAAAGGGACCTGGGGGTCATGGTCGATGGCAAATTGAAAGTGAGTCAGCAGTGCCCTGGCAACCAGGAGGGCCAACCCTGTCCTGGGGGGCATCAGGCAAAGCATCACCAGCCAGTCAAGGGAGGGGATTGTCCCTCTCTACTCTGCACTGGGGCAGCCTCTCCTTGAACATTGTTTGCAGTTTTGGGCGCCAAAATATAAGAAAGATATTAAGCTGTAGAGTGTCCAAAGGAGGGCAACGAAGATGGTGAAAAGCCTTGAGGGGAAGCCGTATGAGGAGCATCTGAGGTCACTTGGTCTGTTCAGCCTGGAGGAGACTGAGAGGAGACCTCATTGCAGTTACAACTTCCTCATGAGAGGAAGAGGGGCAGACACTGATCTCTTCTCAGTGGTGACCAGTGACAGGACTCAAGGGAATAGTCTGAAGTTGTGTCAGGGGAGGTTAAAGTTGGATATTAGAAAAAGGTTTTTCACATGGAGGATGGTTGAGTACTGGATCACGCTCCCCAGGGAAGTGGTCATAGCACCAAGCCTGACAGAGTTTAGGAAGCATTTGGACAATTCTCTGAGATACATGACCCTTGGAGATGGGCTTGTGCAGGGCCATGAGCTGGTCTGAATGATCCTTGAAGGTCCTTTCCATCATATTCTGCGGTATTCTGCACAACTGCAAACAATACTAAACCTCATATTCTGTATAATGATTAAGATTTTATTCTCAAACTGCAAGTATATCTGAAACTAATTGTCTCCCACAGACTAATTCACACTTGTAAAGGGGCTCTAATGGTATCTTGGGGACTAGCACTAAACTCTCTGTATTTTCACAGTAAGAGTCTCTGATGCCTCTCTTTGATTTTTTCAGACTATTTTGAAAAGGAATCACCAGGAGTTTTTCAGGTATTTAGAATAATGGATTCAGTAACAAAGCAAATGGGAGAAAATATAGAGGAATTATCAGCTGCATGCCACATTGACCTCAGAGCTTTATTTCATGCTTTTTCTTATCATTTCAATTCCTTATGCTTTCTCCATTTACCTAAAATGCAATTTCTCCTAGATCATTTTTATTGTTTTCAAGCCTATTCTTCCAAATGTTTTTCTAAGTTTCAGTAAGACGAGTCATAGCAGTAAAAATTGTTGCTGCAGTTCTGCAACTACAATAAATCAGCAGCAAGCGATAACTCAGGACCTGCACTGAAGGTGCCATTGGCATCCATAGTGTGCATGGACAATGGGGCAAGCTTTGAGAGCATGGTCATCTTTTGGATGAATTTCCACTGGCTAAAGTTTTTCTTGTGTATTTTTAAAACCTCTAATATCTAGTAACGACAATAATAATTGTGGGTGTCAATGTTTGAATGCTGTCAGCTGTAAGCTATTGTAGTTTAAGCCTATTACCCAGTTATGAGGAAACTTACTATTACATGCACAATGCATTTAGTTATAAAAGTAAGCACAGATTGTTTTGCAGCCTATCTTTTTCAACATTTTGAAGCTCATGAAATTCTTGTGAATTGAAAAGCCAGAGTAAAGTGTTCTCAGCTGAGACAAAAATGCATTGAACCTTTCAGATCTTATGAAGCTACTCAACTTTGGTATTATTTCTGGCTACTAGATTTGATTTCTGCCAAAATGTGCATGGCTGACTAATGTCATGATTCACTGGTGCTCCACTAACCTAAATGAAACTGGAATTGTTCTATTTTCAGTCAGTAACAAAGTTTTTAGGTGTTCTCAGGCTTTCAAACTGTTTCCTGAGCAAATACATATTTGTGGCTTCACTCATAGGTTTTTCTTTCCTTTTAGTTACTTTTTTTTTTTTTATTCAACTTCCATTCAAAGGAAAGCCTATTATGATTAAGGCATGCAATTTGCTTCAGTTATGAAACCCTCTCTTGTAGCTTGGAGGTCAAGGTGAAGATATGCTAGGGCACAGATGCAACAGCTCCTCTAGGAAGTCACTGAGAGACAATGTGCTTACTAAAGGGTTATTGGGCTACAGTCCCAGAGCTCTTCACATCTGCATTCAATCTGCCCATGGAGTTGTCTCCAACAGAGCTGTTAGCAAGTTTATGTTTCTAGTACTCAGCATCATAACTCTGACCACTTCAGACTCTTTAACTAAGTCCAGTCCTTTCCTTGAAGCCATAAAACCTGTCTGCAAACCTCAGTGAATTCTGAAGATTGAGAAGTACCTTTCTCTTTCTTGACTGACAGCTGAATCTGTGGCCTTTGCAAAGGAAGGAGGCCCTATTCATACAAAACTTCATTCTCTTAGGAAAAGGTGGAGGGTTTTTTGTTATTAAAAAGGAATAATATCAGTAAAGAAATCTGAAGATGTTGTAATGTTTTGCAATAGGTGAAAGGGAAAACTGTACTGTATTTGTAGAGAGCAGTTGTGAAGAATCTTTCTACAATTGACTTCTATCTCAGTACTTGGCTCAGCACTCCTCCAAACTACCTAGTACCCCCTCATTCATGCCCTGAAGTAGAAGGTGTTTACATTTGCCACCCTGGTCTGCTTACTTCTTGCTGCAGGTGCAGGTAGTCAAACTCACGTTTGATAGTTCAGTGTTTTCCAGCATTTCCCCAGGCCTATTGTCTACTCATTGTCTGCTGGGTTTTATGCCCCATAAATTGCTATTTAGTCTGCAGCTTTAATTAACACACCCCTGGACAGCAATTCAATTCTCATCTTTCACTTTTGACATAGATCTATTGTCCATGTTTCAAGAGTAAAATATGAGCAGGCCTTGACATTTCTATATCCATTCAAGAGTGATACCGGCTATAGGTAGGAGAACACTTAATTCCTGCTTGTCTTCAACGCAGTGTTACAATTATTACAAAATTATGGATGTGAAATTATTTGTAATGGTGCATGCAGGGTTTGGATCTGCAAATGATTGGACAATTTTTGGGAAAAACAAAACAAAACAAGATTGCACAAAGAATAAAAGAGGCAGGAAAAGAGGCTTACCATTCTTAAGACTATCCAAATTCTGTGGTTATAGAGCAAAAAAACTGAGGGGTCTTTTTCTATAATGTAGTGTCTATTTTATTCTGTTATATTTATGTATCACCTTTACTATAACAATATTTTGGAACATTCCAGTAATAGGTATAGTGACAACACTAACATCAAACACCTATGCTTTGTGCTTACTAAACTTAAGTTTTAATATCCAAAGCACAAACAATATGCCAAGTGTGGGATTTGGACGGGTTGTAGAAAGAATTTTGACAGATTTTTCAAAGCTAAAGTCTAACAGTTTATACTAATCTCCAAGGTTTTAATATAAATATGAAATTATGACCCCAGTTCATGCCTTGGAATAATTCCAGTAATCACAGTGGAGTTCCTTTGGGGATGTATTTGTCTCTGGTTTTTTCCAGACATCCACTTCTGTGGTTCCTAACCTGCAGTGTATTATTTTGTATTCTTTGAGTAAAGAGACAGAAAAGCAAAGGAAAGCCAAGTAACTGAGATGTCCCTGCTTATATCCTCAGATATTCATGCCTTAGACATCCATTTTTTACCTAAAATTGTTTACCAAACTCAGATGCAATTGTGTAACTATTTTACCAGTTTTCCAGACATGTCTGTAATTTATTTGTTTGTTTGCCTCTTTTTCTGGTTTACTCTTGTTCCTCAGCCCAGTTGGAGAGCTTCTGCCACGGCTAAATACTTTCTTCCTTCTCCTGTATTTGGCTCTACTACCTTGTCTGCAAAGTTGTAAATGTAGCAACCATGCTTTAAGGTTTCAGGCAGAAGCATTTGCCACAGAGCAGTGCACCAGGCTGGAATTTTGAGTGGCATCATCACCTGCTGCGCCTTTTTACCATTGCCTTTTATGCTCTTTTCCCAGACCCAGTGCCAAAATTTTGTAGACATTGCAATAACTCTGTTGGCAAAAATGAGCCTTCTTGAAGTTTGGATGTGTCAGCATCCAAGAGAAAGAACATGTTTCTGAAGTATTCAGTGCAATAATTTCCTTCTTTTAGCCTGGTTCTCTATACTTCTAATATTTACTGCTATTTCAAAAGATTTTTATTAAGTTAACTATAGAATGCCAAGGACACTTCTGTGCGATGTCAGGGTGAAAAGGGGAACCATTACAGAAAATATTAAGAATCCAGAAAGAAATATTAATAATCTTGAACACAGATTACATAGAGTTTGGATACATTAGTAAAGACAGATACATAGAAGAAATAATATAACAAAAGTATTCAAATTCGTATTTCAATATAGTTGTATTTAAATGTATATGGATTGCTCTTATGTCATTGTATGAATGGTTATATGTGTCTGTGCCTTACTGTCTTGGCATTATGAACTTTCACATATTTCCAAGCAGTCCCTGCATGTATACATATTCAAAACATCATAAGGATCTATTCAAATAAATATCATTGTGGAGCAAATTTGAACAGGCTTAAGACTAAAAGACATATCACATGCTTTACAGTTGGCAGAAACTAAATATTCTTTCTAAGGGGTTTTTTTGGTTGCAAGTTTATTTTTTTGGGGGGGGATGTTGTTTTTTTTTAATGAAATTTATATCATATCATTGTATCAGAATAACTGTGATCACTCTCCAATTTTGCAGTTCATCTGTGCAGGCAAGGAACAGTGATCTATTAAGCAGGAACAACTAGCATATTACAAAACTCATCTTTTCTTTCCAGAAAATGAGAAAGCTTCAATTAATAGAATGTTTTCATTGTGGGTTTTTGCCCTTGTGATTAATGCAGACACATGGGAACAGAGACAGATAGAGATTTCAATAGCGGGCTGAAACAGCTGGTTTAATGTAGCAACAGCAGCAGTTTATAGCTCTGAGAGCATGGTAATCAGTTCGTGTAATGAAAGACTTTGCTTCGCCCTGCAAGTACTGCCTTGCTTAATGCAGCAACAGGGTCCAACACAGAATTTATATAGCATTAATCTCACAACAAGCTTTCTCAGCTAAATGTGTCTTGGACTAAAAATAGGGTTTAACTTAGTCTCAAAAGTGAAATAAGATGTTGAAGTTAGTTACTGAAAGTCCTTTAGGCCACTATTTCTGGTAAAAAACTTTCTCCTTTATTCTTTCACTTCTTTAATCTTCATTTAAAACTTGTTGCAAGCTATGATGACCTAAATGTTCCTATCAACCAAAGATGTACTTGTTAAATCCAACACTAAGCATGTCAATGCTGAACCTAACAGGAAAATTTCTTACAGATACTGCTCTTCATCTTCCAAAAACCAAGCCATCATTAACTAGCAATCAGTAACAGCCTTTATTGTGCAGCAACAGGAAGGTCAGGGAAGTCAAAAGGAATAGGAGACTTACAAGACCTGCCTTTATTTTTTAAGGCAAATATACTGAGAAATCACAAGGGAGCAAAAATGTTCTCATTTCTTTTGACTCTTAATGGGAACGTGAGACCTGCTCTCCATGAATAAAAAATTATTAGTTTGCACTCTCCAGACCTGTTGTATCTCAATTCACAGATGATGGGAGTGTGTGTGCATGGCTAGCTCAGGGAGCCCAAACCCCAAAATTTCTAGGGAGAGTTTGATCTACTGCCCAAGCAAAGATTGACTATGTAATCCCAATGCAATAAATCCACTGCTGTTCCAAAGAGTGGGATTTACAGTGTGTGCTCAAGCCAACTTTGTTGCACATGCCAGGAAAGATTCAGAATTATCATGAATGAGTTGAAAATAGTTACAATCTGTACAAGCTGTAAACGGTTCAATTTCTGGAGCTATAGCTGCCTATGAAGGGTTTACTGTGCTTAAGCAAAGTAAAGAGAAAGAAAATGGGTAGCAAAGGCAGAAATTTCTCAGAAATAAATCTGTAATGGAAAAGGAAGTCCTCGATAACAAAATAGAGAAAAATGGATAGGAACATAGAAATGGATAGAACATAGGAAAAAAACATCAAAGTTCTCTGTAGAGCACATTTTACCATCCTTTT
Source organism: Sclerurus mexicanus (assembly GCA_013396755.1). Taxonomy (NCBI): domain Eukaryota; kingdom Metazoa; phylum Chordata; class Aves; order Passeriformes; family Furnariidae; genus Sclerurus; species Sclerurus mexicanus. Next base: position 206,501 of record VWZF01006068.1, read on the forward strand.
CATGAGAAGAGCAAAGAGCTCAGTCCTGTGAGCCTGAACATAAGTGAAAGAGAGTAAGGTACCTTTAAATGAAAAAAAACTCTCATAGACAACAGCTGGGTTTGTTTGTTTGTTTCTTTTATATCTTAAAAAAGTATATTTTCATTTTAACAACCAATAAATTTCTAAGGCTGAGGTTTTAGTGGCATTTTGAGAAGTTGGCCCTGAAAAAACATATCAGAATGAATATACGTGTTACTTCTTCAAAGCTTATTCTTCAAAGCTTAAACCAAATTATGTTTTTCATAACCTGCTGTAGCCACCATTTTAAAAATTCTGGGGCTATGTTTACCCTAGAAGCTATTGTTGTGCCCTGTTCTCTTTAGCTCTAAACTGACCTCACATTCTAAATAATGGGAGGTTTCAAAATACTGCAAATACTGCTTAAATTTCAAGTATTGCACAAGTTTTTATCCTGCATTCCTTTTGCAGCACCTTTGGGAAAAGGCATTATGCTTTTCTGCTTATGACCCAGGCTCATGCCCACTGCTTCATTTAACCACCTTTGGGATTAGTATTTCTGCTCAATTGTCATGGGCACTCCCAACAATTATTATTGCCAAGGGAACTATTGCAGTCATCTTTTTCATAAGGCTTCAATTAAAAGTCCTGAGGGAGGGCATTTGAAGAGGTATTTTATTTTAAAAGCCTTTAAACACTGCACAACTGATGCATTCTGAAGAACTCCCTGCCATTCCTTCTAATTTTTTTTTTCTGTCTTGTAGTCTATCTCAGTCATTAATTCTGGCATGCTCTGGCAAACTGCTTTTTATTACAGTCCACGTGTGCAATCAGTTTGGTGGAGTACATACTGTGATGTATTCATGTTACTAGCATTAGATATCTAAGTTTTATACCTAGATTCAGGATCTAGTCTGACTAATGTGTCTCTGTAGGAAATGGAAAGAAATAGGTTCATCCAGAGGGAAAGCACAGTTCCCTGATTTGCACTCTGGAGAAGATTTTCATTATTTTTTGAGGATAACAGAGAGGTATACAGCTCTTAGGTCATCAAGCAGGCAGCCCATGACTAGCAGAAGCAGCCTGGCAGGGCAGTGCTGGGTACTTTAAATTCTCAGTCGCAGGGGTATAGAAGACAATGCAGACAAGTGAGACCATCTCCATCTATTCAAGGAAAAATGGCTTCCTGTCCTTTTCTCTCCAGAAAAGGAGATCTAGTCATATACATAAAAAGTAATCAAACTGCCCTTGATGAAATAAAAGTACTGGGTAAAATATAAACTTTCTTATTGGTGCTTATAGATATAACAGTCGTATTTTAAGAGGCAGATTTGTGTCAATTGCAAAATGGTTGACAGCAATCACAGGATATTATATGTTGCTAAAATTAAAAAAAAAGAAAAAATAGATAAAACTTACATTTTTAACATTTTTCAATAAAATTACTATTTTTGAGAATATTTTAACAAACAACATTCCATCAACATTATGTCAATACAGTCATATTACTCATCTCAGTTCTCATGTGACTTATTTATGATTCACAAAAGAATTATCCCTATCCAAATGGATTTTAATTGAATTACAAAACAAAAAGAGCCTTTTCTAACTTTCTAACCTTCCTGACAAACCAGAATAGGGTCAAAGAGATTTGAAGACTCATTGAAGAACATGTTTTAATTTATTTCAGATAGACTCAGGGGAACTTTGTTCCAGATGGTAACCTTAACCTTTCACAACAAACTCTCTATCTGTGGTAGTCCCTTATTACAATTAGATCCATATCCATCTGATATTTTGGTGGTCAGGAATTTCCTGGTGTCATACCACCTATGATTATATACTTTGCATAATTTATTATGAGTACCTGTCATAACAGAGGAAAGGGGTTTAAGTTTCACTCATATGACTATTAAATTTTTTTAAGTATATTCAGTGTAAACACTTCAGAAAAAATCAGAAAACAGAAAAAATCCTTGCACCTAACTCCTCCTTTTATCAATTTTTATGTTAATACAAACACTTTATTTCTACTTTTATTTGCAATTTTTGACCATAAAGAATTTGAAGACCAGTTTTATGCCAATGGTCAGTTTCAGATAGTAAAGTCACTTCTGTATCTAAATAAGAACTGTGTGCACAAAACCCCCACCAAAATATTCATGACACATTAGTTGTGCTTAGTGTCATGTATATTTCCAGTTAGGTTGACACAATAAAGCAAAAGTAATATGGTTTTTGCAAGTTCTGAAAACAAGAAGATTATGCTTCTAACAGCACCAAAATGACAATATTTACCACATTTAGGCTATGTAATAATGATTTTATTTTCATTTCATAGAAAACCTAATATTGTAGGAATCATAAATGTTCACTGTTTAATACAGGTCACAACTCCCTGCATGATCCTAGATACCTTATCTAGATCTTTACCAGACCCTGTATTTCTACATAATACACATAGAATTGACCCATGTTCCCACCTTTATTACGGTATTGTATAGATTGTCTCCATTTAGAATATCAGATGCAACATTTTTAAAAGCTTGAGAGAGTTTACCTCCTTCATCACCACCCCTACTCAACTAAATCAACTTACCTTGAATATTGAAAAGTAATTTTTAGGCTGGGATCCATGGATACCTTGACGTTTGTGGTCTATTTCCAAGGAATTTTGTAAGGTAACTAAGGAAAGTAAGAGGAGCATCAACAAGCTTAAATTCTCTTCAGCAGGTTTAGCCTCTCTCCTGGAAAAATTTATATGCTGTCAAATTAGGAAAAACAGTTGAAAATCACCTTATGGATGGATTTGATGAATTACAGAAAAGCATTAACACTCATGAAGAAGTCCTGCTGCAAATTGTATTATCAGCCTTGTCATCTCAGAGTATTGTTTCCTTTCAAGCTACAGAGCATTTGCAAGTGCTGTTTGTACTGTAATTTAATTTTTTTTACATTCGGATATTCTTTTTCTTAGAGAAATATTTCTGAACACTGTATTTTCAACCCCATACTTAAGGTGCTTCATTTCTCCCACTTGACTTAATTATTTTGTGAATTTGGTGAATTTTTTATTTCCCATAAATTAATGCAGTAGTTGCTGTGCACATAATTCTTATTCAAAGATTACATTTTATCTTTGTAGCTAATATACTGTATTCAAAGTTTCTCATAAATTTTAGCCTGGTCTTTGGCTCACTCATGGTTTACAGTAGCAAACATTCATTCTTTGCACATTACACAAACTAAACTTCTCAATTTTTCAGGCGTTAATATTTTCCTAGAGAACTTGTCTTGATAAGCTGCTCTTCAACTGGAATAAACAAAATGCATTTTGACTGAAAATTTTGTGCTCATGGTAATAGCTCCAGCTTACAAAATATAGGCCTTGCATCACACACACACACACACACACGCACACACACACACACACAAAATCTCATTATACCACCCTCCCACTCCCCCATTCCTTATTCTTCCTCCATAATGAAAGCTTGCTGTTTCCTATTTTCAGTTATTAAGCTTAAGCCTCTCCTCAGACCAATTTATTCATATTTTTAACCAGTTTGGCTTTATGGAATTATTTGCACCACTTTCAGAATACCACCTGTATGTATAATTTTCTTTGTACTGTTCTGTCAGGCAGAAACATCCTGTTGTTTGGGGCTTTTTTCTTATTTTTAATTCTTGTCAAATTATTTTTCCCTGCAAATCCAAGAAGCTCTTGTACTTTAAAGTAAGCAGTACTTTACACTTGTCTTTTTCTCTTGTTTTGTGATAAGAAAAGTTTTGGAAGCACAATGAATACATACATGTGTGGGCACCAAGTATCTGAAAAAACAAGTAATCCTTCTGTCCAGCACAGAGACAGTCAGTCTGGGAAGGTGCATCCCTAATCATGGGACACCGCTTCATCTTTCCTTGGAGATATCTGTAAGGCCATGTCGTCTTGTTACAAAACATCCCACTTCAGAGACTGCTGGAACAGATGAACACGTTCATTACATTGTGGCTGTTTGGAGCATAACATGGGGAGGAAGGATTTCACAGTGCTTCCCTCTTGCAGGCAATGGACAGAGATAATCCGTGTGATCTAAGTAAAAAATTGACCTAAAAATTAGTTGATTTAGGCTTTAAATTTTCCTTTTTTTGTTAACTATTCCTCTAATTAGTCTATAATGAGTTTCTATTACTGTGGATATCCAGAAGTCTGAGGGCTAAGGTTGACTTATCTACCTACTTAGTACTCCTCCAATAGCCTGTGAGAGATTATAAGTCATGCTCAGGTATGCATGTAAACTTCTGAAGAGACTGTGTGTCTCAAGCTATAGCTGAAGCTTTAATAATTGGGTACAATTTAAAAGCTCTGAACGTCTTAGACATGGCCTTGAGTCAAGCACCATTAATTCCATGTTCAAAAGTGGACTGAAAAGTGTGAACTGGGCCCACCTTTATATAGATCCTAACATGGAGCTAGAAAGAACATCAGTTTTGCATTTGAAAACAGACAACATTTATTTCTTATGTTTCTATCGAACCTTTGGATGCTTTTCATACCTAGACATGTGTGTTGAGGGGCTGGGACTGCTTATGATCATGTTCAGCAGCATGGTGCTCTGTGACAAAAAAAAGTTTTGTTGATCAGCCTGATAAGAGCACCTGGTTTGGAAGCATGCTCTTGTTTCCTTCCTACTGGCATGACTGATTTTCCTTTCAATGGATACTAATGAGAAAAGGAGTGGGAAGGTGATAATTTTTGGACCTTACTCAACATATATCTAAGAGGTAGTTAGTGTGATACCTGAACCTAAAAGCTGGAAGTTTATGTGTGATTTATGATGGCAGTCTAAAGATATTTTCAAGGACTACAATAATGAATCACACTCTTTATTTCACCCTGTTTGCTACCTAAGCTAATTTGTAGTTGAGAAATACAGTTTTAATTTTCTTAGCTACTTCTTCATGTAGAGAGTATCAGATGGTGCAGACATCTTAGACTGTACTTTTTCTTCTATATGTTTCAACAAAGTGAAGAAGTCTTATTATATTTTTTGTTAGAAAATACGTAACAATAAAGTGTGGCTTAATGCTCATACCAACTGCAACAACTCAACAGTAAATCAGGTCCAGTCACTTGGAACACATCACAACTGACCATTATGTTCCTTTCATCACAATCAGGGAAAGAAAAGCCTTGAGAATGATAGTCACCAGACATAGAACCTTAATGATAATATTTCTTAAGACACTTAGTCAGGCATATTTTATTGTAGGACAGCACCATTAAAAAGACATTCAGAGTGCTGTGCTTTTCAAGCAGAATCCAGTGAATTTATGAGAGGGATATATGAGTATCTCATTTTCTCCTGGACATTTTAGAAAATCTCTTTGAAATCTTTGGAGTCATAGTAAGGATAAAATTAATCCTATTCCTGTTACATACTGATATAAATCAGATAAAGCTACTGAGAAACTGTTGGCCCAGAACTTTAGCTGGTTTATGTCAGCTTAGCTCACTGATGTTAATGGAGTCTATTTATTATTTGTTTATATCACTGCATACATATTTCTTCATCTGAATTCCCATTTAGGTGGTTATACATGTGCTATCTGTTCTGCATCATTCCATAAAATATTTCTGCCTTTAATATTGCTAAAAGTATCTGGTAACAATGGGGTTATTCTTAAGGAGAGCTAATAGATTTTGAAAATATCTCAATGAGTAATTTTCACTGCTGCATATTTTATAACAAATAAGTCTTTATTGTTCTAAATCATGTTTTGCACAATAATTGCTTTTTAGAATACATGTGACTTATTGTAGAGCTGCTGCTCTCCTCCAAGTACACAGTGATAACATGAGACCAAGGGTCATATGGTCCAGTTTCTCTTCTGTAACAGCTACCAAAAGTGAATGCTTAAAGAAAGAATATGAAAAAACAGGAAAAGGACACATTCCCCTAGACTATCCTCTTTTCAGCCTCAAGTAAAACTGAGTCTGCTCCCCTGAAACAGTAACAGCAAAAGCAAATCCAAAAGAACACTGAAAACTGACTAAGATTTTTGTGAAGGATATGGTCATCTATTAGTTGTTTTCCTCTCTTCCCTTTCCTTACCAAGAACCCAAATGCCAAGCCTTGCAGCAGCAAAGTAAGCTAAAGTCTTTACTATCAAGTCATTGACTGCCATGAGATGAACTAAGTGAATTTATAAGTAGATACAGGATAGTGAAATTGTTCAGTTTGGTTTTATCAACTTTGACAGTGGTTTATTATGAAGCTAAGCAGAGAAAAAAGACGGGATGTATTGTGTCTTGTATAGTAAGACTGTGATGCGGAAGAAAGTGCAAGTATGCATTTTGTTACTCACCAGGGTATTCCAAAAGTAAGGCTAAAATATCCATTTTAGATGAGAAAGAGTAACAGAAAAGTGCACCTATTTTCAAGGTGAATATGTTTGCCATACTTGCTGCTGCTTTGAGAGTTTCATTGCATAAGAAATCAATTATCTTTTATGTATGGCAAAGACTATTTCAGGAAAAGAGAAATATACAGAATTTATTTATTAACTTGTTTTTCAGCTCTTACTCTGAACATGTGTGCAGGGTGTGAAGAAACACTAACATAGAAGGAAGATCAAAAGAGGAGGAAAATAAAAAGATCAGAAGGAAAGGAAAAGAAGCTCCCCACCCAGCCTGTCATCTCCAAAACAGCAGAAAAAATTCTGGGAGGATGGCATAGCCTTCTGTTTCATTAACCTTACAGTGCAACAGCCTGTGAAACAATGTGGTCAAACTCCTTTTAAGTCAGTCCTAGCACAAAGGCAAAGAAAACAATTTAAGGTAATTCCCTTGGACAGGGAATTGGTGTGTTCCTCTGCCTCACCACCTGTGCCTGGTCACTGCCACCCACACTGTCACTCTGTCCATTTTTCCTGCCCCCTCTGTTCCTTGGTGGCTGCTCACAGGCTGCTGGGAGGGAAAAGAGTGGAGTCTGGCAGCAAGCAGAGAAGAAAGAAAACAGCTGAGATGAACTGCAGCAAGGACTATAGTTGCTTGAAGTCCTGTGGCAACTCCTGGCAGCCCTAGTCACCTTATTATATAACCTAGTGCTGTCTTCATGTTGAGTGGATTTAGTATACAGCTATTCATTAAACATGTAGCTACTCACTCCTGTATTGTTTGCTTTCTACAGCACTGAGAGCCTGTAAAATGTGATGTATGCAGTGCATTAGGTTAGGATGGAGCAGCGACTGTACTGAACTTAAAATTCCTCCTCTCAAACAAACAAACCAGATTATGCCAAAAATAAAGCTTACCCTAAAATGCAAGCTACTGTAATTTGACATAGTAGATGCTAGTTTTTTAAAACCAATGATGCAAGCAATGAAAGAGATAAATCTTAATGTGTAAATATTTTCCTTTTTTCCTGGTAAAAGTGCTTTGTAAGGGTAGGAAAGATATAGTGAAAAATGTTGCAAATCCAGGGGACAGCATTTTCAGCCTGCTTTATCATTTGTGTAGTTTGTATTGATCAATTTTTGCTGCAAAAAAAAGAGAACATTTGGAAGATGTGCTTCAGAGCACGGCTTGAAGGCCTGGAGTGCTTTCAATGCTTGATTCAAATGCCACTAAGGACTGTAGCTTGCTCTGTGCAGTCAGCAGTTGTCTTTGCAGGAGAAGCAAAGAGAGCCTGCCTAGCTCTTCCCTTCCTCCCATAAATGCATCTTTACTGTAACTCATTAACAATCCTGAATACTGAACCAGGCACCCAAAACTCTGTTACAACTTGATGCTCTGTATTCCATTTGTTGTTTTGTACTCCAGGTGTAGCTGCTTTTCAATGTCGAACTAAAGAAAATGTTGCTTATAGGGGATACTCTTGTTTTTAATTAACGAAAAATTTGGTCTTATCCAGGCTCTAAAATTCAAAATCCCTTTACTGAAACGGAAATGTCTCAATCTTCAAAAACTAATGCCCTAGGGACAGGAAATGGGAGTTGTATTTGTTCTCCTTCAGGCTTCTAATTCAAATGGGTGAAAAGTTGGTTTTAATTAAGGGAAAAAAGAATAAAATGCCTTAAAAGTGGATATTTAAAACAATACTGTTTAAGACAAAGAAGGGATATTCCCTTTGGCGAATTTCACAGTCAGACAAAGAGTCCTTATATTTGCAATATCAGCCAACAACACATTCTGACAAGTAATGGTTTGGTAGAGCAGCTCGTGACTTTAAAGGATTGAAATCCAGTTTTGTATTATTTAGTGAAAAAGGCTAAAATTTGTATTTAGGAAAAAATCAGAACTTTCTTTAAAAATTTTTCATTATTTTTTGATTAAAAGTCAACATACCACACTAAAAAACAAAATCAAAACCATTTCTGTTATTTCCAAATGTACAGATTTTTTACTGAAATATTTTTCAGATGTGAAATAATAGTCACAGAAGTCACAAGTTGAAAAGGATGCACAAGGATCATTGAGTCCAGGTCATGGCCCTGCACAAGTCAAGACTCACACCATGTGCCTGAGAGTATCATCCAAATACTTCCTAAACTCTCTCAGGCTTGTTGCTGTGACCACTTTCCTGGGGAGCCTCTTCCAGTGCCCAACCACCCTCTGGGTGAAGAAACTTTTTCTAATATCCAACCTAAGCCTCCCTTGATACAGCTTCAGGCCATTCACTCAGGTCTTGTCACTGGTCACCACAAAAAAGAGATCAGTGCCTGCCCCTCCTCTTCCCCTCACAAGGAAATTGCAGACTGCAGTGAGGTCTCCTCTCAGTCTCCTCTTCTCCAGGCTGAGCAGACCAAGTGACCTCAGACACTCCTCATACAGCTTCCCCTCAAAGCCTTTCACCATCTTAGTTGTCCTCTGGATACTCTCTAACAGCTTAATATCTTTCTTGTATTGCAGTGCCCAAAACTGCTTGCAATATTCAAGGTGAGGCTGCCTCAATGCAGAGCAGAGAAGGACAATCCCCTCCCTTGACCGGCTGGTGATGCTTTGCCCGATGCCCCCCAGGACACTGTTGGCCCTCCTGGTTGCCAGGGCACTGCTGACTCACATTCAACTTGCCATCGACCAGGATCCCCAAGTCCCTTTCCGTGGCACTACTTTCCAGCATCTCATTCCCCAGTCTGTACGTACATCCAGGGTTGCCCCATCCCAGGTACAGAATCTGGTACTTTCCCTTATTGAAAGGTTGGCGATTGCCCAGCCCCCTAATTTGTCCAGGTCTCTCTGCAGGTCCTCCCTGTCTTTGAGGGAATCAACAGCTCCTCCCAGTTTTGTGTCATCTGCAAACTTGCTTAGTATCCTTCCATTCCTGCATTCGAGTCATTTATGAAGATATTGAAGAGCACAGGACTGTGGAACCCCAGTATGGCAGGTCACCAGTCTGATGTCACCCCATTCACTAACACACTCTGTGCTCAACCCATGAGCCAATTGCTCACCCACCACATGCTGTGTTTTTCCAGCTGTGCTGGACAGTTTATCAAGAAGGATCCTGTGAGATATGGTATCAAAAGCTTTACTGAAATTCCAAAAGGTTACATCAACTGGCTTCCCTTGGTCAACTAAGTGGGTTACCTTGTCATAAAATGAAATCATGTTTGACAAGCAGGACTTTCCTCTCATGAAGCTGTGCTGGCTGTGACCGATGACTGAGTTGTCTTTCAGGTGTTTTTCAATACCTCCCAGATAATCTTCTCCACAACTTTACCAAGCACTGAAGTGAGACTGACAGGCCTGTAATTTCCAGGGTCCTCCTTTTTGCCCTTCTTGAAAATTGGCACTATGTTTACCAGCTTCCGTTTAGCTGGGACCTCTCCAGATTCCCAAGAATACTCAAAAATCACCGAGAGAAGTTTTGCAATGTCATCAAAGAGCTCCTTGAGAATTTTGGGATGAATATCATCAAGCTTCGTAGATTTGTAGGGACCCAGCTGGAGCAGCAGTTCCTGCATGATTTTAGGGTCACCTGGGAGTTGATCATTCTAGCAGTTATGGTCCTCCAGCTCAGAGCACTGAGACCACCTTGGTCCATCATCTGTGTTGAAAACAGAGACAAAGAAAACATTAAACACCTCTGCCTTGCCTCCTTTCAATTTTCTATTCAGCAGTGGTATGTTGACTTCCTAATTCCGAATGAAATGAAGCTTGAATTATTAAAGTAAGACTAAGCCACACTGTCAGTACCAGAAAAGTACTATTTCTGCAGTCTCTGAGAACCCACAAAAGAAGAGCCCTTCCTATGTGCAGTACACTTCTTGTTTAGTAGTGATCCTGTTGGTGTCTGTGATGCAATATGTAGTGTATTCACAGGATGAATTTCAATGCACAAACCTGTGTAAGTAATTGGCAAAAAATACAAAATTTAAAGCAGTTCAAATACCTTGGGTTTTGTAGGGGCAAGAGTAAATTCATAGCACTTTGTCATGTGTTTTTATTTACTTCAGTGAGTCATATATGTGTTTTAGGGCTAACCCATATGAGAAACAACTCGTGCAAAAGAAGTTATTTTATAAGCCAGAGCACAATCTAGTTTTTCTGTTTCTAGAAAAGACTAAGTGAGAGAATGAGAATACTTCAAGTTGTGAGAACTGCAATCTTAAACTGAATCAGTAATTAAAAGAGGTTAAGTAAGCCCTTTGGGCAGGGACTCTCTTTTCATTATAGCCTTGTACAGTGCCTGCCACAGCAGGGTTCCTCCTTTTCATTGGGAAGTTGGGGCATTGTGATGCAAGGAGTGAAACAAAAAAACCCCAATGATATAGGGGGGAAAAAATAAAAAAATAAACCAATAAAAACATGAACAACACTTAGTATGTAGAATCTTTTTCTTTCTCTGGTTGTCACTACACTGTGGACTAGAAGAATAAGCGCAGCCAAAATATAGCAGAAGTATAACATTTGATAGGTTTGAACTGTGAGGCAGGAATCTGTTGCTGCTGTAAACTCCACAGCCCCATTTGCCTCAACCAGGTGGGAAACACTTCCACTAGTAGAGGATCAACCTTAGAGTCTCTTAGTATTTGTATCAAGAAATCACATACAGAATGATGTCTTGCAGATGAAGGATTGTTTCATAGCTGGAAATTTTGTTGATTAGGTTAAAACTAAGGAAAATTACACTTCTGCAGTATGTTTAAACAGAGATATTGCATGAAGTCCATTATTATGCTAGTAAACTATTAGAGAAACAGAGATATCAAAGAAAAGTAAAAAGAGAAGGAAAAAGACTAAATGGGGAGGGAGAAGGAGAGGAGCAGGGGGTGATATTTTATAGATGTTTTTCCTGTCTGAAGTGTGTAGGATCAGGTTTAATGGGGAACAGGCAATGTGTTCAGGACATTTAAATGCTAGCAGCACTGAGAAACAGATTTTCCTATGTAATTTGCATATGTATGAAGGACCCTTAGAAGGACTTAGAATGAGAGAATAGGGAAATTTTCCATCATGGAAAGATATACCCTTCTCTTAGTAGCCATCTGTAAATATTGTTCAGTGTGGGTGAACTACAAAGTGGGAGTGTGAAAAGTCTACCTAAGACCTGACAAAATCACTGCCCCCAAATTCTGCTAAGGAAGCAGGTGTAAATTCCTAAAGACAAAGCAAATATTTTTCCTGCACTAGTTTGCAATCAATAGAGTCTACAGTGGTAATGAGACTTATCAATATAGTCCTAATTATTTGTATACGAAAAGCACTAGCACCTAAGAGTCTGGGTAGGACATGGGAACTAATGACAAAAACAGTACACTGATAAGATGGACATTTTTGGACAATGCCATCAATTAAACCTTCCATGGAAGTCCTTTGTAACTCTGATACTATGTGGGTTGACACCTTCCGTGGGAGACACAATCCCTGCTCACTTAAATGGTAGGCTCAGAAATAGCAGAGTTAGAATGCCTGCTTCCTGTGTCCCAAACAGCACATTCCTGTGAACTAGACAAATTTTACTTCTTCTACACAGTTTACTTTCTGCCTGCACAGTTTTGATGGTTTACATCAAAACATAATTATTTCCTTTCTTTTTTTCCCCCTAACTTTGCAAGAGCTTCTTGTCAAAACCTTTCCTTTACAAGTAATAAGAAGAAAAACCCACATTTCTTTTTTCCTATTTCTTTTCCCTATTTTCTTATGCAATCTTGTTTTTTTTTTCCTGTTAGTCATGTTTTTAATAATTGGAAAAAAAAAATATTAAGTCCTGAATCTCTCACAACCAGGGTTATTGCTCACAAATATCCAATATTAGATTTGTGTATATGGCAAAAAAGCTTTATATATCAACTAAATATTCTTTGATGAGCAGATTGCATTTTCTAGACTGCATTAAATGAGTTAGTAAGCATACTGAAACAATCATCTCAAAACAAAATTTTACTTTCTTCTTGAGTAATTAGAATTTGAGCTACTACCATTCTGTGATTTTGCTGAGGATCTGTTTCTGTATAGCAGATGCAAGCAGCATCTAGATCTTTGTGTCTTCAGAAGACAGTAGTAGCGTTGTGCTCAGAGAAACAAGATCTACACTCACAGTGATCCTTGGGGCTCGTGTATTTTCACTGGCCTATGGTGATGGGGGTGCAGTCGCTTTGGACCTTATTCCCCTGAGATCTTATGCACTGCCACTGAAATAAACAGAAACTTTGTCCCAGATCTAAAAAAAACCCAAGAATGTTCTCACGTTTGGTTTTCAGAATTTGATCTCTGCATTAGAGTCTGTATCCCTGAAATACAATTTCAGGGTTTCCTATACAATACCCAGGGGTATTATACACCTCTTAACAAGCTGTTAACAGTCCATGAGCAGAGTGTGGAACCATGTGAGGGCACCTGAAAGAAAGTGAACATGATGGAGAGGACATAAGCAGACAGCCTTTTCCCATGCTACATCAGAGCCCTAACCCCTCAGCTGCAGTGTTAACTAGATACTTGAAGCAGACATTGATAGAAAAACGTCAGACTTTCATTTAAAAAGAAAAGGGATAACCATCATCAGCTTTCACTGAGAGCATTTTCATTCTGTGGAATCCCAAGACACTTACTGGAACAAACTGCCAAGGTAAGTTCAACAGTGAAATTACTTGTTTGTGCATCCAAAGTGGGGGTTAAAGATAAACTAGCCATCAGTATGCTCAACATTGAGCTTCTAGGGTTCTGCAGGACCTGTGCTCTTGGGTGAACCAAAATATTAATAATGATGGTATGTGTTGAGCTTAGGTGTCTGAAACATAAGTGGCGGGAAGGCAGGGAGGGATTATGATTTTTAGACTAAGCTCCCTCAATTTTACTAGTGTGTCACTAAGAACTTTGAGTTATTCCTGAGTTTGTACTTTTGTCCTTTAAGTCCCTAAACATAGAAAATTCAGTTTCCCTTAAATCAGTTCACTTACTTTGTGTATGAGAAGCCCTGTTATGTACTTACACTAGAATACTTGCATTATGCTGAGTGTGAGGTGAGTGAATATTTCAAATTAGTTGTTAATCAGCAAGGTCTGTAGGTCCTAATTACTAGGTGCCCGTGAAGCTGATACTGCATGGATGATGTAGGAAATAGCTGCACATCTCTCTCATTTATTCCAGTGAACACAGCTAGATATAGCTAAGTAAACAAGCTAATTTTTGTAATTACATTAGAAAGCTAACATTGAGGTAACCAAGCTTTTGTACCTGAAATGAAAAGTTTTTGTTAGCTTAGAGACATGGGTCAAGTGAAGATGTGGTTACCAGTGGTTTCAATGAGAAAGAGTACGTGTTCAGCAATGAATTTTTGATCAGTAATGTTCAGGTGTCTCTAGCATGTTGCCCTGGGATCACCTCCCTGGGATCTGGGAGCAAGAGGAGAGCTCCCACACCGAGGTGACTGGGTACTTTGGAGCCAGGAGTCAGGGAGTATATCGGACTGTGTCTCCTCCCTCACTCAGACAGAGAGGAGCTGAGCCAAGGGAAGAATGCTGCAATTTTCTGCTGGCTTTGTCCACAGAAAAGTCTAACAATTTTTTTTCACAACACAGATAAGAGGAGATAGGAATCTGGTTGTGCTTTTATATTTTTTCTCCCTAGAGTCCCTTCCCTTTTAGGTTCTTGGCTTCTAGGACTACATAGCCAGCTCCTCCACAAAACTTGCGGCAAGGCCACAAGTGATTCCATTAAAAATATGGTCAAATACATTTTTGCTTTAATCAGAGTTGTCTAGGTTATAAAAAGTTCCTTAAATTGTCACAGTTCCAGCTCTTGAGGTGCATGTATTTCATTAGGAAATATATGAGAAGGTTAAAAAGAATTTTATAAAGAAAATGCACAAGCCACTATAAATGCAGTGATCCTAGCTAGTGTCATTACATTCTTATTCTTATATGGCAACCACAACGTGACATAATTTACATGGGGGATTGATAGTGTGCAAAAAAGAAATTGAAGTCACATTGCTTTGTGAAAAGAAATCACAAGCTATTATTTTCTACTTAATCTATTCTGTACTTTATGTAGTTCATTTAGTTACCAAGAATTATTGTCAGTTTTCATGTCCTGAAAAAGGGAAGTGTAATTTAAGAAAAAAAATTAAATACTCTTACCATATTTAAATTCTCCTAGAAGCCTCTAAGTGTTGGCTTTGAAGGAACTTTTTCTAGCATGAAGATTTGCAGAAGGTGGATAATTGTAAGTCTAATGTTATGTGGCTTTCTGGAGAAGATGGTTTGCTCAGTCATTTACACTTCCATGATTTTCTTATTGTTATTGTATGAGAAGTACCACTTAAAGTCATCTTCTTCAATAGCATAACATATTATGAAGCAACAAGTCAGTCTGCTGTAGCAGCCTGAAGATTTCCTCTGTACATGTAATATGTACATGTGATTTCATTTTAAAGTAACATAATTTCCATAAATGTGTTTAAATATGAAGACAGCTAACAAAAACTTCACTGGGGGACTTGGCAGAGTGAAATAATTGCAACTTAATCTGTACCTTTATTTGAGACATGATATAGCAAGGTACTGTTTCAGAAACTGTGGTGAAAAGCCTTTTTATGACAGAAATGCCCACAATGTTTCATATTAAACCTAGTTATATCAATATGGAGTATGAAGTACAGATGTAAGACATTCAATATGCTACCAAGTCAACCACTTGCTTTGAGTGGATTCTATTATATTTATTGATATTTTGCCATTTGCATGAAATTGCTTGTGTACTTGTGCAATTAACACCTTCTTTCAAAATTATAACGTTTGTAAATATTGGGTAAAGTACCTAAATACATTTTCCCATTATTCATCCACTTTTCATGACAATTTCAGAAAGGCATCTTGGATCTGTCTTGTCACAAATTGTTTTTGTAATCTAGCTGTTCAGCTGTGACATGTGGTCTCATTGTTGAACCTATCCCTTAACATTTGTCTTAAAAGTTAGGAAAAATGTGTCAGATATCCCTCAGTCACAGAATGAGCCCTGGAAACAGGCTTGTGGATTAAAGGTGGGTATTTTCTCATAAATCTGTGGGGAAACACTTCTCCTGTGTTTGTTTTTTTTTTTTTAAAAAAAAATATCCCTCCCGTCCTCACTTTTGTTTTCCTGCTTTCCTGTTGCCTGTGCTCGTTTTTTTTTCAAATAAAAGGTTCAGTTTTCCTCTTCCAGGAGAAGGCACCAGACTACTGTGCAGACTAAGACTTACACCCAACAGCACAGGACAGTTTTCAGATCCATTCCATACCTAGAATTTTGTAGTGGTAAAGTGTGCTGGTGGATTTCATTCTCAGACATGCCCAGGTCTGGGGAAGCAAGTCACCTTGCTAGCTGTCCCACAGCACAGCACTGTAGTAATGAAGGTTCTTTCAGCACCTTTGGCCCTCAGTTTACCATCTGTCAAGGGGCCATTATTGCCTAGTTGTAGCTGTACATGAAAGAAAGTGTTAATTGCACAAGTACACAGCAACAAAGGCAAGATGAAAACACAGGAGTATTAGTTTGCCAGAGATTATTATGAAGATAACAAGAAAAAAAATTAGCAGAATAATCTGAGAGACTCCTAAATGAGGACAAATAATAATTCCTCTCTTCTCATGCCTCATATCAACCCCTGAATAAATAAAGCTCAATATTTTCTTGATAAAACACTACTTAATTTATGTAAGAAGAGCTTCGTGATTTGCTTCATGATTTTGGAGATCAGCCATTTACATTCTACTTGCTGACTTTCTAGGGTTTTCCCAGCATACTCGCGATCGTACATAGTGTCTCTGTCTGAAAAATGGGAGAGTATCCAAAAGGGAAAATCTTTCTCTTCTCTTTATACATACACGTAACATAGATGTTTGGGGAAGTAGAAGAAAAATGTTTGTGAAAATCTTGAACACTACTTGGCAAAAAAAAGGACTTGTGTCTAATTGCTATTTCCAAAGTAATCTGCTTGTGTTCTACTTGTCAGATATTCAGTTATGACTGTCATCTAGAATTGTAATTCTAGCTAAAAATAAGATATTTCACCTTTCAATATGTAAATCACAACTATTTCCAATGAATTCACTTTCTAGAAATGTGAAACATTTTCTAATTTATAAAATACAATACTGCTACAGCCTAGTTCATTATATCTCTGTAATAATAATTCCTACTGTATATAGAAAGCACAGTGTTTTCTAAAGGATGTGGTTTCTATGCAGTCCTTTGTAAAACCAGCTTTGGATTTATGGAATAGGATGTCATGGGATTATGCTTATGGTATGATATGATATGATATGATATGATATGATATGATATGATATGATACATAATGATTCAAGAAGACGTGATAGATTCTCAACACTCTTCACATTCCATTTCTTCAATCCAGGCTATCTTCTTTCTGGATCAGGTCTCTAAGTTCCGTGAAAGGATCCAGCAGCAGCTTTGGCTCTTGGTGACAATATATTTCTAAGTCACCTGGTGCAGCTTGGTGAATTACATATGTTGCAACAATTACTGAAGAAGAAATAAGTGAAGCTGTGAAAAAAACTTACCTTTAAGAAAACCCCAAAGATACACAAACAAGCACAGTCCTACTGCTTTGGCACTGGATATCATTGACTTAATTAGTTCCTACTGAGCTCCAGGGATCATTTTATCTGTTATGATGGAAGTAGGAAGTACAATACATCAAAGAAAACAAAATCTCAGCACACCTGGAGCTATAATTCTCTCTGAATGATCACCTAGAGGTACCCAAACTAACTCAAAATATCTATTATATTTATAAGAAGTTCCCATCTGCACTACAATACCCAGTGTCCTCCTAACCTTAGTATAAAGTTTAAAGGACATTTAAGAAATAGTGACATATAGATTGATAAAGGCTAAAGGCCACATCAGGAAAAAGTCTTTGTCCACTTTCTTTATCTAATAGTTTTAGGTGGATATCTGTTTCTCTAATTATGGGAAATACAGTGAGCAACTGAATTGTACTTTCTTGCTGGCTGGGGTTAAACCACAAGAGTAAATCCTTCAGAGAGCTGAATCCTGAGCATGCTGTATGGTGGAAAAACCTTAGGGATGAAATGTACGTTTGCTATTGGTCAGGAGTCAGATCCAGATGAGAGCAGGTACCTTGTGGGTTTTCACATAGCTGCCTAGAAGCAAGTACCTAAATTACCTCCAATTAAATGTAGATATATAGTCATTTGTCATATCTGTTTTGGGCTGAATGGAAGTTTATTGTCTGTCTGAACTTATCCAAGCTCCCTTTCTGTATGGACAGAGGAGTAAATCATGCACCTCTGAGACATCAGTTCAAGCTGAACAGCCATAACACAGGTCACTTCTCAAAATATAAGTGTTATTCTAAAGCACAGGTGAAAAGCAGCAGCATCCATACTACCATACAGAGATCTTCAAGAGCATCAGGTGAGAAAAATGAAAATACATTGATAAAAAAAACCTTAACCATTGAGCATAGTACAATAGGATTTAAAAATTATTAGAAGTGAAGACAAATACTACAGAAATGAGTTTATGAAAAAATAGGGCAAAGCAATACTGTTTTTGTCAAAGCCAAAAAAAAAAAGGGTTTTAGCATCTAAGACACACACTCGAGAGAGATTTCGTATAAAAGAAACACTCCTGCCATTACAATAAATGTGCTCTGTTTTATTGAGCTGTCATAGCATAGAGAAGTGGATGTGAAACCTCCTTTGATTTCCAACAGCCAACAACACTGTGGCCCAAGGCTTTGGAAAAAAAAAAAAAAGATACTTTCTGACTTTATTATATGGAACTTCAGATTCCTGAAGTATTCAGTAAGTAAACTAAAAAGATTCTATTTAGAATTTTTTTCCTTTTTTTTTTGTTGTTCCATGAGTAACATTCATTCAAGCCTGAGAATCCTTAACACAGGCAAATAACCCCCCGAAAATACCTGGTGTATGCTATTCGGGGTCTATATTTATTTATTTATTGATAAGGTTAATTTTCATATTAAAAAAAAACATTCTTAATAGAAAAATACAGACTTAAAAAAATGATTTCCAAAGCAGAGGACCACAAAGCAAAAAAAAGCAAACAGACAAACAAAGAAAAGCATAGAGCAAATATGGGTTTGGCACACTGTGCTGCTTTCAGTTGGGGATAAAGTTAATTTCCTTCATGGTAGACTAGTATTGGGCTGTGCTTTTGGTTTATGCTGGAAACTGTGTTGATAAACAGAGATGATTTAGTTACTGCTGAGCAGCATTTACAAAACATTACAGCCTTTTCTGCTTCTCACCCCACTCCACTGATGAGGGTGTTGAGGGCTGGGAGGGGACACGGCCAGCACAGCTGACGCCAATTGACCACAGTGATATTCCATATGGTATGGTGTCATGCTGAGCATATAAAGCTAGGGAAGTAGAAGGAAGGGAGGGACATTCAGAGTGATGTCATTTGTCTCTCCAAGCCACTGTTGCATGTGATGAAGCTCTGCTTTCTTGGGGATGGCTGAACAACTGCCTGCCCATGGGAGGTGTTGAAAGAATTCCTTGCCTTGCTTTGCCTTGCTTTGCTTGTATGTATGGTTTTTGCTTTACCTATTAAACTATCTTGATCTCAACCCATGAGTTTTCTTGCTTTTACTCTTCCAATTCTCCTCCCCATTCCACTGAGGGGAGAAATGAGTGAGCAATTGTGTGAGTCTGAGTTGCCAGCTGGGGTTAAACCAGGGCACCTGGGAGGGAATAATTGGGCCGAAGTCCATTTTAACCAGTACAAGCTGTGGAGAAGGTCATCCTTTGCTTAATGATTATGTTTTCAACTGTGCAGCTGCATTTTGTTTTCCTTTCCCTCTGTACTTTTCTGATCTGTACTTACACCTACAGAACAAAAGTTTTGAGAGGTAAGGGTATGCATTTGCCTAAAATGCTTACCAAAAGACCACACCTTCAAAATATGAGCTGCCCCCATGATATATACTGGGCTGCTAAAATTTAAATCCAAAGTTCTCAAGTCAAGTGCAGAACAATATATGAAAAACCTGTGCAGCCAAAATTTGCTAATTTTCATCAGTTATGTAATTTTTAGTGGTAAAAGCTTCCAACTCCTTACAAATTTGCTAACGGATGTGTCAAATATATTGGGTCTAAAGACGCAAATGCCCATCATTCATACAAAACCACATAAATAATAATAATATTTGTTTACTTTGATTCCAGTTTAGAAACAAAATAGTGACTTGTGGGATATCACACATGTCATAATTACTTGAGACATCAGTCTAAAAATGTTTATAAAATGTATCACCACTCTGGAGTGCATTGTTTCTGTGAACAAACTCCAGTGATGAGATAGTTCTCACTTTGGGCCATGAAAGCTAAAACAGAAAGCTGTTCGTTGGAGAAAGTACATCAGTCTTTCTAGTTTCTAATGAAGAAGGAAGAGGCTGTCAGAAAGAAATAACACAGGGCTGAAGTTGGGAATCACTTAAAGAATATCTGTGTCATAAGTGATGTAGAAAGAGAAGATGAGTAGCCGGAAGCTAATTTTGTTCAAGTATGTTGGGATTTTTAACAAGCAACAGCAAAAGAGATTTGAGTCACGGGAAAATCAGGGGGAAAAGGGGGAAAAGTAATTAAATTAATTTATATTTTTACTTTTTTCCTTCCTTGTTCACTTGGTTCACTATAAAGTTGAGTGTAAAAATCTTTCCTTGCTGTAGTTTTGAAACACAACAGTTTTGCTGCCTGAGAACAACAACTTGAGAGGGTTGTGAAAGCTCTATCTGGTTTGTTCAGCCTAATTGTGCACAGAGAGATTTCTCAGGTCACTGGTGGCCATCTCATACACAATGACAGAGACACAAAGCCAAAAACATATTATGAACTTCAGTGGCCAGAACTCATCCCAGCAGTATTTATGTCTTCTAGCATCAGTGGTGTTTCAGCTGTTAATCTGAAAATACAAAAGAGAAAAAAAATAAAAAAAGAACAAAAAGCAACCAAACAACCCCCCCCAAACAAAACAAAATAAACCCAAAACCAATCAAAAAAACTCCAAAATTGAAGATCTTTCATTTTAAATCTACTAAAAAAAATCAGCATTTCTTTCCCCAAATATTTTTTATTTTCACAAACACTGTCATTCAACTGGACTTTTCTTTTGATGGAGAAGGTGAAATGAAACAAGGAAGGGACCTTGCATTCATAGGCTATAGCAAGAAGGCTTTTCTCCTCAGAGTGTGTTTTGTGGTGTTCCCATTTACTCAGAAGTTCACAGGTTAGAGTACGTGTTGAAGAGACAAACATCTCACACAGGTTCAGCCTATCTGTCTGCCTTTAGCAGGCTCTCTGCATGGAGTAGGTTGAGGACAGCTGTCCTCTTCTAGGCTTGGTTGTGCTGAGAGTTTTCCGCTCCAGCTACTTGTCACCATGCATCCCCAAAGGCTACTGGCAGGCTACAATGTCTAACTGACTACTTTATCTCTCTAACCCACTCTGAGGGGAAAAAACACAAGTTAGCTTCAAAAGTTTGAATAGGAACCAGTTACTAATTTGACCCTAGAAGACTAAGGATATTAATGTGTTTTCCCCAAAGGAGTCCAGTAGCTATAGTAGAAAAGAGGTAATTTTTTTAGCAGGTGGCAAAAGAGCAGCTTTAGATGAGCTTTTTTTTTTTTTTATCTCTGACATAACAGCTTAAGCATAGTTTTGTTTTCTACATCAAATCAAAACTAAATATTCATGAGAGCAATACATGCATTGCTCACTGTACTGGCTTAACATGGCCAGGTTTTGGTAGCAGGGAGGCCAGAAGCTTCCTCCATGTCTGGCCAATTAGAAATAGTGGTAACGCTTCTGGGATAACATCTTTAAGAAGGAAAAAATAGTTATTGAGCAGATTTAATTGCAGCCATGGAAGAGCGGAGTAAGAAAATGTGAGAGGAACAACTATTCAGACACCAAGGTCAGAGAAGAAGGAAGATTATGTGCTCCAGGCACTGGAACTGGGATTCCCCTGCAGAATGTGCTGAAGAACATGGTGTAGCAGACTGTCCACTTACAGTCCCTGGAGGACCACAGGGATGCAGACATCCACCTGTAGTCTCTGAAGAAGAACCACGCCAGAGCAGGTGGATGCTCAAAACAGTGCTGTGAACCTGTGGGAAATCCATGCTGGAGACCTGTGGACCTGCAGAGTGACAAACCCACACAGGAGCAGGTTTTCATGGTAGGACTTGTGACCCTGTGTGGGACTCTGCTGGAGCAGGCTGTGCTTGAAGCACTGTACCACATGGAGGAATGACCCACACTGGAGCAGTTCATGGAGAACTGTTGCCTGTGGGATGGACTCAAGCTGGAGAAGTTCATGAAGGACTGTCTCCCATGGGAGGGACTCCATGCTTGATCATGGGAAGAACTCTTCTCCCTGAGCAGCAGTAGGAAAACTTGATGAACTGACTGTAACTCCCATTCCCTGTCTCCCTGTGCTGCTGGTGGGGAGGAGGTAGAGCTCAGGAAGGAGAGACAGTTGGGGAAAGGTGCTTTTTAGGACTTATTTTACTTCTCATTATCCTGCTCTGACTTTGTGAGTAATACATTCAATATCCGCAAGTTGAGTCAGTGTTTCCCAAGACACTAATCAATGAGTGATCCCTGTCCTTATTTCAACCCATGAACCTTTCATTATATTTTCCGTCCCTTGTCTACTTGTGGAGTGGAGTGATAGAGGGGCTTTGTTGGTTGTCTTACATCCAGCCAGGGTCAACAAACTACGCTCATATTTGGCATAAGTGATCCCAGCACTCTCAGACAGCATCTCAAAGTCCTGTTGGAAGAAACCAGGCTGCAGGCAATTTGCTTACACTCCTACCATGCCCTAAGATTTTCACTACGCTTAACCAAAGTGACTGGAAGTCTGTTTCCCACACCCTCATTGAAGAGATGCAGAATTACAGTATGCTACATGGAAAAAAGATAACAAAACTTTTGGAGAGTTAGAAAGAACATCCTCCATGTGCACTTTGTATATTACTTCAGCCTTATAAAAGATTGTTTTTCTGAACTTCATGCGATTTTTAGAAAGGCCAGTTTGTGTTTGACTTTTGGAAGAAACAGATTTCAACATATGTCAAGGACTTTTAAACAAAATTCATCAGAAAGGATAACCTTGGACCTCCATTCAATATCTTAACATACAGAGACACTTTGATTCAAGTGATACCACTGTGAAATTGCATTTTGTATAATTTCCAGGAGTATAAAGTATAAATATTTTCAGCAAAGCATTCTTAACATAAGTTTTGTTTGCTAAGTATGTTTCTTCCTTTTGGGATCTTGTTCCTGCCATAGGAAACCTTTTTTTGTTTTAATGGAAAAAAAAAAAAAGGATAGTTTCCACAGATTTTCATTTCACTCACTCTGCAAATTCACAAAACCATAATATAAGGCATTTTGACAAATCCTCAAGAATGATGTCTGAAAGCCCCTTGCTACAATATCATCCAAGAATACTATTTCTGTCACTTCCTGTTTCTCACCACACTGAAAAGAATTGTACACATGACATTTCTCCTACTATATGTGCACTTTTAAATTCTGATCTCAGCAGGAGCCAGGAAAAACACAAGTTCACAAACCTAACTGCTGCACTGTAAGGGAAAACAAGATTCGGCACAAATGACCATTTAATTGCTATAGATTTATATTTCTGTACAAAATACTGCTATTCAAGGCTTTGAAGGAGTTTTCAGAACATGAGGCTTATTTCTGACACCTGTTTTAGAACAGAAAGAAACAGATCCTAGGTGTGTTTATTTCTTTCTGCTGATAACAAAGTTATGACCAGGTCATATGCTGTACATGTTTACATGGCATATATATCTCTTTGATCAGCTAAGTCCCATCTTCTTTGCTTACTTACAGGCTGAAACATCAGTCTGTGTGTCAATTCTTGCCTTTATGCATCTTATAATTACCATATTGCATTTATTGAAATAAACATCTTTACATATATAACATTTTTCAAACACAGGAGTTGCAACACCCTGTTTACTCAACAACTAAATATAACATCTAACCTCCGACTAAGCAATCTCCATCCTACAAATGAATACATATATTAAACTGTGCTAATTTTTCTGTGTCACAGTCACAGTCATAGAATTGTAGAACTGTTCAATTTGGAAAAGACCGCTAACTAGTCATTGAGTCCAACCATTAACCCAGCACTGACAGTCCACCATTAAACCATGTCCCTAAGCAGCATATCTACAGGCCTTTCAAATAACTCCAGAAATGGTGATTCCACCATTTCCCTGGCTAGCCTGACCACTTTTTCAGGGGACAAATTTTTCCTAATATCCAATCTAAACTACCACTGGGACAAATTAAGGCCATTTCCCCTTCTTCTTTCACTTGTTATCTGGGATAATGATCCCACCTTGACACAATATCCTTTGAGGTAGCTGTAGAGAGCAGTAAGGTTCCTTTTGAACATCTTTTTCTCCAGGCTAAACAACCCCAACTCCCTCAGGCACTCTCCAAATCCTCCCCCAGGTTCACTGACCTTCTCTGGACATGCTCCAGTACCTCAATGTCTCTGTTGTAGTGAGGGGCCCAAAACTGAACACAAGATTTGAGATGTGACCTCACTAGTGCTGATCACACCCTGGTCCTGCTGGCCACACTATGGCTGATACTAGCTATGATTCTTTTTGTAGTTATTATTTGCTGAGAAATAACAACATTGTATGTTTATAATCTTGATTTTTTCTCCTTTACATGGCTTCAAAGACAGAATCAGTTCCTAAATATGTTTGATAAGCTGTTTGCTGTATGGTATGACCTCTAAATAAAAGTGTCTTCTCTTACTCTTATATGTGAAGGCAGAAAAATGACCCAATGGGAAAAAAAAAACCAAACACCAAAACAGATTATGGCTGATGCAACAGAACAGGAAAAAATTGCCCCTTGTTGCAAAAGATGTTAGGATGGGCCACAGAGTGTTTGTTCAGTCATATGGATCTAATTCTCCAGTTCCTGAAAATCAAAGAAGAGAATTCTGCAAAGCAGAGTTTCTCCATTAGGAAGGACATTCCTCTGCACAGCTTGTCTACTGTAAGAGAAGGTGTTCTACTGAGTTTGTTACCCTATGCTTAATTGGTAGCGTCTTGTCAAAGCAGATGTTCAGTAAAGGTTTCTGAGGATGAAAACTGGATAAAATGATCTTAAAAATCTTCACCGATGCTGACTGATTTATGCATAAAAATAAATGGGTCTGGTTTATATTAAATAATAAAGTGTTGGCCAATTAGGGAAGGACTGGTATTCTTGGGAAGATTTGAATATCTTCCAAAACCAACCAGGGGAGTTGACTGTTGGCAACTTAATTGCAAAAGACATTTCCTTAGTAAATCAGAAATAGCATGCTTGAATCTGTACAAGTTAATTCCTGATTGAATTTACAGTATGCTAGGACAGATGCTTCCTCCTGTTTGTGCAGAATGACTAAAATCTTGAGCAGAAATAAGAATAGTAACAAAAAGGGCTTGTCTCTATTCTTTTAAATGTTTGTTTGTATAAAGGTAATAGTAACTTATTTAAAACAGTTTTAATAAAGAAGTAATGCAAGTGTTCTGCAAGGAAGAAGGACCAAGCTGCCATGGTAATTTTAATCCTGGTGATACTAAAGCCACCAAAATAGTAGAGAAAACTATGACTGTATTTCTTAAACATGTGGAGGGAAGTCACATGCAGTTGGAATGTCTCTGCAATCTGGCTTTGCATTCAATCATCTGACTTCGACTATAATTTTTCCACTAATAAAAATTCAAATGGTTCAGATTGGCTTCTGTTACAAAGAATGCACTAAAATCTTGGCTGTGATGACATTCATAGGCATGGAAATATGCTTTATATAACCCTAAATTTTTAGAAAGTGAAAACATTGGAGAAGCCTTTTTCCCCTTATTGAATTTTTAAACTTTTTTGGGGGGGATTGTTTTTTTGGTTGGTTGGTTGGTTGGTTTTTTTTTTGCTTTGTTTTGTTTTTTTGTTTTTGTTAAAAGTGTTTGTATATCTTAGATATACAGAAAGTAGTATATGTTTTTATAATGCAAGATAAAATATTTTTGCTTGAACTCCTAAACTGATAGTAGTCATTTTAAAAATATTAGGACAAATTTTACTGATGTAAAAGAAATTTCAAAGAGAGAAATTCTTCATGGGTCATTTGTGATTCTGCAGTCTCAGTGTTGTCATTCAATACATATGAGAAGGCCAAACCGTGAAGAAGGTCAGTTAGCATTTTCAAAAAGTAGTGTACTCTTATATGAAAGTTACTTACTTAAACAGTGGAAATCTTAAAATTAGTCTTTCTGAAAATTTATGTATTCAGCTTATTGAATTTTCCTCTCTACAAATTTCATGAAATATTTTTTTGACAGAGGAAGTAGCCGATCTGTCAGGTATTCATCGGTATCTGTGCATATGTCAGTTTTGACTTTCAAGAAGTAAAAAAACTATTTTGAACTGGCTCTACAATGCTCTGCTTCATGATATCTCTGATCAGTCCTCTTGTTTATATAGGATATTTATGATATGTCCCAGTTTTTGATGTAGGGCTTTGTGTACAACTCCAAAAAGTACAAGATATAGGACAGAAAGACATTTAAATACAGAGCTAACAAGTGAATCATATATCTTAAAGAAAATCCAACTTAAACCAACCAAACAGCATGCCCAATGCTCCCCCAGAACAAGTAAACAAACAAACAAACCAAAACCCAACAACACCAAAAAACCCAAACCCAACAAAGCTAGTTTAAATTTCTCCATATTTTTCCAATTACAATCTGAAGGTCTGGTCCAGTAAAGGTCTTAATTATGTGCTGAATTGATAAATTCCATGAGATTATGTATGTGGTTAACTGCTTTGATGGATCCAAGACTTAATCCTTAATGGCTGATTTTTATTGTGGTGTGTTTATAGTAGGGCCAAAAGTAGTTTAACTGTCTTATTTAATTTTTATATACAATATGTAAACATGGTGATTGCATTAAGAATCTTATGGAAGAGTTATAGAAAGAATTTATTATCAAAACCTGTGAAGTATTTTCTAGTAAGTCTGCAAGTTGTGTATATAGAAGTATATAACATTACTGTAAGCCTATTTCTGAGAATTTATTAACTGTTTTATAAAATAAAAAAGAGCTGCATAGATTAAAATAGGTTAAATATAGTAAAAATATAGATTAAAATACTATACGAACAATTTTTATCTCTCTATTTTAGAGGCAATCTTCTCAAGTTAACCAGAATGTTCTAGTGGCTGGAACTGATTGCTTAAATCACAACACACTGTTTTATTGATTAATTATGTTGCTACCTTCATTAGATCACGAATTGTCTAATATGGATTTTGTAAAAGATTAATTGCATTGTAACTCCAGAGAAGTATGACCTTTTACAGAAAGCATGAAGTAATAAAAAATAGCTGAAGAGATAATCAAAGATCAGGATGAAAAATCGAATTTACATGAAAATGTAACTTTCAGATAAGCTAAGAAAATCAATCCAGTCCCCATGGAAAGCCAAAAAGTCTTCCATATCCACCAGAAACTGATTTTCTGTCTTTAACCCAGTCTCTTTCCCATTTTAATAAACCCACCTGAAATTGTATTGTTTTCTATCTTTTAATGCTCTTTCCCTGGCATTCTTGGACTCTTCAATTCTTTAAGATTTTGGAATTTTACGTTATATATTTGATGCTTGAAAGTTGGAAAGAAAATAAATTACACACCCGTAGACTACAGTTCTCACACTTTCCTAGCATCTGATGATTGTGATTTCATATAATGCATGTGTATGTGAGCACTGTATATCTTCACATAATTCATTTAAAGACAAAAATCCAAAACACTGATATGAGAAATAACCTGAAGGACAGCATGGTGATCAAAACAAGTAATGAAGATCAACAAAAACTGGCTCCCACTGGGATTTGCTACATATTGAAAAATTCCATCAGTGTGTTTTAGTTTTAATTTTCAAACCCGGAAATGAACTAGAAGAAAAAAATATGTTAGGGCATTTCCACACAATATGAATTTGTAAAAAAACCAACAGAGAACACAGAAAATTATAAAGAAGTCCCAGAGCTGTTAGACATATGTATAGAGAACAACATTAGTAAAATATAAGTTGATAGATATACAGAAATTAATTCAAAAGTCCTGCAAAACTGCAGAAGGCAAACTGAAAAACAGAAATGCCAAAAGTGGCTCTGAGGTTGTATTAGACAGTAAACAAGATAGAGTAGGAGTTTGCATTATGATGTGGAAGTAAATCACCAATGAAATTTTAAAATGTCTCTATGTCATGTCATGGAGGAAGAATATAATAATACCTATTTATCTTACCCTGCAGGATATATACCTTGGATAGTTAGTTGAAATTTGGGAAATACATTATCAAAAAAAAAAAAAAAGTAACTGAGCTGTATACAGAGATTAGAAAAAAGAAAAAAAAAGACCAACAAAAACCAGACAGTTAGAAAACTAACAGATTAACTTGGAACATACAATAAATGCCACTGAACACAAGGACACAGTTCATTTAGTTGAAAAATTCTTAAAGTTCTGATACTCATTTCTAGAGACAGATGTAATTTTGAATTTGAGGTTTTATATTTCAGGAGCAATTTTTTATAGTGAATGATAGTATTTTGAGAAATATATGAAAAATGAAACTTTTAACTCATCATTTTGTGTTTGTAGTGAAAGACAGCAAGGAAACAAGAATGTGCAGACAAATAAACCCATATTTAGAAACCAGTCTTTTTAGTTATCATCTTTACTTTTTCTGTGCATGTCCACGGAACTAAAAAATCATTTCTCTGCTTACTGCCTTGCAACAGAAAACCCTGACTCACATAAACTTACTTTATTGAGGTGATAATCCAGGCAGTATCATTGTTCTGATGAAAATAGGCATGATGACATACTGCAAGTAATAAGGGTGCATGAACACCTGAAAATTAGATGTTTCATGCTGATTAATAAAGAAGGTTAGAATTCAGATCCAAGAAGAGAAACAAAAACTAAGGATATTAGAGATATTAGGTCAGAACATTAGGAAAAAATTGGTGGAAACAACCATTTGGTGGTTTAAAAGTTTCTGAAGGCGTAAAGACTCTGATCAAGGGTATATGGACAAAGTCTATCACACTCTACAGGAAAATGTGGGTATAATAATAAGAATAACCGATTTCAGGAAAATTCCCCCAGGAACAGTTAAAACTAAACTGTCTGCACCACTGGTGTCTGTGGTAAAGCAAGCTTTTGCACTGGATAAGGAAGGAACAAATTTTTCATTATAGATGTCTTGGCTTGTGTGAAGATAAATTCCTTTACAAACTTGGGCTTTCTCAAGAATGTGGTGTCTGCTGTCAATATTACATGCAGACTGTTTCCCTTCCCTTAATATTCAGTCAGTGCGGCAAATAATCTAAATGTTTTTCTAATTGATGCAAGAAGAAAACTGTTCAGTAATTGATGTGGCCAGAGATGGTTCTGCTGAAGAAAACAGGATGAAAAAAGCACAAATGAAAACCAAATACCATTTCTGGATTATGTTGTAGATATGCATGGTAAGTTGTACATTTGAGAGGAGGAAGAAGGAGAAAAAATGAGCTGGTAAGGGCAAGTTCCTGAAAAAAAACCCCAAAAGGTCAAGGTTTCACCTGTGGAGGAAGGGAGGACATTAGCTTCTGCATTCCATGTGCAGAAAAATGTGATTCATCACTGCCCAGCACTTCCTGTGATTATGCTACTTCATATGGCATTGGTGAAGAAACATCAGGGACAAAACACATGACAGCATTACAAAGTCATGTCAGTTCGCTATCCCTGTCCTTGCCACTGGTGAGGCCACAACACAAATGCTGTGTTCAGTTTTGGGCCCTTCATTACAAGAAAGACATTGGAGTGCTGGAGCATGAGAGTGTCCAGAGAAGGGCAACAAAATTATTGAAGGGCTTGGAGCACAAGTCTTTTGAGAAGTGTCTAAGGGAGCCAGTGTTGTTTAGCTCGGAGAAAAAGAGGCTTAGGAGTGACCTTATTACTCTCTACAATGACCTGAAAGGAGATTATAGTGAGGTGGGAGTCAGTCTCTTCTCCCACATGGATGTGGCACCTGGGGATCTGGTTTAGTGGTGCTGGGTTAATGGTTGGACTGGATGATCTTAGAGGTTTTTTCTAATCTTAACAATTCCATGAGTCTATTAGAACAAGCACAGTTACAAGCACACACTTTTTTTCTTAAAGCTGGTTCTTTTCCGATGCCAAGCTCCTGAATAAATGTTTACGCGTCTTATCATAGAGAGCAAAACTGTTCAGTGTGTTTGTTTTCAGTTTGCTGTGTAAATGCTGTGTATGTGATATACAGCCCAGGAGTCATGAAAATGAGCAGCTGAGAGGAGAGCTACTCTTGTGCCTTGACCTAGCTGCTGCTGAAAGGGTCAGGGTGAGCATCTTGGAGTGATGTAAGAGACTCTGAGAACAGGGAACAGGCACTTAGATAAGCACGTAGATAACAAGGAAGTTTAACACTTGGAAAGTAGGAGGAAAAGAAAGGACATCTCTTACTGTTACAAAGTAAGAGACAGACTATCTTCAAGACTGAAGCACTGAGCTTTCTGCATTTACTTTTGCATTTACGTATCCTGTATTTTCTGATTAAGTTTAGGGAGTGGGAAGCTGTTTGAGATTTTTTAGTTTTGAGTTCATTTAATTTAAACAAACATATTTTCAGAGACCAAAAAGTGCCAGCATCATCTGCCACAATCATTTCAAAAGAAAAGTGGGCAGTATGTGGTTCCACTCTGGTCACTATAGGAAACTCTCACATATCAGTGAAAGTTTCTGGACATTTACATGTTCCGGGCACTTTTGTTTCACATTGAATTCACTGTAAGCAATTAAAAAAAATTAGGTGCATTTTCATTAAGTGAGTCAAAGTAGATTTTGGGGCCCATCTCCAGATACATACATTTGAGGTATATTGAGGTCAATTTGAAAGGTCAATTTTTATTGGCTACCAAACATGATAAAATGCAGTGGGTTTCACTCTTGAATCACCTTTCCATCCATCGAATAGTACAAAGTCACTTTAATGAAGAACTTTGATTAACATTCGTTGAGCAAATGTAGGAAGATTTAACACTATTAGCTCCCAGCACATTTTGCATTTCACTCATTAGTCACAGCTTTCTTGCCAGAGGTAGCAGAAGACAGATTGTGAATCATTCAGCAGCAAACATAACTAAGGCACCAGTCTGTGAAATGGAACAGCTGAAATAAAAGGATATAGTGTGTTTTGGCTTCCCGACTAGGAGAGTCTGCAACCTTTGGTGGTGCCAAGACTTGTCTGCAATAACACCTATGAACACTACAGAGGACTTTGCCTGAGGTTTTCTGTTCCAGTATGAGTCTTGTTCCTTTGAATTGCATGAAAAGAGCAGCCTAAGAAGCTCTTAACTGGATCTTGTACTGGCCCACAGTAAGGTAGGCAAGAACTATGTAAGAGTAGAACTTATGGTGCAAATAGCTCTGCTTTCAATTTCTGCGTGATTAGTCTTGATGTTGATAATTATTCTGCCACATAATTTCACAAGCAGCAGAGAAATTCCTCTGTAAGTTCTTTGATGGTGACTTTGTATGAAAATCCACCATTCTTTGTTCATGGTGCTTGATTAGTCTCCTGGCTTACCTAGTGGTGTTTGTGTATCTCTTTTTTTAAAAGACTGTAACTATTAACACATGTGAGTGACTATTATTTTAGCAAGTTATTTGCTTGAAAAATGGGCATTCATTCCCTGAATTCTCAAAATAAACTTCCTTAGAGGAGGACTTGGGAAGAGTGAATAAGAAGGGCACATGTGCAGTGGTGCACTGGTGAATCAAAATCTGCCTTGAATATTCTTCAGAAAAAATCAGCAAGTGCTAGCAGATTTCCAGGTAGAAATCAGCATTCTTGTTCCTCAGAGAGTAGCAGCTCCAATGAAACACAGCAGTATGTGTACACATATACATAAATATTCAAAGTCAAGGCAGTGAGTTAGCCATCTGCATCTCATTGAAGATAATGAGGACCACGTGGCCAAATCCATGCTTGCAACATGGAAAATTTATCCTAACAGCCCTATGTAACATGAAAAAAATGTTAAATAATGAAATACTGCAGTTTTAAAAGACTTTTAAAATACAAAGCACATCTCAGACAACACAAATTTACTAAGATGTTGTAAAAACACGATAAACGTCTTGACTGGGCTTAAAGAAACTGTAAAAAAACATCAACCATTATAATCTAGAAAGAGATGATCTCCATTCTCCTATTAATGAATTAGTAAAGACAAAGGATGCTTTGCTTTCTATTAGCACAACATGCCTGCTTATGTCTTCTAAAAAAAGCACAATGTAAGTAGGAATTCTTGGATAAATTTTGGCATTTGCAGAATTTGCAACTACGAAATTATGAAAAAAAAAAATCCCATCAAGTCATAAGTCAGCAACAGTGCTAAGTAGCAACCATATACCTCCCAAATGACAAACCAGTTATAAATTGGATGCCTAAATCACTAATAATGTGCATATTTTTAAGGGTGGGATAGGCACAGACATCAGCTGCGAAGGAAAATATTGTAAGCTAAGAAGGTTCATTATATACTTCCAGGCACACGGTGTGACTCTTGGGGATGGTCCTTTGCAGGGCTAGGAGTTGTACTCAATGATCCTTTTGGTCCATTCCAACTCAGAACATTCTGTAATTCCCTGATTATATAAATGAAAGTCTAAGGTGAAAACCCACTTATTGGAGCTATGCAGATTTTGAAGAACTGAAATGAGTGAAAGTGAGAAATTTCTGCACACCTGTGCATGGTGTATACCATTCTACCTTTTGAATGTCATTCTTTCAAACCTATGGAAGAGAAAGAAGGCAGAAAACTTTTTTTTTTTTTTCACTTTTATTGTAGCATGAGGTGGACAGTAAATTTTATGGGAAAAAATAGACGATTATCCTAGTTTGTAACAAAATATGTAAAAACATGTAGAAGAGGAAGACTTTTCTGTATATCCATCAACATTACCTCAGCTGGTTAAAACTTGGTGCTAATAACTCCAAGGTCACAGGTTTAATCCCACATATGGGCCATTCACTTAAATGTTGGACACAATGATCATTGTGGGTCCCTTCCAACTCAGAATGTTCTGTAACAGATAGTCCTTACAAGGAGTCAAATGAGAGAATATAGGGAAATTGTGACAAGCCCCATATCTCTGGATAAAGATTCCCTTGTGGTCATTTCTATTACAGCTCAAAACTAACAGGTTCTTCAGCAGGGTTCATGACATATCAGCTCATCTGAGTTGAAGCATGAGTTACCTAGCATTCAGACTGGAATTTTTAGGAGTTTCTTAATGAGAAACTGATTTTCAGCAGTTTTGATCTTTAACCAGCCAACGCCTGAACATTTTGCCTGCTTTTGACTTCACTGGGAAGATCATCTTAGGCTGAAATAAAAAGACATGAGTGGCTTTTCCCACAGAATGTTAAAAGGTATTTAAAGAATTAAAATTAAAAAACTGGTCCCTGATTGACTTTCTTGTCCTCTTTATGCACTAAGCATATATAGGTTCAAATCATGCTTTTAATTTTAATTCTATCTAATCTCTGATAGTGTATGACTCTGGCCATGCAAGCATGGGATCAATTTACAGATACAATCTGTGTGATACTGTACACTTCAGCCACCTGAAAGTTCAAATACAAGGAAAGATGACTGTTATGGCCTTCTTTCTTGTGCTGCAAAGCCCTTGCAGTTTTGCTTTGGTAGATGTGAAACAAATTATTTTCCCGGGTGGTAGAAATTTGGGCTAAGAGTCACTGTGCTGAGTGATATTTTGATGAACTAACTGCTTAAGTTCTCTGAAAATATGAAAAAGTTACATCACACAGAAAGCTGTATTCATGCATATAACAATGCACATCTGACTGTACAAAAAAGGATTGCATTCTTTTTGCAGTATGGTGTTCATTATATAAGCCATAAGCAGTGCACTAGTTGTCTGACACCCTTTGTTTAATATTTAATAATTACCATGCATCTGGTTCTACTCCTCTGTTACTCTCTAGTTATAAAAGCACTTTGTCTCTTTCTACAAAGTACATTTTTTTCTTTTTTTAATTTAACACTTTTTTATTCAGCCTATGAGTTTATCATACTCAAAAAGAAAGAGTTCTTGAAGTGTGTTGGGCTGAAACTCTGATCTTGCTGAAAACATGACCATGGATTTCATGGAAAACCTAGCATTTTTTTTAGTCAGCATGGACTATGATTTTTCCACTTTGTTTTGGCAGACTCCTTATACTACAGTATACACATGCTTTCCCATAATTACCCACTACCAGTTGTAAAGCATCAGTCTTTATTTTGAAATTAGATTTTTACAATGCATGTAATATAAGATGTAAAATTACAGAGTGCTGAAATTGACATAAGAGTACTTTTAATCTTTGACCTATACAATAAACTGATGCTTTAGGAGTGTAAAAGTTCATTTAAGCCCCAGGTTATTGTCAGAAAGACATCTCAAACAAATAAACAAAAGACATTATTTATGATGATTGTTTACATGATGACCATTAGCTTTGTTTTGGGGAAATACGTAAAATCTTCCTCACTGGCTTCACTTGCTCCAAACATTAGATTTTCAAAATCTGTCACTGAAACAGAAGCATGCATATAATTTCCTACCACACTGTCAAGGATTTCATTTCTTTCCTGAAATTGAAGTTAAATCTGGCAACATCTTTTCTCTCAAAAAAAAATCTTTAGATAGAAGAGTACTCTCATGTTCTTCAGTCTCCTTTTTCATGTTATTGTTACTTTTCTAGGCGTTCAGAAAGCAATATTTCTCTTTAGAAACCTGGTGCTGCAAGAAAAGCCGTAAGGTGAGGAAAATGGCTTATTAAACATAAAATAGAGAAAGTTTACTTAAGTCATGAGAGAAACTCATTACAGCTATCAATTAAGTGTATGTGTCAAGGCATACATATCTATGCACATAAATATGTATTCCATGTCTTCGACCAAGCCATAAACTTTATGAATCCTAAAAAAAGATGCTCCAGCCTGGTACACTCAGGTTGCTCAGGCAGAGTGATATCAGTTCAGAGCAGTATCTAACTCAGTGATATCTAACTAACTCTCATTGCTATATTTTTCTTTGTAATATATTTTACTAAATTTTTAAGGCCATAAGGCAAGTCTGTGGTCTAATATCCACTTCAACATAGTATGGACAAGAAAAAAAATTGTATTACTGTCTTTATCTTCTATGAACTGAGGTATGAAAGCTGGGAAAATTTCATAGATTTCAAATGGGAAACACTTTGGCCATTGCAGAAAAGACTCTGCAGTACATTTGCAAGCCAACATACATCCCTAGACCCAACAAATACCAGGAGATGTATTTATGCAGTGTTACTTAGGGAAAAGACTCTCTGAAATGGCTATAGTACCTTTATGAGATTTCCTGTGGGTTCGTTCTCTCTTGCCTTTCTTCTTTTGTTGTTTTGTTGTTTTTTTTTTTCCTAGAAGAAACAAATATAGGCATAATTATCTGTATTGATATGTATTTTGGGATTGTTCCACATCACACTGAAATGAGCCAAAAGACTCCCACTGAATTCTGCAAGTCCCTCATTAGGCTCTGTCGCTTTTCATTATATTCTATTATGTCTGTTAATGTCTTCCTATTTTTTATTATTCTAGACAACTTTTTAATTCATACTTGTCATAGTTTCTCATAAAAGTAACATTTTCAAGCACTCTGCTTACCT
Source organism: Sclerurus mexicanus (assembly GCA_013396755.1). NCBI lineage: Eukaryota > Metazoa > Chordata > Aves > Passeriformes > Furnariidae > Sclerurus > Sclerurus mexicanus. The sequence goes on from VWZF01006068.1 coordinate 241,860, forward strand.
GATTACCATTACAATTCCAAACATCTGTCACACTCATGGCAACTGTACTCACAAATTGTCATACAAATCTAGACAGCTGGTAGTTCTACTATCATCGTTGTGAACAATCAAATATCTGAAAATATACAGAGGACTCTGTAAGTATGTCAAGAAACTTGGGAGACTGTTTTGATTGCTTGGAAGAACGTAAATTTTCTTGCAAGAAACTTGGTAGGAATAGACATAACACAACCAATGGGGGACACATAGAATCCTAGAATTATGGAATATTAAGGAATTGGAATGGACCTTAAAGATCATCTGATTCAAAGTCCCCCTGCTATGGGCAGAGACACCTTCCAATAGACCAGGTTGCTCAATGCCCCATCCAACTTGGCCTTAAACACTGCCAGGGCTGGGGTATCCACAAACTCCCTGGGCAACCTGATATAGTGCCTCACCACCATCAAAATAAAGAATTTCAGAGGGGAAGTGCTCCAGTTCTCTTACCAGCTTTGTGACCCTCCTCTGGACTTGCTCCAACATGTTCTTCTTATGCTGAAGGCACCAGAGCTGGTCGTAGTACTCTCACAAAAGCAGAGCAGAGGGGAAGAATCATCTTCAGCCTGATAGTTGTACTCCTTTTGGTGCAGCCCATTAATGTGGTTACCCTGCTTTATTCAGGATATCTGGGAAGAAAATGAGACTGTGCAACTATGAGACTCTCACACCATTGGGATGCATTGGTCTTATTTTTTGTGACTGCGTGGTGGGTTAGAATAGCATTAACCACCTGCACTTTGTGTAAGCCTGGTTTATTCTAACCATATGGAGATGGAGCATAAGCTCTGAGCATAATCTGTGGTTGTTTGTACCCACAGAAAATCCGCAGCTTCACTTAACTCTGAGCAGGTTGTCATGCTGGGGGTTGTTAATAATTGTCTATCACGCACCTTGACTCCTTCAGTAAATCCATTCCTGATTATCATAAAAATACTATACCCCATGCAAAGATCACATCCTACAGTCCTACAACCTAAACAATGACTTTCTTTACCTTTGGTGGGATTCTGGCTGAATGCATTTACATGCATTCCTCTGGATGCTGACATCTACAAAAGGAACATGTGAAAATGTTGCAATTAACTCCCTCATGATTTAAAAGGTAGCAAGCAGAAGCACTTTTTTTTTTTTTTTTAGGGGAAACCTGCATATAATTTATGTATATTTTAACAAACATGGTTTAATTTCACACATTAAGTTCATTCACTGTAGTTTTCCAGTGTTCCTTGGGGGACAAGTCCTTTAACTACATACTGTTTCAGCAGGGACCATGATTCTGTTTGCGGAGTGTTTAGTGTAACTCAGATCTCCACAGTGCCTCTAGGGCTATTGGATTACAAATGTTAAGTAATAATGTGACAATAACATAGTAGCTAGATGCATTGAATGCCACAACAGCATTCTTTCTGATTTACAAGAGGTTGTGAAAAATAAAGATTAAGCTCCTGGTCTGTAATAGCTATCTGTTACAAACATCAATTGTTTTGAAATAGGACCAATTGGCTGCAGGCAGTCCAAGAGATTCTCTGAAATTTTTTCTGTATATTCACACAAACATGAATTAGAGGGGTAAGTTGCAGACACCTCACGTGCTAAAGCTAGGATGAAAGAGATGTTATACATAAAGAAAACCCCACTTTTACCAATGAACAATGAGAAATATCAGCTGCCAGTGAGAGAACAATTATTTTATAGACATCTTAAATTGCATCACTTTTGTTTGTTTTCAAATGCTTTTTTATTTCACTGAAGAAACTGTTAAGGCACTAAGATTAAGAGCTGTTACAACACCATTGGAGGCTAATGTTGTGCGGAAATCTTCATGTTATTGAATTGACACATTTCCTTACAGTGTGAGCGAGGGCAGAATTGCTTGTCACTGACAAACAGAAATAATTGAACCACACTTTTCACAAATGATAAAATGATCTGTCAAGTTATAAAAATTAACTGAAGTTTAGTGTTCTTAAAGATCTGCTATAGACAGTTCTTAATGCCCTGGTGGCAAGTAAAGCCAAGCTTCAAGATGGAAATGTTGAAGACTTCTTTTAGTCTTTTGGTGAACAAAGGAGTTGCGGAAATGTGGTCTTCAACTCCCCGCAAAAAGACTTTTGCTGCTGTTATGAAGAATAAGAAGTTGGCTATGGCAACTTTAGCATGAAATAATCCCCTGTAGACACATAAAATAAGAAAGTAGCTCAAATTCTAAATTTCAATTTCATGTCAGAGTAGTCCTGAAACTGATACCTGTAGAACTTGTTTCTCAAACTTTTGTATGGCTGTATTAAGCTTCTGTCTGAGATTGAAATGGACTTTTGTCAACCTGCAAAGAAATAGCAGAGATTTATTAACAAGAGCATGGGTTACCCTCCCCTTCTGGGGTGGGCTGTAACAGCTTCCCTATGCATTAATTATTCGGAACAGTAATTAATGTTTTTGTTTAGTTACAGAGAGCATACACACCTGATTCAGAACTCAGAAGCTCACTTGAGGGCCATGTCAATTTGACTATCTATATTTCTGTGGAGCAGGGCATCACCTGTCCTTTGAATCTGCATAATGACTATTCCTCTGGGTCTTTTTTCTGAGACATTTCTTTCACTCTACATGCAACAGACCCAATGAACTGTCTCAAAAGTAACTGTCACAATTAAAAACAGTGGAATACTCTTTACTTTCTATTTTCGTCCTATTAGGCAGAAGATCTGCACTCTAAAGGTGCACTCAGTTCTCAATTCTACTCAGCTTTAGGCAGTGTCAATGAAGTAGTTCACTGAAACAAGCTCAACCAGATGTACAACACAATAAATATTTAGTGATAAAGGGTATGGTGTTCTTCTGTGTTTCAGGAACAAAAAATACAAACTACAAAGATGCACAGAAGTGGAATATTGAGAGACATATTCATCTATAAGTTCTGCTTTCAGGATAGTTTTGTGGGGTCTAAACAGTCGTATGAGACTATTTCTCTTTTATTTTTATTTTATCTATCTTTAGGAAAAAAGAAAATATGGTACTTTATTAACATATAGTGGTAATTTATTCACCTGAGGAATAGGCTTGGAGAAGAGTAAGATCCCATCTATTTACTGATTTCCACATGCAAGTTGTATGTTATCAGTTGCAAGATCGTTTTACCTAATTCAGCAAGAAGTGGAATGAATTATGAGTCTCTAGTTAAGGTCTGCCTTCCAATTTCAAATCACTTGGTGAAATGGAGAACAGGTGTTTTGATCTGAATAGCCCAACAGAGATAAACACAGTCAGTTTTGACCTAGAAGTCATCCTCAGTGGCAATCAGTGGTAAAAAACTGGAGGTGTTGGGAAGCCTGCAAGAAAAAAAAAAAAGAAAAAAAAAAAGAAGAGAACAAGATGATTGAACTCAACCTTTGGAAGCATGTAGACCTGGATGTGAGAACTACTTTCCTAATGCAATCCATAAGTGAAACAGAAGATTGTGTTATATTGAAGTTGTGAACTTTAAACAGAAGCCTTTTATCCATGGAATGGGTACAGTTAATGCGTGAAATATTATATGAAAAAAAAAAGGTAATCTGATATTAAACTGTTATTGTGTCTGTGTACTGACAGTGGCTAAGTACCAGCAAAAGACAAGCCATGGTGAAAATAAGCTTCCATTTTTTTCCCTACACCTTGATGAGAAATATATATATATCTTTTAAACTAACTCAAAAATAAAGGAGAATTATCTGTTTACATTTGAATTGTATAGTTAATTAAGGACATGCCATAACAGATTCAGTAGATTTGAAGGACAGAATATATTAGACATACATTATTAATAAACTAATAGAGATAAAAGTATTTTTAAAAAAGTATTTATTTTATTTCCAATAAGCTGTGCAATAATGTGCAATACTTCACAAAAATACCATCAAAATAAATATACATTTGTAAGTGTTTAAAGACAAAAGTGACAATTATTGACTTAAGATCATAAGACATAAATAAAGAGGGGGGAAAAAGGAGATGCAGAGGTGCAAGGTCCATTTTTTATTTCTTCCGTAGGGAGAGGGGAAAAAAAGGATTTGTGCAGTTATTTTGTCATTTCCAGTGTAGATATCTATGATGTTTCTGTCATGTAATATGACACAGACTGGATTTGACCATCCACTTGAAAAAGAGTTAGCTCATGAGAAGAATCAGTGTATAATAATATAACAGAACAATATATTTCTAGTACAAGTAATGTGAATTTCTATTTTTCTGCAGATTAACTGCGAATGGCAAAAGCCATATCATGTAGTCAGCATTTACAGTGAAGATGAAAGGTGTGAAGCCACATTCTAAAGGTTAAATTTGGACAAATTTGCCTTTAAACTTTTAAAGAAACTACATGGAGCCATGGAGAAATTGTCTCATTTCTTTTTCACTTCATGAAAGCTTTTCCCCTGTTCTTTAGTGCTATGCAGGGATTTAAGATTTAACATCACTCATTTTGTAAAACATGAATGCAGTAAAGCCTCCACTATTGCACTAAGCCTAGGATCAGAAAAAAAAATAAATCTGAATATCCTTGACAATAATGCAAGCAAACATAATATTTTTGCTTGCGGCAAGTATTAGTAATTTTGCAAATTATACTTTTCATTTATATATGCTAGTCATCATTTTGAAATTTCAGCTTTAAAAAGGAATCTCAAGATGCTGTGAAATAGTTCTGCAACACTGAACATATCTGTTTTTTCTCTGATTGTACAATGCAAAGACATATCTCCTGTTTGACCTTTCTGTAGTACATGCCAAGAATCCATCAGCAAAAATAAGGTTTGACATCAGAATTAAATCACAAATAGCATTATCTTCATGTACATAATGGATCTTTTATAAAGAGACAGAATTTCTTTTTCTTTAGACTTGGAGAGATTAAGGTCAGTTCACAGTATGTTAAAATACACAAACCTTGATAATCTTTGGCAGATTTATTACCTACCACACACTCACAGATCCTTGTGAATCTTTGTAATTCTTAGCATGAACAGCTGGTAGTAAATAACCAAACATAAAGTGCTTGATGAAAAGAGAAAGACACCTTCTTATACTCCCAGTGAGGTTCTTCACTGGAAAGCTAATCAAAGAATGATTCACAAGAAAAGCTAAAAACAATGTTTAGTTTGTTTTTGCAGATGTTCCAACTTTTAAGCTTTAATTTATGGTGCAAATATTTCAGTAAAACAACAAATACTAGGGCCTGAGCTTGATAATTTTTATCAAGAACTTCTAGTTTATTTTTCTTAAACTCATCTGATTTATGAAAGTTTTCTGTTTGCAAATATTTCAGAGTCAGCTAGCTACATAAGAGAAAGATTTAAAACATTACATGGTAGAAGAAAGAAAGAAGAGTAAAATCCTACTAAAGTATTAGGTAGCATTAACTAAATATATGGGGTTATATGGTTTTAGTTTATATGCTCATTGTATTTAAGTTGTGAAAGGTTTCTGTTGGAATCTTAGAAGGAGGGTCTTGCAAGAAAGTCCTTGGGAGTTTTTTCAATGCTTTCTAGAACTGGATTGTTGACAAACATCCTTTCTTTGCCTGTAAATCTTTAAATCTTGTTTATCTGCAACAATTGTTCACATGAACAGGGTGAATATTTTATTCCCAGCATGGTGCAGGGAGCACATACTGTTCATAGACTGAACTCATGGCAGCCCTGTAGAGCTTGTGGAGGGCGATTGAACTGTATTTGCTATTTTTGTAGTCTTTGTCAGTGGCTCAGGACAAATTGCAGGCCAGGCCCACTGAAGGAGTGGGATTTGGAGGGAGAGTGTGCAAGTGAGGGAAGCTGGATTCCAGACACTTGCTCTCGACAGTCATGTTTTGCCTGCTTTCAGGACTTAAGAGGGATGGGGAATATGTAAAGTTCTGTAGAAGGAATATGTAGACTCATTATAGCTTTCTTTGATGACAAACTCATATTCACACATATTTTGAAGTACTTTTTAAGTTCAGCAAAACTCTTTGTTTATGCAACCTACACTTTGTATCATCTGCAGTTTGATAAATGATGACCTCATTTCTAGCTGTCTTTATCATTTGTCGTCTTAGCAAAAGCAAGGAAGATCTGGGAACAAAGCTGCGTCACTATCAGAAATGCTTAATAGTACAGAACGCAGCACGCATTTCTCAAGACTCAGAAGCAGTATCAGTTGCATCCTCTCTTGTTCATACTGCCTTCAAAGAAGGTGCTGAATCAAGTACAGAGTCATGTCACTGTCTTTTAAACATTCAAGAGGTCCAAGAGATAAAAATTAACTGAAATTATAAGAAGTAGATTTTCACTCTCTTGAAAGAGCAAAAGCACTGGCAAAATACACTTTTGCAAGAGAAAAAGGTTTCCTCAGAGACTAGAATGCACTCCCTGAGGAAAATAGCATTCTTAAAAACTGCTTTCAACAACCTCCTTCTCCCTTTGTCCTCTGTATTTACTATAAACTCACATCAAAAAACCAAAATAACATCTGTTGTTCTTCTCTTGGGAAGGCAAAAGAAACCACAGATAAGGCTGTCATATAGAGCAGCAGGGTGCATTCAAGTATTAAGGTAATATTAACAGAACAACGTGGAGTTGAACAGAATGCAATAGCATGGCAACCCCATCCACAGGGAATGGTATATTTTTGGCCCATCTACAAGGTATGGGAAAAGAACAGCTAGACCTCTTGCTACTCTGCATGCTTGAAATTAAACTTCATTCTGCTCTCATGTCCAAGATCACTCTGAACCCAGCTAGCTGTAAATGAGTAGTTAATCAGTGATCTGGTGTTTAAGACACTTGGCTATGTTGGCTAATTGCCTGGACACTTTGCCTGGGGAAATCATATAACTGTGTTGGTCAATGGATTGCCTAAACACAGATGGACTTCTGAGCCTCAGCCTCAGACCTCATCACTGATGTCAGTCCCTGTGTGACTTTTATATTATCTGAGGCAAATACTTATCTAAATTAAGCAAATTACTCTATTTTTCATCTACTGAGAATCTGACCCATTTCTTTCTGCCTCTTGCTAAATTCCAGGAAGTAATTTACAAAAGCATATCCCCACCATCAATAGCAATATGGAGTTATGAAATTACATCCCATGAGGAGGGACACTAAATTAACATGAAGGACATTTCCATGTTTGGATCTCTAAGAACTCATCAGACAAAACATAATATATTAGAAAAGTCCATATGATTTTTCGGGGGGGTTTTCTCCCCGGATATATGAGTGGAGCTGCAGATAATATTCTTTGGATATTGAATAATTTGAACTCATTTTTCAACACAAAAAATCAATCTTTATAGACAAAAGTTTCACTGATTTAAGGGAAGGGAACATGTCAGAAAATATACATTTAGATTAATGAGCTTTTAGTCCTGGGCATAGGGACAGTTATTCACCTGTACAGTTCAGAGCAGATCGAAAGAAAATTGTTGATACTTTTATTTTAGTTAATTCAATTTCTTTATAGTGCAGTTGCTTGAGTGAACAACTGGACTACTGCAGAGTGAAATTGAAATATTTCTATTACTAAAGGCCAGCATTAAATTAGTGCTCACACAAGCAAGGGCTTGTTCAGCTGGGTTGAAGTATGACTTGGTGTCACAATATCTCAGTAACACTGAGTGACAATACCTCTGAATCTGGAGTTTTGTAGATCATATATCAGCCATTGTTCAGATCTCTGCTTAGTCCCAAAGTTTGCCCTTATGAGTGTAAAGCAATTAAGACAGAGGTAGAGGTTTATTCACTGAACCCTTTTACTGTGTCTTTTGCTTTCCAGTGTGTTCTTTGGTTTGTATTCTGTTATGCCATCTCCTCCCATGCATATGCCTCAGCTTTGTACAATTCCCTGAGCACAGTAAGTCATGGCTCTTGCATGCTAATTATTAGCTATTTCCTCTTACCTTAGAAATAGGAATGGAAGAAAGAGCAAGCCTGCTATCTGAACTTGTTTCACTTACTTTCTGCCAGATTTCATTGTTCGTTTCCAGAGTGGAAGTGCCTTTTTATTCACACAAAAAGCATCCTATGTTGAGTCTTTTGGTTCCTCTCCCAAACCAGCTTTTAAACCACAGATTTGAATTCATTCCAATAGTGTCATTTTAAGCTTTCCTTTCTTTCGTCTTTCCAGTCTTTATCCTCCACTTGAGTTGCTGACTCTCTGGTCATTTTCTGTTGGCAACAATAAAAAAATATATGTGTGTATATAAGTTGCCAGAATGATTAATTCTTCATGGCTGTTTCCTGTCATCTTCATTTCCATTTTCCCAAGCCTTTCCATATGTCCTTCAATGTTTCATTTCAATAATTAAAGTTTCCAAATTGGCCTATAATGCAAAGACCATCACTACAGTGTTTTTTTGTGTTTTTTTTTCTCTCTCCTTCTCTTCCTCTTTCTTTCTCCTTGGCATGGGGGGAGTCAGTATTTCTACAAAAGTCTGCCTCAGATACTGGGCTCTGTGCCTTTGGGAAAGTGAAACAATGTTGGGAGTCACTGAGAAGCTGTGTTTGCCAGGGAAACCCTCTATTTCAAGTGTTCCTCTTCCACTGTTATTTTTTCCCCTCTGGATTCTTTTGTGGTTTCCAGGCATTTGGCTGTTTTATTTGCTGTTACTACTAGGAAACATCATCAAAATGGAGAAGTAAAAGAATCTTCCCATCTTTTCAGTTCAGTTCAACTTGATTGTAGAGTGAGAATGACTAGCAAAAACATCTAATGGATGTGTAGTTTAATTATATCTAGACTGTAGTGAAATTGATATCAAAATCCTCTAATACTGAAAACAAAAGTTATAGGAGAGTTAATTTTTTAAATCATAAATTCATTATCAAAAGAGCAATACTGATCATAAATTGGCAACTGGTGCAATTATATGATTTTTGTGTTGTTTTTCTCTGGATTGTTCTTCCCTTACTAAGGTTATTAGACTATGTGACTACAGGGCTATTAAAATGACAAGCAAGACTATATGTTAATTTACAATACAGTCACTTTATTGTCCCATTCCTTATGGTTTGAGGCTTTTTTTTTTTTTCACTGCAGGCGTCCTGCATATAATTGTTACTCTCAGAAGGTCATAGGTCTTGGTGGAAACCGTGTTGCATATCAGCAACATCACTTTCCATCAGACTACAAAAATAAATGTTCTGACAAGGAATAGGAACTATAACCCACCTTTTCCACTTAACTGAGTTGTCAGAAATTGTTCTGGACACCAAATTCCTGCAGTAAATCACATCCTCAGATAGGCTGAGGGACCATGACATACCATGCATTTAAGGATATTATTAATTTACCTCAAGCAAAAGAATCCTATATGCAGTGTTCTCATAGATCCCCATGCTTTCACCAGGTGATAGAACAGTTCTGGTTTCATTCAACCTTGATGTCCAGGTTGAACAGTTTAACCAATATTCTTAGAAAGGAGCACAGAGACTGCAGGTGGCTTGTAGCATTTACACAATCAGGGCCAGCTCTGGAGAACTTAATGTTTAATCATTAGTATATTACAAAATATTGTTGACCACCTACTAGCCACAGCTTACTTTAAAGGTTTAAGTTAATTCTGATATTTCAATTCCTCTTCCAGTGAGAGTGTCAATGACGGGTTAGTCTGCTATGATCTTCATCCTTCTTGTCCCCCTGCCAAACATATTGTACGAATAACCAATGCACATTTAAAAGCAAGCAAACTCCTCTCACTTACATGTAAGCTGGCATCTAACTCTTTTCCTTGTATTTAAGGATCCTTTCTTTTCCCAGGAGTGAGTTAGAGGAGATGTGTACAAAAGACACAAGACTGATCCTTCATCAGCATTTCTTCCTGTCCGTCTGGCCCCATGCTCTTTCTTTGACATTTCTGATCTTTTCCTTTGCAAGTGGTGCACTTACCTGGGTACCTGGATGCTGTTCTGCACTTGGCAGTGGCAGCCTATCAGGATGCAGCACAGTGGAGGTTTTCCAGGGTAATGGCATCCTGCTTCATTCAATTGTCTCCTCTCTTAAGACACTTTTAGTGTAGCTCCTTGTGATCAGGCATGTCCTGGTGCAAGAAGTACCCGTAGAATTTAGGTTATTGCTCTTCTGACTCTCTTCCTCACTCAAATTTAGTTAGCTTGTTCTTTTCCCTTCCCTTCCCTTCCCTTCCCTTCCCTTCCCTTCCCTTCCCTTCCCTTCCCACTCTCTCTTCCCTCTATTGGTCTCCCTTTTCCTTTTTTTTTCTTCTCATTCTCCTTCCACTTCTTCCCCTTCATTTTCTTTTCTTTTTTTTTCTATCCTTTCTTTTCCTTCTTCTGCTTTACAAATGGGACTTAGAAGGGTCAGAGAAAAAAAAATCTCACAGTTACTGTAGTCACTATTTTGGTTTATTATAAGATTTCTAGCAATGAAAGCATGATACTCCCCAGACTCTCTCAGTACACTAGGGTGCTTCTTGAGTTAGAATATCTTATCTTAAATTGTGAATCACAGACTTGTCTGGAGCTGCAATTTCAGTTTCAAGATTTTATGTTTCAGATTGACTTCAGCTGATTAAGAAATGTGGTTCTTAAACTGAATTAACAATCCATGTGGGTTATATACCAGTTGAAGTGCAACTTTCTCACTCAGACAAGTATATGAATATAGAATTAACAGTTGATGTGGCTTTATATTCTCTCGGGAACAGATACAGAAAGAGATTTTGGCATAAAATACCCACAACAAGGAGAAAAAAGCATTTCTTTCATCAGTATGTTATCACATATTTTTATTTTCTATGAATATTCAAGGAGCAAAACTAGAATTTGCGGGAAGAATGGCCCTGAAAATTTTAATGCAAAAAGAGGAAAAATGCATCAGATCTCCATGTTTCATTTCCAAAAGTATGTATGAAGCTTTATTAGGTGCCTTTTTCCCCCCACTTCACTCCTGAGGCAGCCAACACTCTTATTGGAGTGAATGAGTTTCTGCCCCTCTGAGCAAAGACAGGATCAGCAACACCCAAGTCTGGTGACAGAGTGCCCTGAATGCTGCCTTTACAGCTTGACCCCATATCCTCCTGATTTCTCAAAATCAGGCCATCCAGAGTGTCTCCTGGGTGTCCAGCCCCTCTCCATCACTCTTCACAATTGACCTTGCCTTCCTTCCTGCTGCCCCTCACTGTGGAGTAAGAACCAGAAGTGTTCCCGCAGAGCTTGCTTCTTTGCATCCCCATGGCCGCAAAGCAGTTTAAAAAAAAAAAAAAAAAAAAAAAGTGAAAAAACTAAAAGAGCACCCTGTTGCTGACTGGGATGGGGATGAATCGTGTCATAGTTCAGAGCACTGTTGTTGCTCTGGCACCGAGTCACCGGGCTCAGTCTCTGCCAAGGCGGGTGTCAGCTGGTGAATTATAACATTGGCAGACAGGACAGAGATAAGCAAAAAACACAATGACAGCTGCTACACAGAACTATTCTTTCTGGCCTGCTGAATACAGTAATACATTGTGTAAATAAAGACAGACAGCTTCATTATGCAATTGTCTGTTACTAGGTCTCTGCTGAAGAAGTACTATTGATTCAGGAAACTATACCCAAGCTCATCAGACTAATGTGTTCTTGCTTTTGGCCTCCCAGTGTAGTAAGAAATATAGTAATGTAACTCTCTAACAATACTTCTACAGAAATATATGCTCAATGGAGAAAGAAGGACCTAGTGATAATCTAGTAATTTAGTTTCTGATAAATGCTTCTTACATCTATTTGAGTCCAGAGCAAAACATGAATATAGATACACTCACCTTGCATGACAAATTTATGATCTAACAGGAGTTAACAAATAATCTCTATATAGAGATATCACCGTATCATTCCAGCAGTGCAAATCAGCAAATATTTTTTTTTCTGTTATGTTTTAGCCCAAGTGGTAAAGAGGCACCAAATGGCAAAATTATAATAGACAAGCCACAGAAATAAGCTGAAGTTATTTTACTGTAGTGTGCTTATTAAAATGTTTTTTCTACATTCTTTCACATAATTATCTTTTCAAACGATACAGGGTGTCACTTTAGAATGTGAGATGAAAGAAGGCAACATTTAAGCAATCTTTCAAATGGTCCCATTCACCTTTTGCTTTAACCCGAGATCACTGAGCCCCTTAACTGACCAAAATGAAGTGAGAAATGACTGCAAAAATATTCTCATGGGTGAAAAGCAGATGAAACTATTCATTTTGCAAATAAAGGAAGGGAAAGTCAAATCAGAAGCATATTGTGCTGGATATTGCAGGGCATCCATCTTTGGGAATGCTAGGGAGTAGAAGATTTTTAAACTTAGAAAAAAAAAAAGTGGGAATATAAATAGACTGTAAAGAAAAGGGTAAGCAGTGTCATTCTCAGCAGGAATTAGTCAACTCATGAGAACGATTCCAGTCTTCAAGGGGCAATTGTGTCCGAACTGGCTCAGCTATACATTTGCTGGGATCCTGGAAGCAGTTGTGTGAACTGTGAACAGAATATTGAGAAGGGAGAAATTGTGTGGGAAGCTCTTACGGATTTCTAAACTGACTTTTTAAATTATTATTTATTTATTTATTTTAGTGTGAAGAAGGCATGGGGAAGGCCACAGCTTTTTTTAAGCCCCTTTTAGGTTACCTTGCACTCTCATAGGAGATTATCAGCATTATGCAGTTGTTCTAAAAATATGATTGCTGAACAGGTCAAGTTAAACTGTTTGCATAGATGCATTGTTAACCAAGGAATAGCATAATGATGAGCGAAGGTCTTCCTGAATCTTTTTGCACACTCTTTGCTCCTGCACTCTGGTTTATGAATGAACTCTTATCTAGCCATCTCACAGCCTGTGTAGGAAGTATGAAACAATCTGACTTCACCCAAACCCTAGGTGACCTCTGCTAGAAAAATGTTACAGGTATGAAATGGCACAAACAACTTTGGTAATTTAGTAATTAAAGGGATGTGTAACAATGCCAAAGGGAGATCTTAGCCAAAATAAGGCGACAATTTTTGAAACACTTGTAAAATCCTGCAGTCTGCTCCATTTGGGATTGAACACCATCAGTTTATGGTTCAGTTACACTACTATTTCAGTTATGTAAGTAAATTCACATTGCAAGGCAGCATTTTTCCTATGAATTTCTCTGAGATGCTTACTTGTTAATTTTAATGACATTGCAACCATTAAATTAGGAATTGAAAACATTTAAAAAAAATGCAATAGTTTTAAGACCTGAAAAATCTTCACTGCATCTCAGTCAGAGATGTTTTCTGGAATAAATTATTCTAATTCTAGGAATACATAGACTATTATTAACATACATGAAGCAAATGAGTGAATTCATATGCTTGTTAAGGATTCATGAATCCAATAATTTAAGCCTTCATTATGTTTATCTTGTCAATTTCAATGTGCTTGGCTCAATTACTTTTCAGGTCGTGATTGCTCTGAAATATGGTCAACAGGTTGAAAACTTGCAAACCCAAAAAAACAAGATTACTGGCAATACCACCTAACCTAAATATTCAACATTTTGAACAATAATAACTCTGTTGAGATCCAGCCAAACAGAATCTGGTATGGCTATGCTGCCCACCCTTACCACACATCAAAAACAAGAAGTGGTGAACAACATTGAAAGGAAAAATAAGCACAGACTCATCAAATAATATTTATAAATAAAATAAATAGATAATATTTGCTGTCTAGAAAGCCCAGATTTTCTAACCAGTAGGTTTAGAGTGCTTACAAGGGCTGCTGGAACGTCGCTGCAGGATCTTGTGTGGGGCAGAAAGTTTCCTCTGCATGCATATTCTTTGCAACCAAAACCACCCTTCTCCTATACCTGCTGCAGTGTTGCTAGAGATCCATGTCTAGAATCCAATGGGTGAGCTCTGCGTGCTTCCATCTACCTCCTCCTGCAATGGGAGCTCGTCTCCCACTCATGTGATCATGGCAGGAAAGAGGACACAGAGACTGATTGCTATGGTAATATGTACTGTTTGAATGGCTGGACTCTGACTTTTCTAATACAGGCAGAAACAATATAATGGCTGTAGTCATTCTGTTACTCCTGCCATCCTCTGCTCTGAGTAGATCATGCTTTTCCTAGTCTACCTCAATTTAAATAAATGTGTGCCCTGTATCATCATGTGAGTGCTTTTCCTCCACATGCCTATGCAACCATAAATTGGGCTTTGCAAAAGAATTATTTCAGATGTAAATAACTTGGTTAAAAAATAAATGAACAAAGACACAATAATGTTTCTGAAAGTGGGATAGTATCTTCCTATGTCGCAGAATTCTATGCCTATCTAACAACTATTTAGACTAAGCATGGTAATCTTTTATTGCTATTATTGTTTTGCCTATATACACCCAGGGTGTGATATACTTTCAATTAGCATCATACTGTAGTAATTTTGGACATGAACTCTAACAACTTCTGAAGGATTCCTAGATCTGTGAGTGACTGGATGCTTGACTGCTTGGCTTGAATGTCATAAAATTAAATATATATGTGTATGTATTTTCTTATTTATGTTGACTGTATCTAGATGAGGCTTTAAATATAATGTAATTTCTTTTACTGTTATCCTTGTATGACTTCACATCTGCAGTTTGGAGGGAATACGAAGCTGTGGTATCCTGTAAGAGAAGCTGTTCACAGACATCAACATTTGCAGAAATTGTAAATCTTTAAAGAGTTTTCTCTGAAAGTTGTAAACGAAGCCATTAGAAGAGCATTCTGTACACTCAGACCCAAGCCTGTGGCTTCAAAATTGACTTTCAAAACTCGTCTGTGTGCTAGTAAAGATAATTTGAAAAGCCTAGTGCAGACTGAAGCTTGGTTTCCCCTCACTGCCCTGCCAATCTGTGTCCACAACATCCCTTGTACTCTTCTAGTGCAAAACTGAACAGCATAACTAAGCTGTTTAGTTTGCAGCACAGATAGTTTGAATTACAATAGAGGTTGACAGCAAGAGAAATCTACTACAAAATGGCAAAACCGTTCAAAGAAAGGCCAGGGAAGTGGCTGCTTGAGAGATTGCCCGAGATGCACTTCTCTTGAATCTGCTGTGCAAGTACATACATGTCCTTACCTCAGCTATAATCCAGACAGAAGGTTTCCTGCACCAAGGCAAAAACCAAAACAGACTGATTTTCACAATACCCAAAAATGCAATTTGTCCATTCTTCAAGCCAAATATTTCTGAAACTGATCATGACCACAGAAATGCTTATTATAGCATAGCTGCAATGACTGCTCAGAAGTTCCTTCTCCTTTGCACTAGTATACATGAAAAATGATTGCGAACCCTCCCTCCTGCTCTTCCTCCCTTTCTTCTTTCCTTTCTTCCTTCCACGAGGAGTGCATCATGAGGTAGAGGTGAAGTGCAGAAAAAAAATTGTTATCTTAGAAGAAAAATAATAACAAAAGAAAATCTTGATTAATATTTAAGGATACCAGTAGTTTCAGGCCATGTCTTGAATGTGTACAAACACCTTTTCCCCTCCTACAGGTGTTGGGATCAAATCCCTGAATGTATGCTCCCAGAAAAGTATATTTTTTATTTTTTTTTCTTCTTGTTGCTCTTCAGTCATTATTTATTACTCAAAAAAACTTGTGGTTTTCTACAGCCAACTCACTAAACCACATAATATATTTATCATATTGTGACAATACAAAATGGAAAATAAGAAAGAACACCAGGCTTTTCTGAAAATAGATGCCTATTTTCTAGAGCCTGAATACTTCAGGTAGTCATCTCAGGAATTTAATATATTTTGAAATACAATGGCTAGAAGATTGAAAGTTATTTCAAGCTTTGTTTAGGAATTCCCCATGTATTGTGTGATGCCCTGTAGTCCACTGGAATAAGCGCAATACAATTTAAAGTGCCTAAAAGTTAAAGTAAAATACATTGCAGAATATACAGTACAAATGTGAAAACATCACCTCTCTAATTCTCACCAGATGCAGATCTCTAAGGAAGAATTTTTCAAAGCATCTTAATCCTACTCTACTCAATATAAAAGCTATGTTTAAGAGTATAGTTAATATTAAATATATTTGTAAAGTCTTTGGACTATAATGGTAATCCATACAAAACATTATAATTGACTTTTGAAATAAATATAAGCATATGTAACTGTATTATTTCTTGGACAAATAAAATTATATACTGATGGCAAGCAACTGACTTTCAAAATATTCCAGCAAGCTACATAAATGTTAGTATTTCTGTTGTACAAAGGAGGCAGGTGGTGCTTGTAGTTGCCATAATTTAAGCAAAGACCTTTAAAATGTCAGCAACAAGTCTTTATTTGAAACCTTATGCACTTTTGAACTCCAGCTTTAAACCACTTTATGCCCCATAGCAAAAAAAAAAAAATAAAAAACCCCTCCTCTCTACCTCTTGCCATGGCATTCCCTCCCTCATTCTTCTACTTCTCCTGTCCCTGTCCCTAGGCACCTTTCCTTACATCCCCTCTCACAACCACTGTGAGATGCTTCACCACAGAAAACTGAAGCTATTTTATTAGGGTATAATCTAGTCTTCACTGAAGCTATGTCTCCACACATGAGTGAAAGTTGTTCCATTATAATTCTTACTTTTCCTAGAGAAGAATCTTCCCCACTGTGTTTTGTCTTCATGCTTGTTTAATGTATGGCAACAAAATCACTATGGAGACTGCAATTTAGTAACTCAAAAAACATTTTCTTCCAACATCCTGAGCTTGGCTATGTGCTAAATCTTTCAGTGTAAGAGGCTAAGATACACTTGGGATTAATTTGGCCAAATAATTTGTTGTGTTTACTTGGAAATCTTGACCAAGATGAATTTCAATTTTAAAAATGAAGAAAATATCTTTGACAACACATGGTTCTAAAATATGTTTTCCATTTTCTGCTCATCTCTGAAATTCAGAAGAAGAAAATTCTAACTGCAGACAAGAAAAAAATCCGTCCTGACTCTAATTACTGAACTGATGAGATATCTGATGTGATCTTATCTGCATGTCTGTTCATGCCTGGATCCTAAAGCAAATACCGCCAGTGTTGCACAGTTCCATTTGCTAAATAAGAAAGCAGACATGAAGTCAGCCTCAGGGCTAATTTCTGATCTAGAAATAAAAGGCTGGGTACAGCACAAAATGTTTATGCCAAGGAACTGAGTTCTTGAGGCCCTCTAAGCCCACACATAGTCAGAGGGGTAAGGGACAGAAGATTTACTCTGGATTCCTCCTGTCCAACAGGCATTGGTTTGGACTGTGAAGTGGTCTTGCATGCGTAAGCCCTTGTCCCAGTCTCATCTGCCATTTCCAGTTGAGCAAACCTATCACTGCAGTGTGACCCTTCTGAGCGGTATCTGTTTTAGGGAGTGATTTCTGTGTGCTAGGTCTTCTGTCCTTGCACTCACTTTCCCTCCTGAAATAATACAGACATGACACATCACTTTGCCTGAAATTCCTGCTAAATTTAGGAAGTCCCTGTCTAAAGCAGGTGCACAAATTAGGACCTGAGCTGGCTGTTTATCTGGACTTTCCCAATGTGTTAATTTGACCTGAATGGTCACCAATGCAGCTTGGATTTTAAATGACCTGAATTTGTTATTGGACAGTTATCTCTTGTACCTATATGACTACATGGGGAAGGATCAAAGATGCGTATGGCTTGATGTAGGAAACGACTTTTACAGAGCAAAAAAAGGAATGCAAGATCCCCACTTTAGATGCTAAGAGTTTTGATCAGGTCTACACCTCTTTTTATGATTTCTTTTCATCCCAGAAGCTGCCTTGAGGCAAGTAGTCCTTGTGTCTGAGTAAAAGTGCCCTTGCTTCCATATTAACAGAAACATTACAAGTTTTCTCGTTAGTGCCACTTGGCAGTGATTTTTAAAAACAAGCTGTAGGCACAAGCAGCAATGGTGCTAATTTATTCCAATCAACAGTGTGTTTGGAGAGGTGAAGCTAAGCTGAACCTCCATCCATTTCCCCAATAATTAATAGCAATTATGCAGCCAGCTTCCCTTATCCAGTGCATTACCAATTTTAAAATTGGTTCAAAATGCTATGTGACTGAGATGGGATTGAGTATTTCTCTGATGTCATTACATACATGGGTTTTTGTCGGTTTTGTGTTTTTTAAGACATTGAGTCTCCCCTGAGGCACCCTGCACTGTAAACATCAGCTAGTCATACTCCTTGAAAAGCCTGTGAATTTGCAGGTTTGCAAGTCACAGTATCCTCCATCTCTACAAGCTTTGCTTTCACTTCTGAAACCAGTCTGTTCTTCTCCATGCCATCCAATTGGTCTCCAATATCTCTCTTATTTTTCCTCACCGGGGAACACCTCTTCAGTGACTTCATGAGGCTAGTGCAGTCACTGCTTTTCTCTCACCCCATATCACTCCCTGTGGGCTTTACAGTTTGGGACATAGCTACACCTGCTCCCCAAGTTCACAGTTAGCCTTTAGCCTTCACAGAAATGACTCAGGTCTAGCTTAAAGTGTCTGTAGGAAGGGTGACTTGTCCAATGCGCAGTGCAGCGTGGTGTAGATCACAGCTATGTGTTTTTTTTTAAAATTAGCAGAGCTTGCTGGCAACCCAGCCAATAGTTTTGGAGGCTAAATTTCAAGTGAAGAGTGAAGGAGGATGGTCAGTATCCTGGACAAAAACTGTGAGGTGAAGATGGTAAAATGACCTACAGGGAAATTACTTCATATCTCTACTAAAGGATGAACATGCAGGAAAAAGAAGAAGATAAAGGACTGAGGAAGAGAGAGAGAAAGAGAAAACTAAAGAGCAAAATACTTTAAGAAATCTGGAAGCTGCAACAAAAAAAAGAGTAGGTAGAAGAATCATGAAAATTAAAATGAGAATAAAATAAATTCCTGAAAGAAAAACAAGAAACAGTTAATTCAAAGTTGGGATAAATAATTGTTATTTATTAATTTATGGAATATATTAATATATTTCTACTGTATCAGTATTTTCTCATCAGTAAATGGGATGCTGAAAAATCAGAGTCTATATGAAATGCAGAGGGATCTGTTACAGTCTTGTGTATTGAGGCATGGAGATTTTCAAGACAACTGTACCTGGACAGTGTCCTAAGGATCATTTGTTGTATTTCTAGTGCAACTTTTTCTTCAACTGCTCTATAGTTTGCATTGTTTATAACTGAACAAAAGCACGGCGAATATTCACATATAATTTTTCTAGAGAGAGCTTAACATCACTGGCGAGAAGCATAGGACTTTGTAATTCTGCAAACGAGGATATGGTGTCACGGTGCCACCTAAAAAACAGAGAAACATCTTGTCTACTCTCCTTTCCTTGTACATCAGCCATCTTTTTTTGTAATATCACATTTATTTTGAAAATACAAAAAATACATAAGCGCCTCCTCAAATATATTGTTTCTTCAGCTTCACAATCCTGGTCCAAGCACTGCGATATCATCCCTTCCTTCATTTCTTTGCTTGGATGATCCAATTGCCATGTTTTTGAGCTAGGAGAAAGGAGAGTGTGAGCAAGGAGGCACTTGATTCCAGATATTATAAAGCACACTCCAGACAGGGCAGCAAATAATGTAAAAGTTTAGAAAACTAATCTGCAATTTTGGCTAGGCACAGCCTTTCTTTATTTGAAGATACTTCTCTGTTCGGTGTATTCTCAATGTCACCTCACCCATTCATGTGTGAATGTGTGCACCAATAAGTGATGTATGTATTCTATAGAAATGATTATAATGTCTTGATTTTGTACCCCAAAACTAGTCTTTGCAGTGTGTGGTGTTACATGGGTATGATCAGATCTGCAGGATGCTTTGAAGATGAAGACTTGCTAAATATAATTACTATTATTACTATCATGTGAATACCCACACTATGCATTTAGTTCTTCAGAAGGAGACAGAGCTCCACATTTTTATTTTTTTAAAAATATGTAGCTGCAAGTTTAAAAGTGTTGGGGTTAAAAGCAGTCAGAGACAGTGTATATTAAATGGGCATATTTGGCAGAAAGCAGGGAAAGGACCTGAGAGCACAAACACAATAAACAGAGCCACAACACTGTCAGCAAAATGTATTTCTGCAAACAGGAAAGTGCCAGAAAGCATGCAAAGGGCATAGAAAATAAGACGAATGAAATCATTCCAGACACATGCATGTGGCATTACAGTCTAAAAAGTGGGACTCTCATATCCAGATTTACACCCTATATCACAGAGGTAATCATATGTTACAAAAAGCAGGCACAGAAGCCTAGCAAAAGGAAAAGTCTAGAAGTGCTGAAAGGGTGGCTGTATTAGATTTGCAGTCCCTGGAGTGAAAATGAGTAAAAGCAACATATAATTTAGCCTGTTATCTCTTTTCTGATTTGTGACTTTAAGCACACCAGAGGCATATTCAGTATTTTGTAGATTTTTAAAAATGTATTGTTATAGTTAGGGACAAAATTATGTGGCCTCAAAGTATGGCCCTCTCCTATCATCTATTTTGAGCTATTGTTAATTTTGGAATACTTAATATGTCACCCACCAACAAAATATTGGGGTTGATGTTAATATTTACAGTTAAAGTAGATATTAAAAAAAAAGAAAACCAACAAAATTTAACTTGAAGATTCAAATAAATTGTATTTATTTAAATAGCTAAAATGTTGAAGAATATTGGGTTGCTTTTTTTTCCCCTGAAAAACCTTAATGTCTCTGCCATGTGTTGAGAGTGCCACCAAATATACACTTGCATGCTTTTTCCCATTTATTTTTCTGCATGATGTCTACATTGTCAGAATTACATTGTGCTGTTTCACAGCTAGAAAATGTAAATATGTGTACATTTAGCCTTGATTGAAAATAGAATTCTCCTTTCTGTGTCTCTCTAAATTGAGAGTAGCCTTTGTGCTCTGATAATTTGCTTCAGATATTTTATGTCCTCTTTGCACCCTCTTATATAAAACACAGTATTTTGTTTCTTTGGTTCAAGCAATAAAACCATAAAAGCTACCAAAAAGTAGCTAAAAGTCCCTGTGTCTTGCTTCTCTACAGCCCCTGACACTGTACAGGACTTGTGCAGAATGATAAATCTGAAAGTGCATCCCTACAGCATTTTAAAATATACAACTCTGTTTGCAACTTTATCAATATGTATCTTTATTTACCTATGTTATTAACAGACTACATATACTGAAGCTGCAGGGTTTATAGAAGAAATGCCAGTTATCATATTTATTTGGTGTCATCTTTCATGTGGAAAGTCTTTCACTGTTCCCTTGTGTCAGCTATATGAAGCTATAGATCACTTTCATGGTACTGAATCATGTTTCGTCGCTTCTTACAAATCAAGTTAGTAACAACTATGAACTCTCATCATGTAGTGTCCATCTCAGTTCACTCATTTCAGACTGCTACTGGCCTCTGAGTTAATTATTGAACATTTTATTACCTCATTTATGCTGTAACAGGGAAGGTAAGGCTGTAGGGGAATTTGCCTTTCTCCAGCTGAATTTCAAGCTGTAGGACTACAGCTGAATATGAATGCTGTACATTCAAACTTCATGTGTCTAGTTCCATCCCTCTGAGATTACAGGGATTTTTAGTTCTGGATAAACTGCCTTTCCAGTAGCCATATAGTCTCAGAATGCTTGTGAAGCTGTTGCGTTTCTTCATCAAATGTCCCTGTGAGATGACCTTGTTCACCCCAGTTCCACTCTGTCATTGTCTGTTACTTGGCAATATTTCATCCTTGCTGTCACTTCTTGTACTGACCCCATGCTGTCATCCCCTGTATAGCCTTACCTGTATACTTGCACATCAAAAACACAGTGACTATGAAGAGGCTTTAGACATGTCTTTAGGTCTGGTCCTTATAGCTAATATTACACAGCTCATTTCATGCCCTTGTTTTTAATTTGTGCTAATCTGCCTTCCCTCCCCACACACCACCAAAACATATAATGCCTGAACCATTGCTTGCAGAGAACTATTATTAAACTTGTGCTACTTGAAATTTAGAATTTAATTGCTATAGAATTCAGCTATTATCTATCTGAATAGTAAGTAGTAAAATTTTAGGGTTAAAAATATTACACTGACTGGGATTTTAACTATGTTATGTTGGTTTCACTTCTTTCACGGTAGAAAATTCCAATGTACAAGGGGGGGAGGGTAGGAAGTCAAAATATGGGACACAGCTTTTCCTCATGTGCAGACTAAGAACTTTCCTCCTGCTGTAGATTAATTGAAATATACATCTAATAAGTACTGTTCTGTCAATGCTTCAAATTGAAAATAAGAACTATTTTAAAAAAGACAGAACTGAACTTCAGAGGCAGCCTTCGGGTAGCCAGCTGTCTGCTTATGTCAGCATTTGACTTTGCTGATGCTCTATCCAAATGCCTTTATATATAGGCTCAACTTTCTTTAAACACTTTGGTCAATTTAATCTTGGCTGAAAATACAACCACTAGGTCTATGATGACTGTTTGAGTTGGCTGCAGGGAAGAAGTCAGTTCCTGGCTATGTAGCATTGATGAGAGGAAGATTAGACTGCATGTGTGAGGGTGTTCCCTGTATATTTTAGGCATGATCATTTGAAAAACATCATGCCTAAGTAATGATTACTAGTTAAGAATGTCCTGGTCATTTCCAAAGGGAAGTGTGGATTTTGGAAGATGACCTTAGTTTGATTTCATGGGTTTTAAATATGTGCCCTGACAAAAAATGGGTGAAATTAAACATCCAGTCAGGGCTGGATTACCATAATTTGTTTTCTGCAGCTTTGATGAATAAACCAATATTTCACATATTCTGACCATGGAACAAGACCAGAAACTTCCTGTAGAGGCACAGGCAGAAGCTCCCAATACTCCTATGACTCCTATGCTCCTATTGTCAGCAGCAAATCAAAAATCCAGTGAGGAGTCAAAGCATCAACAGTAGATATTTTAAGTATTCCTGGTATGAAATTAATTCTCCTGGGCAAAATGAAAATGGAGAGACCCACAGGTTGAAAAAAAATTACCTTGTTACAATCTTCACTGTTAAAAGAATTAATACTAATACTAATAACAAACACAACAGCGTGAGGCAAGTCTTAAGTTCTGGTTTTGGTTATGCACAGCCCAAAGCACATCCAGAGAACATCTGTGGTGCTTTCTAGTAAAAAATTTGATATATTTAGCTACCTATGTCCAAGTTTTCTGTCTGCACTCTGTTGTTGCATTTTCTCATATCAACAGATTGCCTGGAGCAATACTGGTAGATTAGTTTACAAATGGATGCAGTAGATTGTTACAGTTGCTTGTTCTGTCTCAGTTCTGAGCATTATTGTACCAATTTACTGTTCAGTAAAGAGAACTTACCAGTAAAGTAAAAAAAACTTACTTCAGTAAAGAGTTCATACCAGGATTTTATAGAGTTTCTTCCAAGGTAATTCAGTACTTTTCTCATGCTGGATAGGACTTTGTAAGGGCTATTGATCTTGAATGATTTTTTTTCTCCTCTGAATTCTCTTTACAGTGTCTTCAGTTTCCAGCATTAGATGTTTTTTCATAAGTGTCAAGGGACCTTACCACACCTGTTTCAAAGAGGTCACAGATTGGATTTCTTCCCTATTAAAAGCCAGTAGAAAATAAGTCTAAGCTTAGGAGTAGAGGAGAAGAAAACAAACAAACCAATAAAATAAAATAAAATAACCACACCAAAAAACAACCAACAAAAAAAAAGAAAAAAGCCAAACAAAAACGAAAAAATTCCCCCAGAAATCATAGCAATAAAAAAAAAAAACTGACAAGAAAAACCAACCAAGAAACAAACAAAAACCTCTCAGTCCTGATTTAATGTTTTTGCTATTATGAGAAATTAATTTGGAATCATTCTACTCAACTGAACCCAAACTTCTTTTCGGCTCATTCTACCCTACCAAGACATGTGTTTGTTATAGCTCTTAATCTATGGATGTATCACCTAAAAGAAAGCCAATTTAGGACACCTTTTCAGTGGAATGACTCTAGTCTCAGATAAAAATAGTGAAGTATAAAAGTCAGAAGAAATCATTGCTAAAAGTTAATATGTATTCCTTATCTACAGTTGCCATAAAAACCTAGAAGACTTTCTCATTTTGCTTTCAAAACTGTGCGGAAAAGAAATACTCTTTGTATGACCTTTTCAGAAATATGAAGTAAAAGGGTTTTTTTCCTTAAGGTAGAGAAATTATGTTGAGAGGGAAAGGGGTAAAGAAAGGAGACACCTGTCCTCCTACTCTTCTTATTTCTCTTATTTCTCTTCTCAGAAAAAAAATAATAAATCAGGTTTCTCTTTCATACTAATACAGTCCCAACCAGTTATCTAGATTTCAATAACTTGATGACAAATAAAATAAGACAGAAAAATAAACTTGAATTATGGAGTCTCAGAACAGCATAAACAGGAGTGATAAACAATGTTTAAAAGCACTGGACTGTTAGTGACAAGTAATGGTTCGAGATTTCAAGCTGTTACTGAGACTTTCTTTGAAATATGCTTTCTCTACATCTATTTCAACAGTTGCATAATTATTTGACTGTCTGAGTAATATTGAAGGGGTTTTTTTTCACCTTCCTGAAGTCAAGTATGTGTTTACATAATTCTGAAATATGTAAAGAACAGATTTATTTTGTACACAGTATTGTAGATTGTTTATTCAAAGAACCTCAAGGCTTTCACTGAAACAGCATACAGCCAAGAATTAGGTTTAAACACACTATTACAGCAGCATGTTACTGAACAGCAGTCAATCTAAGGTAATGAAGTAAATCTTACTTCTGAAAGACATTGAATAAAAGCTAAACTATAAGAAATGTATTTAACTCATGTAAAAATGCTTTTAAATGGGTCAAAACCTAACCTGGCATAACCAAAAAATGTCCCAGTTGTAAAGGATACAAGCTCACAAATTGAGATGACACAAAAAAGAAGCTTTCTAAGAGCACAACAAGTGACCACAATCCCAAAATGAGCAAATATGGCACTGACTAAAGCCATTGACATACTATAATAACGATTTATTGCATAGATTATGGACTTTTTAAAGTTGCATTCATTCTCAGAGACAAGATTAACTTAATATATATGAGTTTTTTATCCTGTCTGAAGCAAAGTTAATCTGCCTAAACCTCAAGACTGGTTCTACTTGCATACTCAGACACCACACAGTTGAAATCTGAAGTAGCCTAGAACATGGTAGGAAGAACATGAAAATGATTCCTTACCCCTGTGAGCTTCATGTATCCCATACAATGTCTGTAGTAGTTCTGGTATTGCTTGTGAAGTGAAATATTTAGATTCTAAACTGCCTGGGTTACTGAGGGCTAAAGTTTATTGCAAGTGCAAGCTGAACAAACTGTATGTAAATCTCCCACTAAGCATTTTATAAGATAACTTTTATACTACTTTTTATACTACTGTTAATAATTCTACAGTATAAAAGCAATTTTTAGAAATTATTTTCTATATATCTAGCCATACTTGACACTGGTGAATCCATGTCTAAAGTACTGTACCCACTTTTTGGTCCCTGAGTCCAATGTGTATGTGGAGTAGGGTCTTGCTGGAGGATCAACAAGATGGTCAGAGGCTCAGATCACGTGGCCTACAGAAAGGGGTTGAGGGAGCTCTGATTTCACCTGAGCAAAGAAGAAGTTAATGACAATCCTTGTTTCTTATGAATTCTTTCTTTTTTGTTTTAGATTCAAGTATTCTTCACTACTCAGTATTTTTTTGTGTATATATTGTTTGGAAAATTATATATATATATATATATTTGTATTTTATTTACCATTATATGTTAGCAAATAGTTTCAGGACATAGATGTCTCCTTTCCTTACTAAAAATTGAACACCATTTATCAGTTTAATCTTAGTTAAAATTTTTCATTGCTAATACTCAGAAAAAATTGCAGTAATATTGCTTTAATTTATATAGAGAAGAAATAATTTCTATTGACAAGCACATCATCTTAGCAGTGAATAGCACGCAAACAACTTCCATTATTTTTCAGGTAAATGTGAACAAGAAAGAACACATATGGATACAAAAGTGATGGCTAAAGTCTGAGGAAAGTAATATGAGATTTTGCTGTTCAGTGAACACTGTACATGTCATTCTGTTAGCCATTGCAGAACTACTGATGATTCCAATATTTTTTAGTTGCACAATTAAGTTATGGGTCCCTGTAGAGTTGAAGTGTAAGGGTAATAAACCTGCTTTCTTTAGTAGCCTTTCACAGACTGAGAAATAATTCCCTGAGAAATAATCCACCAACCCCCAGGGAGCTCTCTAAAGTAATGTTGGAATAGGTTGATGTGCTTGAAGAAGCACCTGAAAAATTTAGTTTGTAAGTACAGAAGGTGCCATCCTTTTATTCTGACTTCATATGACACCTGGAAAAATAGCCAAATGATCCGTGATTGTTTTCAAATACCACTGTAATGAAGTTAAGAAATTAAAATTATATGTAAATAATACATACGTTTGTGATATAACTGTAATTATAAAGGCACTGGTGAGTAAATTAAATTGACACATTCTATTTCTTGCCTATATTTCTTGCCTTCTCAGACCAAGGCATATTTGTGTATATAGATCTGTAAATGCAAATAACTTCTGTAATTGTGAGGTTTTAACTTTGCAGATTTTTTTTTTATTTTATTTTATCATTATTATTAAGATTTAGAACTTGCATATTCTGGATTGTTCTAAACTTTCCGGTTATTTTGACAGTTGCGGTGCAACACACATGGATGATAGTTAGGAAAATTCTTTTATTCAGTTTGTAAATATATCTTGTCATCTAATAGAAAATTGTTGGAAAGACAAAGAGCAAAATGTCTTTTTACCTCAAATGGTTTATTGAAAAATAATGAAAGAAAGATGCAAGAAGGACAGATAATACCAAAGAACTTGCCAAAATTTTGTGAGAAATATGACAGATTAACATTACTGAATTGCTTTAGCCAGACACAGATAAAAACTTCAGTGTCTTTCTGTCTATAAGAAACAGATTCAAGTCTAGCACAAGTGGGTTTCTTGAGTCAGAATGTTAGAGCCAACTCAGCTATATAATGTGAAAACAATTCATTTATACAGTAATCTTTGAAATAAAAGCAAATGGAAAGGAACTGCTAATTCTTGTCAGTATCAATTATGTTGAAAATACCACCATTTTCTCTTTCTAACTATGAGAATATAGTCCATCCTAAAGTATATGTTAGCTTAAGATGAATGGGGAATTATTAGTCTTCATGTAAGTAGTCTATAAAATCAGCATTACTTTGTTACTGGAAGATTATGCAGCCTGCATAATGGAAATGACCCGACTTGACTGAACACTGTACTTTATTGGTTCTTTACTTAATAACCTGTAGTGGATGGTCATCTGGACTACATTTGAAATACAGCTGAATGGAACCCCAGCTTAATGAAAACCCACAGGCTAAAAAGTAAATGTTACAGAGGAGGACACAGAGAAGTTAGTGTACTCAACACCCATTGACTGTTTTATAAATTAGTAAAAGAATGTCTGAAAATCAAAACAAACTTCAAATGCCTTTTCTGTTCCTCAAACATGGATGATTCAGCCCCTCTGTGCTCCAACAGTTATTTTCTCTGCTGGGTACAAAGTTGAAATCTTTATCTGAAATCTTCATTTATGTGTTCTACTCTCATTCTAACTCCTCTAAGACAGAAAAATCTCTCATGATTTTCTGGAGGTGCAGACAGGCCTGAAAGAGCTACTTAGCTTGCAACTTTGTTGGACCCAAAGAAACAGGATGAAACTATCATACGGAGCATACAAGAAAACTGGGACTCAGGCAGAAAGCAATAAGCCTGTAGTACATTGCACATACATACATGCTGTAGTACAGCATGAACAAGAAGGTTTTTGGTCAGCATGTGTGTCACATCTGCATTGCAATTTGCAAACATGTCACCATCTGTTCTTCCCACTCCTTAGCTGGGACAGCCCTAGGCTGGCTCCTTTCACCTGTAGCTCTCCACATGGCACAATACCATTCTACTTGTCTGACTCACAGTTCTCCTTAGACATACAAATGAGTTGAGATCCAGTCCAAGCATATCTGCACTGATTAGACCAGGCAACTTGCTGGTCATCTGCATAGTACTCCTAGTTGTATACATCCTACACATCTTGTGCAGTTACATGTGGAGTATGGAACATGCAGCACATAAGGCCAAAGAGCTCAACCACCTGTGGGCCCCATGGTCAAGAGTGTCACCTCCTGCTTTTCTTCACAAGAGGTCCTCTGTGTTTTTGAATAGTTCAGAGCCTTTCAAAATACACTATGTTGCGTAGCTGGGTTCTTCCTCATGCAACCTGAAACCTTTCATACTTCTGCAGGCTATACACCAATACCATTGTTAATGCACAATCATGTATATTGCATCTTCAAAAGATGCAAAATTGTCCTCAATATTTTAGCAACCACACTCTCCTGCTGCCTAGCAATAAAGATGTAAAAGTTTAACTTCAAAATTATCAGCTTTGGATAATAAAACTTTTTTGCTCAGGTCTGTTGGTTGAGGGTTTTTTTGTTGTTTTGGGTTTTTTTTTAAAGCTTGTGCACATACTTTGGCAATTAAGGCTATGCACAACCTTGACAAATGTTCATCTGTGGCAAACAGCCTGTTAACATGACAGTAATGTTGACCTTGAGCTAATTCCTCTCTAGGAATGCACATTGCAGAAGTTCACATGGAAGTGAAAGAAACAATTCAGTTTTACACTGTTTTCAGTTGCCTCACATCTGCCATTGGGTCTAGTAAAACAGATTAAAACCACTGTAAGATACAGCGGGAGACATCTGAGGTCAGAGCTGTGAAAACAACTGATGTTTGTTTGTTTTGCATCCAAAAATTATCATTTCCTCTACTGAAGACTGTTGATAAGCACTCTTGGGGCTTTTGGTTTTACTCTAGATAAAAATAATCTTTCTGCATGGTGTCAACATAAAGAAATTAATGTCCCTTATTGTTGATTTGCATATAAAGTCTAATTGAATATGGAAATTTTTTGTTTGGCTTTCAACTTTTTTTGTCAAGATGATTTATTAGATATGTATGGGAGAGTTTCCTTATATTTGTGTGTTTCTAAAAATAACAGAATGGTTGGCAAAAGTATTTCAGAAAAAAGCAATACAGACTTTCTTCACATTAAAAGTAAGCAGAGGTAAAAATCATCATGATATTTTTTTTCATATCTATCATAATCAAATATGAATACAAATGAAGCCGCAGGTATCTTTTCAGACATTCTGTATGTATTACCTTCATAAGAATTGTTCTCCACACACTCTCACAGGGTGTTTGTATAGAAGTCAACAAATAAACTAGCAATTCAAAGCAACATACAAATGGAAGGAAAGGCAGTGAGCTGAAAGAACAAACAGAAGTAATGTGTGCTTCCATATACCTCCCTTCCTCTGGGTCTTAAGTCGCAGAAAATGCTGATCCCCTTTTCTTTTTTTCCTCCTCAGGGAGGTTAAAGGAACATTATTAAGGACTTTGCAAACTTCCAAAAGCCTCGAAGATAAAGCAAGTTCCTCCTCTCTAATAGGAAATGGATATCATAGGTCCCAGCAAGATCTGAAGATGTGTGGTCACATAGTTCAGCATGTAACTAGCAAAGTTGTTGAAAAATGTGCAATGTTCTTTGAATGATACCATTTTAGGCCATAGTGTATGATGATAGCTAATAAGAAGTAAGTCCCAAGGAATTATATCATTTTCATGCATTTTGCTTGGACTGCTGGAACTGACTCCAGCTGTTTCTTTGATCTAGTGCTGAGGCATGAATGAGACTCAGCTTCATCATTTGAAGACTGAAGCTTTGTACTGCTATGAGAAAATTCTGAATAAGGCTACTCATATATGCAGAAGGTGTTGATAGCTAAAAGATATTCAAGTGAATACCAAGTGAAATTCAGTACACTTCACTTTAGCCCAGCAATGAAGAAATAGAATAATTCGGGGATATTTCTTTACTTTTTCTGCAAATATTAATTCACATTCTTAGTGGCTATGTTGGTGGACTCTGGCTCCAGTTACCTTCTTTTGGGAAGGACATAAAATATGACAGACCAAATAAGAATTGTGTTTAAAAGCATTCTTGCAACACAGATCTCAAATATAGAAAACGTTTTAAGAGCACTTTACTTTTTGACATGTGCCACCAATTTAAGTTTCTCAAAAAGTGTGTTCAGCATAGCCATCATTAGGTTAAAATGTTAGAGTTTGATAAAGTTAAAGCATCTCTGTTTCAACGAGGCTCAAATGTTATTTTATGTTTTGTAATATAACCAAATAATAATATATTTTATATGTATAATATAAAATATTAATTTCATCAAATTGCTAAAGCAAAGTACTTTATATGCATTTTTTTTTTTTAACAGAAAAAATCAGCCTTTAACTCTCAGATTTTCCCATGAACCAGAAATCCTGTTTTCCAACTCTTTCTATGGATACATAAAATTTCCTTTGGATTTCTGTTCAGAGAATGAAATGAGAGATGAAAATTTTAGATGAGAATATCTGCAGAAATCAGGATGTATTTTTCAAGCTGAAAAGAAATCCTCAATTAATATGTTATGCACTGCAAATCATTTCCCCACTACTAGTGATAAAGTCTTTTGATGATGAGATAGAAAGGAAATGTTCTGAAAGTTCCTTGATTTTCCTGGATAAAGACAGAGCACTAACCCACTGGAGCTTGTACATGAAATAATCATAGAAATAAGCCTGAAAGTCATAAGGTAATTTATTTTAAATTGTTCTCTTTGCCAGACTTAAAAAAAAAAGAACAGAAAAAATACTCTTATTTCCAGTGATGGAGGAATAATAAAGTTTTCCTGAAGCTTACTGTTGTTTCAATGTCTAACAATTTAAGAAGCATAGAGACAAACAAACAAATGAAAAGTTTTAAATTGTGTGGACTGAGTATTTCTTTATACTGACCTAGACAAAGACTGGGACTATTAAAATTGATTAAATTATGAGGTATTTATAACTGATTAAAATTGAGCCAAAATTTTACATATTACCAGGGAGTTATATATCTCTTCCTTTGACTCTTGTGTAAGTTTCCATCCATCCTGATACTACAGCCTGCTGCGTCCTAGTGTTCATACAAGAAGAATAAAATACTATAAGTGTGACAGCACCCACAAGGATAAATCTGTATCCTTTATTGAAAGCAAACAATTTGATTAAAGTCACCTAGTGGTCTTCTGGGTTTTTAAATGTAATTCTACACATATTTATTTGTAGATGTTTTAATAAGAAGCTCTAAAGGAAAAAACAAAAGTGCAAATAAATTACTTGTCTCTTTGAAGGTCCTGCGTAAGGGATAAGATGCCACTACAGTTAGATATCACTAGCTGGATTTAACCTGTGTCACGCCACAGTTCAAGGGTCTCAGACAGAGTCATTTAACTACTTTGGGAAGCTTTGGAAATTTCATTTACAAGAATTTGTAAACTGAAATGATGCTGCTGTGGCACCAGAAAATGTTTTGTTTATGGTTTAAAAGCGGTATATTTAAAGGTGATTCATTTTATCTGTTCACATCATTTAATGCAAATGACCTCCAGCTTTTTGAGGAGATAAGGGAACTGGGATTTCTTTTTGAAAATTCTGACTTGGATATGCTTATGCTGTATAATTCTAGAGGCTGGTAATTAAGCACATACTGTATTATTCCCCAGTTGTTGTGTTTTTTGTTGTTTTCATTCTTTCATTCAAATTTTATCCTTAGGAAAGGCAACACTAATAACTTCTGACTCAGTTTGCTATTAACATACTGTCTCTGCACTTGTTTAAGCCTGAATGAGGTTAAATTTTAAAATTTTTAAATTTTAAAATTTAACCTTTTAAAAAACCCTTTTAAAATTATGTAATCATGAAAATAAATTCCTTATTTAATATATGAGACAATATCATGACAAAATTAGAGAATATAAAAGAACAAAAAAACACAAGAATGTAACAATGGAGGATGTGTTTTTAATAAGTAAATAACAGTGGCCTTTCACTTCAGCACAGTCAAAAATCTTTTAATTCATAGGCACTTTTGCAGCTGTATATACTGATAGAGATTATAATCATCAGTCACATCTACCAATCTGTTAATTGTAAATTCAAAGGGTCTCAACTGGTAGCAACTGGTATGACTTTAATTTCTAGTCATGTTGGTCATAATTACTACTTTACCAAAAAATAAGTTTCATTCATGTTTTTTTTAATAGTTTAAAAGTTATATACAAATCAAACTTTCCTCTGCTCTTCTCCCTTAAATAGTAAGGTCTTCAGGCCAACAGACCATTGCTCCTTTATGTTTTGTACAGCATTTTCCCAAACAGAGCCTTCCAGTATAAATAATCTTACTGTCAGTCTCAGGGCTGATATCCAGAATTTGGTTCTCTGGCCTCCTGCATCAAATCTCGGGTTTGGTTTGTTTTTTTTTTTCACTTTCCAAATTAGCTGAATAGGATTAGTGACAAGCTGCGCAGACACCTTTCACCATACAGCAGCTTCACCAGCAAATTCTTGAAGCATGTCTGAACAAGTATTGAACTTTCATTGTTACTAGCATTCAGCTACTTTTGCAATGATTACCTATGTCTTATATCTCAGTGTTTGAAAATCTGAAGGAACATATGCTGAAGAAAATAAAATTTCTTTGTTTGATGTTTCCCTGTGTGCTCTCTGCTGGTATTTGGCATTAAATCTAGCTGACGAGTGCACGTTCAACATAGTAGCTTTTGTACACAACATGTAAGGAGAATCACCCTCCTCAAGACACAAAGCAAAACAAGAGTGAAAAATGTAAGAGTAACAAGTGTGCAAAAGTACAAAGTAAGAAGGATTTTTCCCTTCTCTCACCTCTTCAGAGTGTACCAATTCTGGAGACTGTGGGAAGTTCTGAGTATCCAAATCCCTTCCAGGAAAGAGAGAATTCAAGCAGATATTTCCTGCATCCCAGATGCTCCAGTCATGAGGCTATGCGGAAAAAGGGAGTCATTACCATAGTGTTAAATATGCCTTAAGTTTGCCAATTGAACAAGTCTTGGAAAGCAAACTATACAAAGCAACTGTTGGTTTGTGTCTCTGTAAGCTCACTACAGAGTGAATTAAAGCTGGAAACATTGTGGAAAAAAACCCAAACACCCAAAAAACCCCACAAAAACCAAAACCCAACAACTCAGATTTTAATTAAAAATTGTTAATTCATTCAAGGCAGAATGGCTGGACTGGCCTGCTAAAGGTTCACATATCTTCTGCTATCTCAGGCAAGTTTTGGAGAAATATTTCTGATCTCCAGGCAGGTTGGGCTTTGTTGTGGGAACTTTTAAAACTTTAGGTCCCCAGCCCTAACATAACACAGTAAGGAGTCTCTGGGGTATCATTAGTTGCTTATATTAGCAGGGAAGACTAAAAGTAAGTTCCTTTGAGTAATTGTCCAGGATAAGGGTAATATTCAGAAACATAGGACAGAATAACTATGATCTGTGAAAAAAAAAACCAACAAAAAAACAAAAAAACAAAAATGAAGGGAAATGGAAGGGACATGGAAGGGAAAGGGAATGGAAGGGAGTGCGGAATCCAACCCCTGCCAGGGAAGTGGGATTGAATCCCAAAAGGAGGGAATTAACCCTGGAAAGCATGAAATTGACGCCCAAAGTTATGGATTTGACCTGGGAAATGATGGATTTGACTCCCAAAATCAGGGATTTGAACCACCAAAATTCTGGAATGGACTCCCAAACTGATTGAGTTGACTCTCAAAATGAGGAATTTGACTCCCAAAATACTGGAATTCACAAAATGATGGAATTCACACTAAAAATGATGGAAATGACATCCCAAATTATGGAATTGACTCCCAAAATGATGGGATTCACACCAAAAATTATGGAATTCACTCCCAAATTACTAATTTGAACCCCAAATTATTAATTTGACTCTTTCCAAATTAATTTGACTTCCCAAATTATGGAATTGACTCCCAAAATTATAGAATTGACCACAATCATGGAATTGACACTCAAAAAAAGGAATTGGCATCCCAAATTGATTCCCAAAATTATGAAATTGATTCCCAAAATTATAGAATTGACAACCCAAAAATGGAATTGAATTCCAGAATTATGAAATTTATTCCCAAAATTATGGAATTGATGACCAAAGGGATGGAAACAACTCCCGAAATGATGGCATTCACCCCAAAAATTATTAATTTGACCCCAAAAATGAATGTGACTCCCCAAATTATGAATTTGATCCCCCCAAAACGAATTTAACTCCCCAAATTATTAATTTGCCTTCCCAAAAATGAATTTGGACCCCCAAATTTATAATTTGACTTTCCTAAAATGAATTTGACTCATCAAAACTGAATTTGACAAGGGAAGGGAAGGGAAGGGAAGGGAAGGGAAGGGAAGGGGAGCATGGAATGGAACCCCTGCAGGGAAGTGGGATTGACTCCCAAAAGCCATTTCTAAAATGAGGGAATTCACCCCAAAAATTATGGAATTGACCCCCAAATTATGAATTTGACTCCCAAAACATTAGATTGACCCAGGAAGGGAAAGGAATTCAGTTTTTGTGGTGACCACCAGAAATTTCTGTATAAGCAGTGACTTACTGACCCAGCATATATTTAATGTAAACATAGCTTGCATGATATTCTCGGACAGTGTGAGGAATAAATGTCCATCAATCAGCGAACCAGCTGATACAGCTCAGAACTTCCTTCTGTGCCAACAATTGTCATTCAACCTGGGGAGCAACCTGGACACAGCTGACAACAGCTCTCAGCAGAAAATCAAGACTGGAGCTTGGGCCTCCATCTTTCCTCTGTAACTGATTCCTTTCTCACTATGGAAATGGCTTACTTTCTTCTGTTAAGTCTGGTTTACTGCCATCCTAAGAGGATGTATGGAAAATTCCTATTTATCCCCTATGGAAATATATTACCAGTTTATTATAGCATTTCCTCACACACATTTTATTTTCTTAAACCCTCAGAGGGAGAATTGCCATACACTATTCTCAGGAATTTAAAAACTCAATTGGATCCAGTCGTATTGTATTCCAAGACTAAGTTGATCATTCATTAGATTGTCATTTAGTTACTGAAAGTATACATGGTGTCCATTTCCCAGCTAAAATTGAAAAGTAACAAAATGAAAAGTAACCAAAGTAACATAAGGATACTGACCGCAATCCTTGATGAAAAATGTCAGCCAATCTGGAAAGTTAATAGTTAAATATGTACTTGAACTAGCTACCTTTTAAAGGTAATACGCTTAGGGCAAAGCAATGCACAAAAATCAAAATGAGTGAAAACTGCTAAAGTAAATTACAATACCCCTCTTTTCATCATAGGAAAATAATCCCTACTTTAACCTTTCAAAGACTACTGAGCAATGTAAAAGACTACTCAAAAGTGTGGGCACAAAACCATTTTGAGAAAATTTACTTCTCCATTGTGTATTTCATTGCATATTGCTTTTCATGAAAGTTTCCACATTTAGAGAAAATACATCACAAAGTCCGTGGGCAAGTAGTATCCTGCAACATCATAGACAATTGTCTAGACTATGTAGATTATTAGTCAGAGTAGGCTTTTTACCCAGACATTTCTAAATAGATGCAAATTTCACCATGTAGTTCAGGGTAGGAATTAATCCTAACAGCAAAGTGACCTGGTAAAAGTGAGGTCCCACTGATTCAGAAGTTACCAGTGATAATCCTGCAATTATGATTCAGTTAAGTGCATTGTTCCAGATCTGTAAGAGTGAAATTGAGACATAAAAAAAAAAAAAGTGTATTTTTAGACTATCAGAAAGTGAAAAATCTTGCAGTTTTCACATCCCTGATGGGTATCATTAGTGTGTTTTTAGTGGCTTGCTTGGTATCTGTTCTGGTGGTTGATGGGTGCAGGGATCAACTGTTTTAAAAGGTTGGCATTATTCAGTCTATCAGTCTATGTGTTGAACTGGTTAACTTGTATGTAAACAAAAAAATGTCTTCAGTTAAATTTTTATGATTTTTTTAATTGTCTGAAATGAAAAGAGGGCTTTTAGGGCAAACTGTGCAGAAATCACAAGATCAGGCAATGCCAATAGCCTGCCAACTGTAATGTTTTCAGATGAGCAGGCTTTGTTAATTCCCAGCAGATTTATCAAGAGGATGATTTCAGGGAATCATTATATTCTATTATCTTTCCAAAGTGAAACTGAAGGTTAATTAATTCTGCAAAAGAGGTTCATGGTTATATCTTAGAGAATATGAATAATTACCATATTAGTCTGGTTTTGAATTGAATAAAATTATCTTTTACAAAAAATATAAGGAGGATTATTTTTCTCGTGATATAGTAGAATCTTTTAATACTATTGATTTGACTTATAAGATTTAGGAAGTTTTGAGATGCTAGAGTTAGACTGTTTCACAATGTATTTGTTCATCCAATGTCTCAGTGTGAAATATATTGGATCTTACATGTATAAAGTTTATTTCTCTAGATAATTTATATGATGAGTAACAGTCACAGAATGGTGAACTAGGTTGCATATGTTTGCATTTGTCATGCTCCAGTGTGCTTGGTGCAGCTTGACTAAACCAGTGCCCACTACCCTTTTTTCACACAAAATAAAATATCACTATCTTTTTTCTTTGCTATTTTCCTTATTAAGCAAGAATGACCTGTTCTACCGAAATACTATTGGTTTCTAGCACAAAAAAAGGAACGAAACAGGAAAGAACATTGTGAAGTGGATGTCTTCTTTTGTCAATATAAAAATATAATCCTACATCTGCGGAAGCGTGATTTTAAGTCTAACTAAGATGTATTTAAAATCTGTCCGTGATCATATTAAAACAACAGTGAGGACAAAACTGGCTATAGCAAGTATTGTCTGAGTATTCGTTGTCATTTTGCTTCACTAAGGAAGTAGCAAGGTTACAAATCTGAAAAACAGTGGGTACTATGGAACCACCAATTTCAACAACTTCATAGTTAATATTACCTGAAGTGGATAATAAATATGTAACCTGCTAATTGTGGTTCATTTTAGAGGAACCTTTTCTACCTGGGAAGAGTGCTTTATACCCAGAGCAATACCCTCTGATGTGGAATTGCAGCACAGTCTTTGGTGCTAGGCTGAACTGAGGAGAGCCCATGAATAGCCTCAAACCCTGTCCTCAGCCTGGGTCTTAGCAGGCAGGCTTTATCTCACAAGATTAAGACCAATTTGCAGAACTGATTTTCATTATATTTTGGAGTTTGCATAGGTTTTTCAATGCAACAAGACATCAGCAAGAACCCTATTGCCTTTAACACATGAAGTTTCTTAGTGCTGCCGTATTTTCTTCTTTGCATATCTGATATCTAAGAT
Source organism: Sclerurus mexicanus (assembly GCA_013396755.1). Taxonomy (NCBI): domain Eukaryota; kingdom Metazoa; phylum Chordata; class Aves; order Passeriformes; family Furnariidae; genus Sclerurus; species Sclerurus mexicanus. The sequence continues at coordinate 279,357 of VWZF01006068.1, forward strand.
GTGAGGATGAGAAAGGGAACAGATAATCCTCAGATTTACAGTGCTAGTTTGTATATGAAAAAGATAAGACTAGATGGTAGGTACTTAGTAGCTATTGAGTCAAACACAGTAACTCTGCTTTATTTGTCAGTGAAAGTGGGAGGGTGTATTTTAAAGAAGTTTCAAGTTAGCAAATAATCATCATTATGGAACATTGTTCTCTAAAATTGAAGTTGACAGAGCACTGAAGAATGTACTAATGGTTCCTATTCATGGACACTTTTGCCTTATGCTGGACTTCTAAGGTTTAGATCTTTCTTTCAGGTACACTAATATCAATTGACAAGTAATTCCAGCACTATCAATAGTGTTTACACAGTAAATTGCATAATGAAATTCATCGTACACTCAGACTCTTGGCATTCACCTTTAAAAAAAAGCATTTTCAGGGCAACCAGATAGAAATGTTTGGCAATTTATTTATTTAAATCAGATTTTTAACAGTTTTCCAGAATACTAAGGTAAGGCAGTCCAGGTTTGTATCACTTTCAATTCCTTAAGGGCTCTAGGAATATGCCCTCACCACAAGGCATATATGCATATATGTGATAAATGCTGAGAAGGGAACCCTTTAATCATAAAAGAAATTGATTGTGCTCTAAGTCCATTAAGATATTTTTCATGTTCCCAGATGGTCTCTTAGAATAACTGGTCTTAATTACACCCTTTTTAGAAATAATGGCTGTGTGTCACTTTTCCAAGTACCTTGGCAGATTAATATGAACTATTCTGGGGTATAGATAATTCACCTTTTGGACCTCAGAGGACAAAAATTTTTGTGGTATATGTTTAAGTCCCAGAATGTGCAGCCTGAAAACTGAGGTTTAGGCTGGAACAGAGTAGCCACTTAGTACAGAAGACTACAGAACCACTTAGGGATAAGAGCACATGATGCAGCCTTCTGCAGCACATGAGCTTGTAGGATTGGAGCTAGGAATCAGTCAAAATTTTTCCTGTGGTCTCACTGGCCTTTCATACTGGCATTTAAGGCTTAAATTCCGATGAAATTTACAGTTTCTCTTCATTTTAGATGAAAGAGTCTTGTACATATTCATTTAAAATGTTCAACTTCTTGTCAGCCCTCTGTTGAACTGTCTGTTCTCCTTTAGCCTCAATAAAAGTTTTAATCTATATAACAGTATTCAAAAACCTGTTCTTTCCCACACAATCTCTGTTCTTAGTGTTTCTTCACTGCAGGAGCTTCTCAGAAAGAAGCTCAGGTTTCCCCAGAAGGTAGTGAACTTGTGCATGTTTTCTGTTAATGCTGCTATGAACAAACATCTTCTTTCTTTTTCATTAGCTTTACTTAAATAGGATTTTAGTGTGCAGGATTTGAAGTGCTGGCCTGTAAAATTCATAGACAGAAGTCATCTGTCTCCTTCCTTCTTTACAGCAAAAATCCACAAGTGATTTGAAGCAATTTTGCTTTTGTAAGTGTTTTTATGGCTGATTGTGGCACAAAAGAGGAAATATATGAATTGTCTGTTTGTGGTATCTTGAGAGGAAGGTAGTAACGTTGCCCTTTTGTTGTCCTTTTTTGCACATCACTGTCTGCTCCTAAGCAAGCTATAAAATGATGATACAATTATGCACAACAGTAATAGAATCAAGCTGAAATATTTCTCAAGGACCTCTCTGTGTTAAAGGTAGAACTCCCCACTGTTTGAAGCCCTGTAAATGGTCTGCTCCACTTCAGGCAGTTATTGTTAGAAATATTAGCAGAGATTCTGCTCCAGCTGAAAAATGCTGCGTAGGCAGATCTACTGTAGGAGTGTGAGCCTAGGCCTTCCTTTATAGTTGAAAACAGATTGGAAGAGGAAAGGAACATTTCTTCCTGTGGACCCACTCTGCCCTGCTGGCAGGAAGCTCTTTGCAGCTGCACTGCTGGCCACCTGTGACAGCAGCACTCAATAGCTGGATATCCTGTTGTACAGATCTGCTGTTTAGCCATCCAGGACGCCTAAGTGGAATGCAAATTGTGACTTTCCAGGGTTTTAAGCATGCCAAGATCAGGTATGGGAAAAAAAAAAAAAGTATGCTGGAACTCACAAAATCCCAATTCTTTTTGACACACTGAAAATAATGGATTTGGCTTTCAAGACATGTTCATGTGTGTGGATGTATATATCTGAAAACTTTGTGATCAAAATAAATCTTAACCCTGGCTGTAATTTAGGAAAATTAACATTGAGTGATGAGTTCATTGTCTTGCCCCTCTTGTATAAACCCCAAATTAACCAAAATCAAACCAATCTATCCTCTTCAAACATCTTTAAATTAACTGGACTTATGCCAGGGTTGCATTTGGCTGCACAAGTGAGAGTTCCTGCAAAAGGGCCAGCAGATATCTCTAACATGATTTCTTAAGAAAATTCAGAAGAACTCTCACGAAAAATGTTGTGCGATGATCTCAAAGTCCCCCTTGCCCTGCTTCACTTTCTGCTGTAAAATATAACTAAATCTTGCTTTAAGAAACCATTGTCTTCTCCTATAATATGAAAAATATAAATTTTTCTAATGTACATTAAAAAAATACTATTAATCAAACAAATTTGATGTCTAGATTCTTTCCAGATGAGCAAATACTGGACTGGGATTTCTCAGAGTTGACGGTCTTTCCTTTTAATTTCATTGAGAATGCCTTTGTTTTGTTTACAGGAACTCATCTTTCTCCCTATGAGTATGTAAAAGGTCATATGTTTCCACAGTGTATCTGCCAAACACAGTCAAAAGAAAGGGTCTTTTGAATCATGACATGCTTGTATTCAAGAGCTCTGGTGCTTCAGAAGAATGCTTATTTTGTTGCTCATTTTCTTTTTTCTTATTCACTATTAAAGTAAAAATTGCATTCTTAGTCCTGTTGATTCATTTGTCCTTTTACTGAGAAACCTATTTCCTTCTTTGAAGAGCCCTAAGTGCTAAGTCTTCCCTGGAAATATGTGTGCAAACCCAGCTTTGCTGTGAATTTTACTGTTAGTATTGTTTCTTTTACAAGCTTTACAACGGATAAGAATAATTGCTACCCTATGTCTGATTATAGTACATACAAGAGAACAGGAGACTGGTCCATGATAGTGACAAAGTACTCAGGGACAACCACAGGTTAAAAGTAGAGATATCATTATGGACATGCACTGGTAATTGAGAAATACAATTCGAGAAACCCTGGGAGAAAACAATGGCCTTTTACTGTTTATTAATGCATTTTCTACTATCATTATTTTGCATTACTTAGCTAATTATGTATTAAAATATCTCAGAACAGTATCCTGTTGGCTAGATTGAAGTCTTGTACTTCATAGAAAGATATAACAATGCTCCAGATTTTCTTTCAGTGCCACAGTAGCTATTGCTATCTCTTTTTTCTCCCCAAATCAGTTAAACATCTGGATTGCTTCTTTTTTTTTTTTCTCCATACATATTAGAGTTGATGAGGTCCAGACATAATGCTTTTTCAGTTTTGAAGAAACTTGGTTCTTAAACTACCATAAAGCTTTTATTCCAAGCCAAATGTTCTGCAGAAAATTTCACAAATCGAGAAAAAAATAGGTCAGATTTATTTCTTTGAGCCTGAATAAAATGTTGCAGTCATAGCAGACACACACAAGGATAAAATACATCTCATAAAGATCATGGATTTCAAAATCACTGAGATCCATAAAAGCAGATTTCCCTTCTCAGTAGTGACAGGTTTGTCTTGCTGTAAAAATTACTATGTAGTGTTCCTGCTAAGCAAGAGACTAGAGAGTTGTTATACAGTTTATTATGGCTACCACAATTCCACACCATGAATTTCAGTTAGGAAAGAAATTGGACACCTATAGTTTTGGATGGGCAGACTGAAGTTAGGCTATAAGAAAGGAACACCAACTGCATGGTGCTTGCAACAGAGTAAATGTTCGTTCAAAATATTAATGCAAGACAAAACATTACAGAATGCAATACACAAAAGTGTATTGCATGAGCATGTGAGCAAAGCCTGACCTCAACAGAGCCATGAAATGATTCACTATACAGGGCAGGTCAGAAGTCACCCCTTTCTGGTCAAAGTGTGACATTTTTTTTTATTTTTGTAAAGTTTTCTCTCCCGATCTAAGAGTGCATCCTGAAGGAGTATTTTTCAAGGAGGCCCTTGGAATCCAAGTAGTCACTTTGTTCCTCACAATCTGGCATGCAACTTCAAAGTAACCATAGTATTATCAAAACGGATTGAAACTGTCTTGAAATAGACATTAAGAGAATACACTTTAGAGCAGTATTAGCCTTTTCTAATCTATACTGGGATCAGAACTGAAATAAGTCCCACAGCATTATGAAATTCCCCATTTAAGTAATGTGTAGTTGCATCAATGTTGAGCAAAGCATTTAAAATATGCATGTTTCCTCTATCTCCTGTCATCTCTATTCAAGAACTGTTCACTGAGTCTATTAGTTTTCACTGCCTTTTCTCTGGAGCCAATATTAGGATCCTATGACCTGAACAAGGCAGAAAATATATGCAGAATAAAAGAATATATATGCAGAAATATAAGCTTGAATTAAAATGTAGTTTTCTACATCACCAGACAATAAAGGGAGGGGATTGTCCTGCTCTGCACTGGTGCAGCCTCACCTTGAATGTTGTGTGCAGTTTTGGGCACCACAACATAAGAAAGATATTAAGGTATTAGAGAGTGTACTAAGGAGGCCAATGAAGATTGTGAAGGACCTTGAGGGGAAGACATATGAGGAGCAGCTGAGGTCACTTGGTCTGTTCATCCTGGAGGAGACTGAGGGGAGACCTCATCACAGTCTATAACTTCCTTGTGAGGGAAAGAGGAGGGGCAGGCACTGATCTCTTCTCTGTGGTAACCAGCAACAGGACCTGAGGGAATGGTCTGAAGCCGTGTCAGGAGAGGTTTAGGTTGGATATCAGGAAAAGGTTCTTCCCCCAGAGGGTGGTTGTGCACTAGAACAGGCTCCCCACGGAAGTGGTCACAGTACCACGCCTGATGGAGTTCAAGAAGCACTTGGAGAATACTCTCGTGCATATGGTGTGACTCTCGGGAATGGCCTTGTGCAGGATTAAGAGTTGGACTCGATGATCTTTGTGGGTCACTTCCAACTCAGCATATTCTGTGATTAATGGGAAAAGATAAGTATAGATTTTCCACTGGGATTGGAAGAAAGAAGTGAGGCAAAAACAACACATTCATTTCCTGGAAATTTTAAATGTTTCAAAATTAATTTTCCTTTCTCACTGGGATAACAATAAGACATGTCCATATTCACATAAAGAAAATATCTCACTTGAGAAAGGGCTAGAAGAGTCAAAGAAAGGTTGATAGAGACATGAATCTGATCCTACTATGATTGAAACAATCATCTTAACCATCTGTTTGCCAGTTATTTCATTCATTTCTCAACTGACACTCTTCTACTCCATAGGAATAGTCTATTATTTGTTGCCATATTTCACAGCACAATGCTAGTACCTGAGCTGTCCCATTCTAAAAGACATAAATAAATAATGCTAGTGAACCTCATGAAAACATTTGTGTTAGTAACATCAAGGGATTGAAATGGTAATATTGGGCAGGAATATGCTGAATCTTCAGGATGTCTGACCTTTGAACAGTTAAATCAATTCTACTGATGGTTTCAAGGCAGACTAGAGAGCCTTCAACCCAAGTACTCTAGTCTTACTATGTTTCTACATTTTATATAATCTTTCTAGTTCAGCACATTTTCCTTTAGGGAATGTCTGCACTAAAATAAGCATATCACGTATCAATTACTGAGTATTCTGAACTGATTGGGCTTAAACCAGCTCTCTGCCAGAAGACACATAGCTATGTCTGAATGGCACTGTGGAGTTTCAAGCATCCCCACCCACAAAGTTTATGAAAATAGAGTTGTTTTGTACATGGTACCATTTTCAAGGAAACTCTCAGGTGTAAAACCTGTGTTCGTCAGTATTGCCACATAGTGCTGGGAAATTGCAGAAGGACTCTTATATCAGCCTTACTGACTTCTTGGTTTCACCTACCTTTTCCAAGCACTGTCAGTATGTAACATGCAGAGTATTTTAGACCGGATCTGCTAAAACCAAACTGGAAACTCTCTTTGAGCTCAGAAGCTTAAGTGCTACTGCTCTATAGGCAGTGAGGGTTTGGGATAGAAAGCAAAAATAGAAAAGCAAGAGTTTTCTTTTCTTTTTCTTCCTTGTAATTGATGAAACTTCTCTTCAGTGCAGGCCCAAAAATCTCTTTGATTTTAAACTTCATGGCTGTTTAGTGTCAGAGGGAAAAGCTCCCAACTTCATCAAACTATGAGAGCTTTTTATCATTATACTAACAAAACAATAATTGTTAAAATCCAAAAAAGAGCAACTAATTTGGCTGAAGCTGTGCATCAAAATCTAAATATAACTCTTATGAGACTGCACAACTGCAGAGGAAAGCTAGCAGAGATAGCTCTAGCTTTCTGACATGCAGTTATGAGACTTACCCAATACAAAATCAATAATTTATACAAGAAATCCTGCATGTGTTTCTTCTAACTACCAAATAGTAGATGAAAACTGACAGATAAAGGCTCAACTTCAACAACATCTCAGAGAAAGATAGTGTATATATGCAGGGCATCAGTTAAATCTGTTCTCAGTATGTACTATGTGACGATTGGAGCTGAAAACAAAACAGGAAAAAAAAAATCTTTAGCTTTGGGTAACAATAAATAAGCTTAATTGGGCTCCAGATAATGGGCAAGAAGGTCATAGGATATTTAAGTCATGATTCTTTCTTTCAATTTCATTTAAGATCACTTTGGAAATCAACAGGGAATGTTACCAAAAAAATTTCTGGATCACTCTGCAGTCAGAAATGTAAGATTTGTGGGGATACAACATGAGATAACAAAGTACACAGGAGCTGATTTCTTGCTGTCTGGTGTTAAGGGCACTCTCACAGAATATTATCACAGAATATTCTGATTTGGAAGGGACCTGCAAGGATCAAGCCCAACTCTTAAGTGAATGGCCCATACAGGGATTGAACCTACAAGTCTGAGGTTATTAACACCACACTGTAACCAGCTGAGCTCTCCTGGGACTGCATCCTGGCCCCTGTTGCCATGGATTTTTCATTAAGCAGACTTTGGATAAAATGCATAAGCAGGATTTGGAACAAAGTCTAAATGCCAAACACTCCATTTTCAGATGTACTTCCTTAACCAGGCGCTGAGTGTCATGCGTTCACTCTTGGGCTTTCATGGCTGTTCATTACTGCTTACACATTCCCCTACCTTCATCAGCAAGGATGAAAACCTCATCCCTAACATCACCTGGACCATAGTGTATCCCCCTGAGATACAGGAGTCTGGACCTCTTGACATTTTGGAAGAAATGTGTGTATTTCTCTGCCAGTTGCATTTTCACATCAAAGAGAACATTACTGTTGTATTTGAGGCTCAGTTGTGCTGGCATTGTGTATCCAAAATGGGATGCCTCAGAGAAATGCCCCTGCTCTTTGCAGGGGGTTTGGCCTAGATGATCTTTGAAAGGTCCCTTCTAACTCAAACTATTCTATGATCCTGTGAAATACATGCTGAAGTATACAGTCAGAACACAGGATGAACCAGGAAAGCATGCACCTACCAAACCAAGCCATACTACCCTTGTCCCTCATGGCCTTTGAGGTGCTGCTTCTGGGAGTCATTCCTAACAGATACTGCAATGGTGCTGTGTGGCTTTTTAATGATCATATTCAAACCCAAGCATCTGACCTGAAACTCGAGCTCTAAAATCAACAGTCGGTCTGGTCTACTCTTAGGAGGCCTGAGTAACCAGGCAATGTTTTTAATGATTCCCTTTCTTAGAATTAGAAAACAAACTTCCCTTAAAGTGAGATTTGCTTCAGTTCCTTAGGAGACAAGAAGCCCACGGGCAGTGGTCTCTTATATGAAGCAAAGAAAGATAAAAACTATTTCAGAACTTGTTTTAGTTCACAGTCTTCTATGGAATTTCCTATAACAATTTCAACACAAAAAGAAAAGCTCTCAAATGCTTGAAGTATATTAGCTTATGAAATGTTTTCTCTGTGTTTCCTGAATTTGATATTCTATTTAGATCATGTTGGCATTGTGTTTTCAAACAGCTCATGTTTTGTTTCATAAGCTCACTTTTAGCAGACAAGGAACCAATCACTAACCTTCTCTGTCAGGGCACTCTTTGCTCTCTGCGACCAGTGGAAAGAGTTCTCCACATCTTCCCAACTCCCTGTCTGCTGGCCTCTCCATTTCACTGTGTACAAAGCAGAACATGTTCTTGATCTGATGCACTGATCTTGTTCAGAATACCTCTTTATATTTTACTGCTGCATATCGTTATTCTTCAGTGTTCTTTATTTCCCTTGATTTGATTTGAATTCCTTGACATGTGATCACCCAGAGCAACTGAAAAGAATGTTTGTATATTTCCTGAGCCTGCGTCAGACTTTATTAATAAGCAGTGGTGCTGATACTCACCTTGCTTCTAGATGAAGGCTAGAAATCCACAAAAGAGAAATGGTTTCTCTAGCCCTTGATAATGCAAATAAATTTGTGTGTGTTTAATTGCTGCTTGTGGTCATTTGCTTTGGAAATTATCAGTATCTTATCTGAAATTCTGCCTAAAGCACAGAGGAATACTTTTTACTTGGAATAGAGATTATTCATAATGTACAAAAAAGTTCTGTGAAATCAGAGCCTAAATTCTATAGTTGTGTGCTATTCTTCTGTAATTGATAATAGGACAAAGAAGTATATATTAAAATATTTATTTTCTGTACTCATCATGGTTCTAAGGAAGCCAACACCAATTGCAAATAATAAGGAGACTCAAGGGGACCTTATTGTTCTCTACAGCTAACTGAAAGGAGGTTATAGCAAGATCAGTGTCTACTCCCAAGTTAACAAGCGATAAGACAGGAGGAGATTACTTCACATTGTATCAGGGGTGGTTTAGAGTGGATATAAGGACAGATTTCTTCACCAAAGGGGTAATCAAGTATTGGAACAGGCTGCTCAGGGAAGTGGTGGAGCCACCATCCATGGAGGTAGTTAAAAGACATGCAGATGTGGTGCTTAGGGACATGGTTTAGGGCTGGACTTAGCATTGCTGGGCTAATAGTTGGACTCAGTGATCCTAAGCCTTTTCCAAACTATTCAATTCTGTGATTCTAATAAGAGAGCTCCTCATTTCTGCAGTTTACTACAACAAACTAGGAAATGCAGGCAACTCCATTAAGCCTACCAAAACTCTCATAGCTGTAGCAAAATCTCTAATAACAAAATTCATGCACACTGTGAATGGCAACAAGTTGCTGGAATCTGATGAGAAGGTTGTATTTAATTTTCTCTTGGTGGAAGCTTTCAGATCCTACTTCTTGTTCTTGCCTTTAACATTAGTCTAGATAGAATATTTTTTATTGTGAGAGTAGACCTATTGCATGGAACAATTTCTTCTCTATGAGGCTTTTGAGGCAAATGGAAAAACCTGATTATCAACTTAAAAAGGACAAGATAGAAATCAAGTTACACAGTCCACACTTAATCAGAAATAAATCCAGCTCATGGTTAGAAAATAAAAGACTATTTTATGCTCAATGCCTTATGTTGGGAACCAGACCACTTATTTGGATTTAGGATTGCAACTTTAGGAATCTTACTTTTTAAAATGTTTGTAGGTGTGTTTTGCAGAGCAGTTTGTCTGGTTTTTTTTTCCTGTGACTAATGAGTTAATTTGTTCATAGCCTTTATATAAACATGAGGTTTTGGAAATAAACAAATGCTATTCACTGAAAGAATACACACCAACACAAGCACTTTCTTCTATATCAGCCATATCTTTGCTGTTGCATGGAAATAAATCAGTTTACGGTTTTCAAGAAACTGTACTGAGACAATAATCACAGGATAGTGCCTCCTGAGATCACAGTTTAATTGTTTCTAGCCTTCCAAACATAGGAGAAACATGTTTTTATTTGCTTTTGCTTCAGAGAGGGTGAACAACTGAACTGTGTTACCCCAGAGGTAGAACACTAATAATATTTCCCAGTGGTTTACTCTGCTTTGTAGACTTTAATCCAAAGAGTTAACAATAAATCCAAGACCACTGAGAGCTATGCAAAGTTTTGTATCTGATGAATTACAGGTGTTTTTAAAATTGCTTGTATTGAGACACCTAACCTTGGAAAAGAAAACCTTTTTATGCTGTGTATTGAGTTTGCAATATATTCAAGTAATGTTATCTTAAAGGTGTTAAATGGTTCCTGTAGATACAGGCTATCATTTTAGTGATATAAGTAAATTCAGTTGAGCTAACTTATTTTTAAAACATGCGTTTTACTTGGTTTCAGGTAGATATGCTAATATTGTTGTCAGAGATCCCAGAGGTTTTCATTTCATGGCAGAAAGGGCAGAGTCTGAGTAAGGACTGTCCATACCTTCCTCTTTCCTTCTGCCTCACCTGTGGTTTCCTATCATCATCTTCTTTGCTTCCTTTTCAGTATCACAAACATAAATTCAGTGAAATTATGTGGTCTGAAAAGAGGAGTTTTTTTCCCTTGAACTTATTCTCAATACTTAACTGTTGCACTATAGGACAGAAATGAAACTGAGGAGCAGAAAATCCTTAAAGCAGGATTGTCACTAAAATGCTTCATATCATGGGACCAGAGCTCAGAAGTATAATTCCATGTAGAATTCTCCTGGCAACAAACCCACTTGAAGAAGATATTGTCCCCCTGACCTTATCTGTCTACTTCTACCCTCTGTCACAAATTAATGCCCCTCTTTTAAGAGGATGTAGTCTCCTCTTTTTTTTTTTTATCCTTTCCTTGAAATATACCATTGACATAATAAAAATGTAGAAAACTAGATGAGAAGTAGTCCAAAAAATAACATGTAGTTGGGTAGATAGAGAGAAGTTCATTCCATATAGATAGTAAGAGTACACAACACTCTCTTCCTCTCACAACACTCTTCCTTATTTCTAAGGCTTTGACTCTGACGGTGTCACCCAAAGAATCAGTGACCACATTAGAGAGAGAAATCCAATCCTTGTCCTGAACTGATAGGCAGAATTCCCTGTCTGACATGTCTACTCCACATGAGTTTGGCCACAGATTTTGGAATCACACCTGAATTTTCAGAGGAGCTTTTGTAATAACAGCCTGTGTACTGTACAGCCAGCCTCTGGGCAATAAAGTTGTTGGCAATGTTTCACCATAAGATTTTTTGCCATGAACTTGACTTGGATTCTTTTCACTCAGGCAATTTACAAGCAGACTGTTGAAATTATTTGCTATGCCAAAAAGATTATTGCACTTTTTAAACATGGTTGTTTTAGCAAAGTCCATTTAAGTGAAAGAAAAACAAAACATAACAAAGGAAAAAATGGTCATTTTAAATGAATCATACAGGGACTAAGACCTCTTAATTGAAGTTAGATGTGTCAAAGCAGAATTTATCCACCAAATGCTTTATGTAGTTATTTAACAGATCTGTGACTTTTTTTTGCACTTAGACTGAATTTTTGGAAAACTTCTTTTTCACCACATATTGATACATCTGTAAAATTTTCACTGCTTCTGAAGTATTCTTTTCTTGAAAGGACAAGAGATCAGTTTTAATGGAAAACTGGGGTGCAAAACTTGAGGGCTTTTTCATCCCAGTACCTTATCACAAAAAAATGTTTTTCTGACTATCTAGATCTTTTATGCTAACTTCCTAATTATATTTCAATTTGTTACATGTAGTAGCCTGAGGAAGCTTTACTTTCTAAACTGTTACAAAAAATGAAAAATATAAAAAATGCCACAGCCAATCATTCTCTTCCAAAGAAATAAAGATGTCCCACTGCCTTTAATAATTGGCTGTAAAAGTGGCATCTTCCAATTTAAGAGTTTTTATCTTTGCATATAATAAAACTGTGTATTTAAAACTGTGTCTGGTTAGGATTATTAGAAGACGGAAACAAATTTACTGCCTTGTTAAAACCTGTTGCCACAGCAGAAAGGATATAACAGAGCTGTAGTCTTTTTCGTTTTGTATGGCAACAACTGGCTTGTTTACAAATTTTGAGCAGTTACATGCTGTTTAAGACAACTGCATTTACTTTACTGTTGGAGAGATGAAGTGTTTGGTTGGGTTTTTTTCCTTTCACTTCTAAGTGGACGATTAAGGATTAGAGAACATGAACTCAACTTGACTTTCAGGTTCTCAATTCTGAGTTTGCAACACTAGTAGGTTCTGCATTAACTTGTAGTTTGGCCCATTTGAAGGAAAATTACCTCAGCCAGGCCTGCATTATAAAATGTTGCCAGTATGAATTTTTTCACTTGCATTTGTGAACAAAATTGCACTGGTAAAGTCTTTTTTTTAAGAAAAAATTTATACTGGAAGTATGGTTTTCTTCACAATATACCTGAGGTAATTTAGGAATATTTCTTAACAGTGATATCAGAAAAAGAAGCCCTTTGTAATATTTTGCCAAGTATAACTTTGCAGAAAAGTTGTGGTGTTATAAAAAAGCCACAAGGACTTCCTAAGGGCAGATCTTTAATGGGTGATTCCTATAGCTCTGTGATACCATGTCATGGTTTAACCCCAGCCAGCACCCAAGTACCACACAGCCACTTACTCACTCCCTCACCAGCAGGCTCAGGGAAAGAATTGTCAGGGTAAAAGATAAAAAACGTATCAGTTGAGATAAAGGTAGTTTAATAGGGCAAGCAAAATCTGCACACTCATGTGAAATAACTGGCAGGGCAGGTGTTCAGCCATCTGCAGGACAGCAAGGCCCTATCATACATAAGGGTTACTTGAGAGTACAAGTACCATTCCTCCCTTCTTTCTTCATTTCATATACTCAGTGTGATATCATATGGTATGGACTATCCCTTGGTCAGTTTGGGTCATGTCTCCCAGCTGTCTCTCCTCCCAACTTCCCATACACCCTCAGCCCCATTGCCAGCATGGCAGTACAAAAAGCAGAAAAGGCCTTGGCTTTGTATAAGCACTGCTCAGCAATAAAAAACAATCTCTATATTGTCTATACTGTGCTCAGAACAAATCTTAAATGTACATCCATACTACACACTGTGAAGAAAATTAACCCTGCCTCAGCCAAAATCAGCACATAAAGAGAATTCTTTTCTTTAGACAGTGAAGGAAACTTCAATGGTGTTTCATATTTAGCCCAAGAAAAGTTGATCGACCAAAACCATTTGTTAAGTCTTAAGACCTAGTAGGTGTAGACTGTGAAAACAATGGTTCAAACCTTGGTCCTTTCAAAGCTGGGATACAAGTATTCCCTGGATTCTTCCAGTCACTTTCAATCTTCAAGTAGCAAACAAAGGAAAAGCCACTGACTCCAGGGAAGCCAAAACATGGAGGTAATCCCAGCTTTCTCTGGATATTAACTTCTATCCACTGATAGACTGTTTCCTCCCTTTTTGCAGCCAGAAAGGCCCTTTTCTCTGTCTGCCAGTGAATAAACTCAGCACAGCTGTGCCAGCCATGCTCCAGTGCACGTCTCTGCAGTGAGGGCCAGGCAGCTGTGGTCTCTCTGCGAAGAAGGATGGCCATTTGGCTAGGAGCTTTGGAAGGAGGTATACAGACTGCATCAGGAAGAAAAATGCCAGGCACATGTGATGCCTAGGAAAATCAGTCTGGAAAGGGAATTAGGAGTACACAATTTAACAATGATTCCTTTAATGTACTGTGGATTGATAATGTTTTTGAACAAAGTAGAAGAGAATAGCCTAGAGTACCTGCAGAGGGGAGGGAGAGAGAGACAATGCCCTTTTTGTCTTTTAACAAAAACAATTCAGAAGTGTGCCTCAGCAAAACTCATTGCTTGCAATCCTTTTTCTTTTCAGTTCAGGCCTTATGCGCAGCATGTTTCCTTAGCCTTGCCCTGTAATTAATTGCATGTAGACCGAAGAAAGACTTTTGGGCTGAGCACATTTTATAACTAAAAGGAGAAAAAAAATGTTGAATTTTTGAAAAGCTGATTGACAAGGGGTTTGGGTTGGTTTTTTTCCCCCTGATCTTTTAAATTTTTTCAGCAATGCTTCCTTATAATCCTAGGCAATGCCACTGACCCTTTTACAAATTACTCTACGCACTGTAGAGTGAAACTTTATACACATTTGAAATGAAGCTTTTTGGCCAGATTTTGACAGCTGTTATTCTAAAACAATGTTTTGGCTCTGATCAAAAATATGACTTTATTTCCTTTTGGGTTACTACCAGGAGCCATATGACTGATAAATGTGGAGGAGGGGTAAGAGCAAGAGAGCAAGAAGCTCTTTCAGCTGCTTTCCCAGTAGAGCTCATGCTGCAAAATGAAATTATGAAGGAATCTCATTTATCCAAGGCATTGGGTGTATGGTAGGTGATTCCTGAACTACTGTTTGAAGTGAGAAGAAAGTCATATTTATGTTGCATAATTATTATCGAGATGAGGTCCTGAACTGCAAGATCAGGGAATGAGGCTACACTTTGATTTTCTACTCTGTGGAAAATTAAAAACTATTTGTGCACAGGTGGGTATTTAGATTGTTTGAAGAGTCAGACGCTGAACTACTTGGTCAAGTACCTCACTTTCCTTAGTAGGGCCTCAGCTTGGCTTTTGACCACAGGCAATTGCAGTGGTTGCTTTTGCCAAAACCAATTCTGGTTAGAGATTATATCAGTGTAAGAGGTGGTCCGAGCATGTCCATGCTGGGCGGGCTGAGCCATGGCTGCCTGAGTCTGTAACAGCTCTATAACACAGCAGTGTCTGAAAGGTGACACAAGCTGAGGGGGATGCTGAAATCCTGCCAGGTTTCACCGGAAAACCATTACTGGCTGCAGCAGGTTGTAGCTTGGAAGTATAGAAATTATTTCTGTGGGGATTAAAATAGATTGTTTAAGTAGTAGTGTTGGTTGGGGCTTCCAGAGGTGCAGGGAAATGAAGTATAGTGCCAATTATAGTATTTCCTGCACTAAACCACACAAGTTTGAAATTCCCTTTTAAAGGTCACTTTTAAATATTCAGCAAAAAGTTTTATGTTGAAGCTTTCAGATGAACTCTGATCTTTTTGAGACCTTACCACCAAGCTTTGTGTATGTTGTCACACACTTTGCACAAGCAACCAACCTAGCTAGCTGAATTCTGTCCATTTTGCCCAAATACTGTAGAGGGGAATAAGGACGCCACAACATAAATTCAGGCATTCTCCACTATCCTTTCAGCAAAATACATCTGTCCTGGATACATCTGAGAGAAAGATAGTATTCCTTATGCAACACATTTTGACTGAGGTTTTTTAAGGTCTGAATAAACTGGCCAGGCCAAACGTCCATCTAATTGGGTATTTTATCTGAGGATGACCTCTTCATGATGATTGTGAGACAGAGGTATTGAAAATTTATTGAAAGTTATTACACACTAAGAGTGGAACAATCTTTCATTCAGGTAAATCTTACCTTTATCACTGTTAATAATTGCAATAACTAAATATAAAAGCACAAAATTAACTTTTCTTCTCACAGTTATCATGGACTGTAATACTGACTCTTCCTGCTAGCCTTGGAAAATTCCAAACACTTTTATTTTGAAATTCCTGAGCCAATCAAATGTGAATTTGAGGTTTTTTCCTCTTCATTTTTTTTCGTGAAATGTTGCAGCAATCTAACCTGGCTGCTATGTTCCTCATTATTTTAGTTTAGGACAAAGAGAGAACTAGGGAAATATGTGTTCTATCTCTTCCTTATAGCTCTTCCTTATTCTCTCTGTTCTTTTCAAGCTATTTTATAACTACTGTGATGACAGGGATTATAGTCTAAATGCACTTCCTATTTTTTCTTTCCTTTCTTTTAAGATACTAGGAATATTTTGTAAAATTCTAGGAACTGTTGTAATAGTCCTTTAAAAAGAAGTGTTGAAAATATTACATCTGTAAAAGCTTCATAGGAACATTTCTCTTCCGCAAAGATTTTATGGGTTATTGTGGATTTTTCAAAATGTCTAGTCAATAAAATGAGACCATGACATTGAATGAAAAGTATAGGTAAACTATGTGCAAAAAAAAGTACTTAATTGTTTTCCCTTTAACTTATGAATGGCTATGGCTTAGGGTAAATGTTTGAAACTTATGATAGGTTTGATTTTCTCATCTTTTATTCTACCAAGTCAGTTCTGAGTTTTTCATTCACTGCAGACATTTTTTTCATGGACATTTTAACGAATAAAACCAAATGTTGAGATATTAAGTTGCAGATTCTTGCTGTAAATTTTCATTCTGCTCTTTTTTTTTTTTTTTTGTGGCTTTTAAGACACAGAAGACAAAAAAAATACTCTGCAAAGATGACAGGATTCATTCAACCTTTATAAAATCATAGAATGGCTTGGTTTGGAAGGGACAGTAAGGATCATCTAGTTCCAAAATCCCTACCATGGGCATGAACACCTTTCACTAGACCAGTCTACCATTTATCTTTTCACCATGTGGGAATCAGGAAATTAGTGGCACAGATCTATCACTTGTGTCTATATTTAGTTTAGAAAACACTTTTTACTATGGGGGAAAGCTAACAAACAAGCAAACACATGCTCAAAGACAAACAACCCAAAAATATCTCAACACATTGACTGGGCTTTTAATAATGTATTGTATTATTTAAAAATTTTGAAAGCAAAACACCATCTAGAGGTAAGATACAATTGGATTTTCTGGCCTAATAAAAGCTGTCTGACAATATTGTTTGTAAAGAGGCCTTAAGTGGACTTCAGGATAAAGTCTAGTACTCTTGAACAGAGACTGAAAATTATGTAACTCTTGACATTTATCAAAATTTTCCTTAAACATCTGTGTTAAGCGATGTGATTAAAGGCTAACCACAGCGAACACAGGCTTAGAGAGGATCAGGGGAACAGTGACAAGACAGGGAAAACCCACTATGTTCTTTAAGGTCAAAAGAACACCACAACATGGCCACTCTCCTAGGACCTTTAAAAGGAGGATGATGAGACCATTGTCCTGGTGGGAAAGCCACGAAGAGGGGTCAAGGGAACACTTGCAGACTAAAGACGTCATTGACTCCAAGAGGATGGGGGTTATTGCAGGGTGTTGGTAGAGTAAAATTTTGGAACTGTGTAAAGCTTATTGAATGTTTAGGAAAAAGAGTGGGGAAAGAGAGGTGTGAAGGAGGATCAAGGGAGAAAATGTGGTGGAGATAACAGGGATCTGTCAAGTGCAAACTGGTTGATGGTCAGCACATTTCTCTGACTGAGCCTGCATGTGATCACTATAACCTATCCCCTACTCGTTAAATCCTATTGCTAAGTGTTTTTCATGTAGGTACACTCTCTATTCTGTGCATGTAAGAACATTAACAAGAACATAACATTAATATTTACAAGACATCTGAGTGCCAGTGGGTGGAGTGGGCCCTCAAAGACTTATATGTCCATGGACCAGCAACAGAAGCCCTGGGTCTGAGGGCTAACAACTAGCAAGCCTGAGTATTTAAGGTTGTTTGCCAAAGAGACATATGTTGTTTGTGTCTAAATTTCATTACTACAAGTTTCAGCACTCTCCTGGAAGGGGAGAAGGGGCAGGATGGGACCATTTGTGCCCTTCATAAGCATTGGTTCCAGCAGCACTCTCTGCCTGCAGTGGATCTGTGTGAACAGGCATGTGTGTGCTCCCTATGTAAATGTGTCTGTGCACCTACTGAGAACACTCCTCAGCCAGACTGCTAGTTGGGACCAGGGAAGGGGCCTGTATCATCCTCACCTCTGTGGGGCCAGAGCAGGGTGATCAGTTGTGATCTCCATCCTGGAAGGTTCAGCTATCTGAAACCAATGACAAAGATGCAAGCCCTAGGCGATCTTCTCCAGACCTTCAGTATTCCTAATCCTAGAGGGTTTTCCTGACATCTACCTGCAATTTGAGCTTACTGCTTCCTATCTAACCTTTATAAATATGAATGTAGACCATTCCACCTCTGCTTTTTGTTTCTTTGACAGAGAATGTCAAGGAAGATGGACCATGTTTGGAGACAAATGCAAGCACACAGAGTTAACTGACACAATGCACAGTGTCATCCAGAGCATTGTTGCCAGCTCCATTATATTTAATGTTTCCCAATGCAGTCTCAGCTTCACATTCGATAAATTTATTAGACTTGGCCTATGTTATATCACTTAATACATTGAGCAAGCCTGCCCTGAAGCCCAAGTAAAAGCTTGGTGAACACTGTTACATCCCTCCATCCTGGCAACAAGTTATCCCCAGATACTCTTCCAGTACATTTATCCAGCAAGACTGTATCCAAATTAATTTCATCAACACCATAGTTCCTTGGTGTGGCTATCAGAATGATACCTGAGAATCAAAAACCCCATTAAATCAGGATGTATGACACTATTTTTTCTCTGCTGCCTTTGTCCTGTTATCCTGTCATGGAAAAGAATTAGGTTAGTTTGACAAAATCTGTTCTTGACAAATCTGTGTTGGCCTCTACATGACTCCTTTTGTTACACTAAGAGCTGTTGCACTGAAGGTGACCCCAGGTGAGAGAGATGCTTCACAAGCCAGTCATCCAAACAGGACTGGGAGCAAGTGCATGGTGATTCAACCTGCATCTTGATGAGCACTTTCAGATACTTTGTCAAAAAAGTTCCTAGCATAACATCCAACTCATTCCATAATTGAAGCATTAGTAAAATATTTCAAATGTTTTATGACTTCAGGACAATAGCATTTTGGTTAAGAGGAAGACATGAACGTAGATACATACAAAAGACATATAAAAATGAAGATACATAACAAATTTGAATTGCTGCTAAATCAATCCAAAAAATCCCATTTAAGAGTATAACTGCCAATTACAGCAGCTTTTGATCATCAGTGTGTTCAATATATTGTTTCAATAAGCTTCCTAGAAACACTCTGATTAATTGCACTTTTTAATTCAGTATATTCCAGTTAAGATTTTTTTTAATTGTAAGTTTTAATAGTACTTCTTAATTGTTATAATTTTAAGTTCTCTCCTAGTAATTGTATATTTCAATTTTGTAAAATTATTCTAGCACACGGTTTGCTAAAAGCATGTAAAAATAAATTACACTTGAACTGCATTATTTCAGAAGAATGTGTCTGTAATTTATTTGCTGATTGAGGCCTCCAAAATGGGTTTGTTTCTTCCTTCCAGTACCAACTTCCTCTTGTAATTAATGCAAATAAACTGGCAGGGCCTCATGTTACTATGATTTGCTATAGTCAGAATATTTCATGCTAAAGAAAGGTTATACCCATATGCTTATAAAGATGTGATGAGGGAAAGACATCTATATTTGCAGAAAGTATTTTGGCTAGGGTAGACAGAGGTGTATAATTCTGCAGCTATGATTTTTTTCACTCATCTAGTTTTGAATCATTTTCCCTTTGGTTGCAGAATGACTCTGACTGTGATGTAACCTCATTTTTGAGGCTCATAACAATTTCAGACCAGTTTTTTAAAAATAAAAATATATTCTTTGTATGTGTGGTTTTCTAAGATGCTGTCAATCCAAGTAACTTAGAATCCTAATTTAAGCACAGCTTCATTGATGTCTTTGATATCTGCCCTAGGAAAAGCAGGGATCATGCACTTGCATTAATGGAACTGTCTTTGCTGAAAAACAAATCAAACCACACCTAATTTATTGTTCCATGTCTATTAGGAAGGTAACAGGTACAGAGACACATGTTCTTTTGATCAAGGTTACAGCAGCATATCCTCAAACCTCTGTATTCATAAGATGAATGGATGTGGCCCTGATACCTTCTTATATGTAAAGAAGACAGCACAGGACACAAAGCCAAGGATGTGCTGATGAATGAGAATGTTATGCTTATTTGGTTTCCCGGAACAGCATGTAAGTGTGATTGACTGACTCAATACTAATTCTGTTTTTGGGGGTGGTACCTTGTTTTAGTGAATGGTTTTGAGATTTCTCATGCTGGGTTGTCAGTACTTCTCTGGATTTTTTTCAGTCAGACTCTGGTACAGCACAACTACTGACAACCACTGTCCCAGGTTCATCTAGCATCATTTACTTTGTGGGAAGAGGCAGTAGAGGATGGATTTACTGCAGAGTTGTTTCACTTAGCTCCAACATTCAGAGGCATGTGTACTGGTTCCATAATAAAGAAATCCACATGCCAAATCATTTCTGCAACTCAATCATTCTCAAATGTGAAGAGACAAATAGGAAAGGGCAATACAGCACAGCCTTTTCTGTAACTGCTCAGTAACAACCGTATGCCTTAGGACCTACAGTCTTGTGATATCTTTATATCACTAAAACTATGGTTATAAGGACAAATAATACTTTAAATGTTTAACAAAAAAAAAAATTGTGCCTAAATATGTTCTCTATGAGCAATAGAAATATTAAAAAAAAATAAAATCCCAAAAGTCTAAAATAATCACAAATTTTGAAAACCCACAACTCACCATTTTCCATACTATCGTGGAAGACAGTACTAAAAGAATGGGCATATCATTGGCTGACAAAGTGTCTGCAGGGGAATACTAAATAATAATTTAGTTTTGCTTAATTTGTAATAAAAATTATCATTATTTATTCATTTTTCAGTGAAAAATATATTCCACAAATTTCAGATTTTACTGTGAAAGCAGAAACCATTTCCCTGAATGGCTCAATTTTCTAGCTATGAAACTAATGTTTCAATGATTTAGAGAGTGATATTAGAGTTGTGGGACACAAAGAAATAATAAGAAAATTACATACATGAATATCTTCAATGAACATATCCAAAATTTTCCTCTTGCATAGGTTCGTTGTAAAAAGTATTGGCCAGATCTGAAAGCACTCCAAGACATGAATAAGTATTGAAGGATGTAGGGGAGCACAGGTCAAGAAGAATACACAGCCTGAAGAATTCATCAGAGTATTACAAGACTTAAATATGCCTAAGTTTGAGAAAACTAGAAATAATAATTTATCTGATGAAGAGTTTATTATTAAATACTTTTGTACTTGATACACATTCCCAGATCTCATCATCTGCTAATACTTCAGCTATTTGTCTTTCTTCTTTTATTGTTTGTCTCTCTAAGTCAACTCAACATGTTGTTTATAATTGCTGACAGTCTCTGTTAGACATACACTACATCCCTCCCAAATCTGCTTTTATCTTTTACACAAAATAAAGCTGCTCTTTTTACAGCCACTAGTGGCTGTAAGCCAGATCTCAGAACCAGTACTTCTGCTGCATTTTCTTTGACCTGCTTCTCTGTTTATCCTCCCCTATGACTCATTTCTCTGTAACCTCATCACAAACCCAATTATTTTCCTCCTGACTCCCAGATGTGTATACTAGACTGATCTGCTTCTCTATAGATGAAGAGTCAAGAAGATAGCTAAAATAGTTTTATCATCTTCCTCCCCATATCTTCTTTGGACCATATTTACACTGCTTAGTTTTTCTGGTCC
Source organism: Sclerurus mexicanus (assembly GCA_013396755.1). Taxonomy (NCBI): domain Eukaryota; kingdom Metazoa; phylum Chordata; class Aves; order Passeriformes; family Furnariidae; genus Sclerurus; species Sclerurus mexicanus. Next base: position 300,913 of record VWZF01006068.1, read on the forward strand.
ATAGCCTACTAGTACACAATAATTCGCACACTGCTGTAGGTATCTGCCTAGGCTTTGCCCAAATATTAGTCTCTGTCACATGAAATACACATAAAAGCATTCCTGTCTAAAATAAATTTAACTAAAGTATGCAAACTAAAGAATGAAACTCCTTTAAACTCAAACCTACTTGAATCTTTTCTTCTCTTCCCTCATAAGTATTATCATGCCAGATCGATTCTGAATGCTACTATAAAAGACGTATTTTTCTATGATCATGTCACATGTCTCTGTACATTCCTCTACTTGTTTACCCTTCTTCCTTATCAAACTCAAACTGCTTGTCTTCATTGCAGAATCCACTACCAGCATTTCCACAGAAACCTTACTTTTTATTTAAGACTGAGTGTGGATCCGATATTTCTCTTGTCTTTCCAAAGAAGCTGTTGCTGGGAAACTGGCTGGGCATCAGTCTGCTGGTGGGAGGTGTTGAGTGCTTGCCTTTGCATCACTTGTTTTTTTCCTCCTTTTTTCCTTCTTGTACTAAAGTGTCTTTATCTTGACCCATGAGTTTTTCTCACTTTTACTCTTCCAATTCTCTCCTACATCTTACCATGGGTCGAGCCAGCAACTAGTGAATCCTTAGTTGCTGTCTAAGGTCAAAACATCACATGTGGAAAAAAGAGTTTGATTTTTTTTTTCCAAAAATATGACATTATTAGGAATCCTGCAACTTGCAGCCATTTGATGGCAGTTGTGTAATTCCAACTGTAGGAAAATCTGATATAAATTGAACTAGTTTGTAATGAAAGTTTGAGTATCGCAAGATTGAGTATTGAGTCATGAAAAGCTTTTCTCATTTTTAGTTTCAAACTCTTAGATTTCAGAGTTTTATAATGCATTCCTTGTTATTTCTGATTGAGAATGAATCTGTGTCCTCTTTGGAGTGCACTGGTGGGCTGGGCATAGTTCCGCTTCATTGCTTTATCTTTTTTTTTTTTTTTTCCCTTTTTGAGAATTTCTTTTACTGGTAGAAACAGAGAGTATATAGAAAATAAATGTTTCAAATGGGTAGTTTTCCCATCTTCATCACACAAATGTTAATGCCATAGAAACACTAAAGATGATACTTAGAAAAGTATTGCACATTTACAAAACTTTAAGTGTAGATGAAAAAAAATCTCTTGCTATTTGAGCAAATTTAAGCACATTTAGTTTCATCATAGATTACTGTTTATCCTGCATTCCTATTTTCCAAGATTAAGAGATCTGCTTGCCTCTAAAAGAAAACAAGAAAATTAAACAAATAAGAGAATAAGGAAATAACTGGCAGCGTGTTAGTGTCTGGACTATCCAGCCATTTAACCCCTTGGAGGGTCTAACTTACATTTTCTATACGCTCTTATCAAGATAAAAATCAGAGTGAAAATGAGCCGGTCTTGAACCAATCAGTAACATAATATTGCACCACTTGGATAGCAAACAATTTCTGGCAGGTGGCACGTACTAGAGAACTTTTTGGCAAACTGAGCTTGTGAAGCCATTGCCAGACTCAGATGCTTGAAGTAGATTTTCATACAGTTAGAAATTAAATACCAAAAAAACCCACTCAAAAACCAACCAAACAAAAAGGCTTGCTTTATTGAAGAAACATCACTGGCAGATTACAGCACAAACTATGTCCGAAAGACAACTGAGCAGCAGAATCATCAGCATTAACATGTCTCTGTGCATGTACACAGCACGAGCAAGTCCTGTGTCCTGCTAAATGCTACTGTTCTTCTCCACATAATTCAGAAAATGACAATTTCATTGTGAGTGAACTGGTATAATAAAAATAAATTAATGCAATGAATTAAAAGTGTTAATGATTTATTTAATTTTTCATGACATTAATTATGACATTCTGATATCTCAAACTACTGAAGTCATGCAAATAGAACCCTAAAACCTTATATGGTGTATGTAAGTGTATAGTATTCTATTTCAAAAATAATAAAACCTGCTATTTAGGTGCTGATATATGTCAAAATAAAATCAAACCTTAAGTGTTTGGGGGACTAGATATTCTAATAAAATTTCTTGATTTTGAGATTACATGTAAGTTCCCAAAGCCCATTCTTTTTTGCTGCTGACAATTGTAACACTTTCATTGAAGACGCTTCCAGAAAAGAAGTTGTGGACTTTGTGCTTTGAACTCAAAAGACAATTTCTGGGCCAATTTTTCAAGCAAGGTCTGTCTGCATATACAATTGATTCCTGCTGTAATTACTGACTTTAGGAAGAGGAACTGAAAAAAATGTGAAAGTAAAAAAAAAAGATAACTTGATTAGTTTTGACATAGAAGACTTTCTGACTTGTGTGCTAACTTAACAACATTGGGGGAAATGTCATGAATGTAAGAAATATGTATTTTTTGCATCACCAAGAAGCTCTAAGTGGTTCAAGATCTTTTTGCCAAGTATTTTGCTATACAGACAAAAGAGAAGACATAAGGAAAAATCTTTGCATGATCTCAGCAAAGTAACAAGGACAAAACTGCTAGGTTGTATAAAGGCCATACTTGCTATGCTGTCTACTTTTGGGTATGTTTATCTATTCTCGATTACAGTCTTTGGCATAAACTCATTGAACATGAACTGAAATCGAGAACTCGCCATTCCAGGAGAATGTGCTCATTACCGGAACTCAAATGCAAGGGTTTTTGCTCACCATTAGTCCCCCCAAATCTGTCCATTCTTAGAAGGAGGGATTGAAAGAAATGCAATTCAATGGTGTATCACCTCCACTTCTGAGGTGGTGTTATCGTTCAAGAAATGAGGCTGTAATAAAAATTATCTAGCAATGAGGCTGTAATAAACGTTGTATGCCTTTTCTCTGCTTTTCTTTCGACCTCTAAACACATGAAGGGATTTCTGTCAATCAGTTCCAATCCCAAAGAGTGACAAAGGCCGCAGGCCAGTGCTTCAGTCTGAGGAAGCATCCCTGTGGCTGGCTTAGGCTTTTCTCTCTTGGTATACTGGGCATCATGTATCCCATTGTAAAGTTCTGTTCATGTAACTGCCTTGCTCTGCTCTGTAAATCACAGCAGTAGTCTTGTACTGACTGCCGCATTGGGGATCAGGACACAGATCCCACAAAATTAATGGCCTTTGTAAAACTAGTTTTCACTGATACACTTGAGAATAATTTTTAGAAATAATCTGCTGATAAGTCTACGGTTATCTATATTTGCATTCTGGACCAGTTTAAATCCCCATTATACTGATCAGTCTCATGGCAAAGTACAAAGCATTCCCAATTTTAAATATTGGAATTGTGCCGCCAGTATATGTAATACAGATGTCAGAATCAAGATCTGTTGAGGCATTATTGAGAACAGAAACCTCTATTTACTGACAAGGGATGATGAATTCTCAGCATTTTCCAAATCAGGACACTTTAAATATGATAGAGTCCAGACAAATAAATGTAAAATTTACTTTTGATTTCAATAGCTATTGCCTCTTCAGTGGATAAAAATTAATTTTAAATCTAAAATTTTTGTAGTCTCCTTTACAAACAGTTTTATGTTAATAGATGGTCTGTGCCTTGATGATCATTGACTGCTCAAGACAATCTATGATTCTACAGAGTCATGGAATGGTTTGTTTGCAAAGGACCCTAAAGATCATCCAGTTCCAAATTCCTTGCCTAGGAGAGGAATGCCTTCCCCTAGACCAGTTTGCTCAAATCATGGAATCATAGTCATAGAATCATAGAATTAGAGTCATAGTCATAGAATATACTGAGTTGTAAGGGACTCATCAGGATCATTGAGTCCAGCTCCTGGTCCTGCACAGGACACCCCATGAATCACACCATGGTCCTGAGAGTGTTGTCCAAGTGCTCCATCCAAGCTGGCCTTGAACGTTTCCAGGGATAGGACACCCACAACTTCCCTGGGTAACCTGTTCCAGTGCCTCACCACTCTAACAGTGAAGAATTTTGTCCTAATATCTAATCTAAGCCTATCTTTCAGTTTGAAGCTATTCCCTCTTGCTCTGCCCCAGTAAAAGGTCCCTCTACAGCTCTCTTGCAGGCCCCCCTTTAGATACTTGAAGATGCTATAAGGCTCCAGCCCTCTGATCATCCTCTGGACTAGTATAATACTATGTAACTTTTCCTAACCCTTAGTGCTGCCTTTATCCTTTCTGAAAGCTTGGTACAGTTTTGTTTCTTCTGTGTAAAATATTTCTGAAAATTCAAACAAGCAAAGCTATTGGACTCAGAAAGCAGTCTTCATTAAGCACACAAAATTGCTGGGATTTTTTTCATGTTCTGATAGATTATTTCAATATTGCAACACTAGGTGTCATCACATCATGGTCCAACATAGTGAAATTATATTTAAACTCTTACCAGAATACAATGAGTGAATAATTCACAATGAATAATTTACTGGATTTTGCCTTTTTTTTCCCCCTGCACGAAATATTCAAAAGCAGATTACACAACTCTCTTAAGTATTCTTGACTAGAAATTATTTTTGCAAGGTTCTTCCTGTATTGTATCCTAATGAATTTGAAGTGTTTGTTTTGAACTTTAAATTCACTACTAGTCATTAATTAGAATATTACTTCTGTTCCTGATTTATTGAACAGTGTAAAATGACAAGCTGCAAAGACAAGTGAAAATCAGAACAAAAACTGATCTGTTACTAAATAAAAATTTTCAGTATTATGACAGTTAAAATTTTAAATTTCCCTAAAAAAGGGTCCAAACGTAAGTAAACATGAAAAATGGCTTTTTATACTGCTTTTTATACTGCTTATTAATCTTTCTGCAAAATGCTCTTTAAAAAATGTTTTCTTGGAATCAATTTCAAACAGTATAGTAAAATGTGTAGATTTTGACCAATAAGTGATGAGTTTTTAAAAATTATTATCCCTCAACTATATGCTCAACACAACTGGATTTCACAATTAATGCTTTTTTGCATTTGTGTAACTTATTTAGATGTGACCCTGCTTGTATTGGATCTTTTACTGAGCTGCTGTAAATTCAGGTCTTTTATTTGCAGTTTTAGTTGTTGATAATGTGAATAGTACAGCATACTTTATAAATTATTTTTTGTTATGAACTCGGGTCATATCACAGATGTTCTCCAGTCCCCAAAACAGCTGCCATTAGGTCTAGCAGCTCCCTTCTTTAGCAGTGCTACATTGTCATTCATTTAGATTCAGAAAAATACGACATCTAGTCTGCTTAAATAGTAGTAAAATTATTATACTTTTCAAACTCTCTGACAGTGTCACAATTTCCTGAAAATCTTTAGGGACTTTCACCTATGTCCTGTCTCTTCTCCATGATCTTCCTCTCTTCTCTACCATCTTGTGTTCTTACATATTACACCAAAAGGGAAAACTCCATAACTCCATAAATTTAGGCAAAAGGAAACACAAAAACTGTTAATGTCCACAAACCAAAAATCACAAGGAAAATGTACAAAATTGCTGCAGCTATAGATTTAAAAGCAGATTTAAGTTTTACTTTTAAAGCAGCTATAAGTTCTTCCTTTCAGTTTTTGGTTATTCAGGTAATTGAGGCTTCTGAAATGAATCTGTAAATACAAAACCCGACATTGAATTCATTATTTTGTCTCATGACTTTTAACACAAAATGTAATGCCTATGTGAGTAAATGAAATGGACCCTTCAACTAACACCCCCTGGACTATAGAGAAAGTCTCACATTTTTTTTACAGATAGCCCAATCAGCATCCAATTTTGTTCTGCAAAACAAAAGGTTGAGAAATAATCACAGTCTAGATCAGACCGTGAGGATTCAGCTGCTCTCCAGTTAGACCTCACATTTCCTGAATGACTGGTATAACAACACCTTTGTTTTAAAAGAAAGAACTAATTAATTTTCTCAATTATTGGTGCCTGAGGACAGGACAAGAAATTTCACATCATGAATCTCTTTCACTGATAATTTCACAGCAGCAACATCAAGGCATCCTGCTCTTATTAACATCTCCTGTTGGTCACTTCATTCTCATGTATTCCAACACTAAGGTGTACCACCATTTTTAAGATACTTATATAAGGATGCACAGAAAAGATACAGGACACTTTAGGTGGTTTGCTGTTATTTAGCATGTCCACATCATACATTTCCCTTACTAGGCTAAAATTCTCACTTATTGGCCTCAGCAATATGTTCTAATTTTTTGCTGTTTAGTCTATGAACAATATCCATTTAAACTTAAACTGTGTTTTAGATTAGTCTAAATTATTTAGCTAATAACAATTTTAACCATTCACATATATTGTGCTTACTCATATAATTATCTGGGATTCAAAATAAATAAATGGTATTAAATATCAGATTTTGCTTTTTCTCTTTTAATTATATTCAGTGGATTTCTTTATGTATATTACACTTCTGCTGCTTCACCATAATTTCTCTGTCCCCATTCTGGCATTTTTTGATGTTGCACTTACTCCTAGACAGTGCAACCTGATCTCTTTTAATGGAACCACAGATGCAGGGAGCTATTCCCCAGAGCTCTTAGCTCTAAAGGCCTGTTTGCATTAGCTTATGATCTTGTTACCAGACACTTCTTGGAATAAAATCAGTACAAATGTGGGTTAGTGCTCATTGCTGTTGACTGCTTTCTCTGCTTTGGTGGTTCCTTAATGGGTATGTTCTGTGGGGGATGGCATGAGGAAGGCAGTCACCTTGAAGAAGACTCAAGAAACAGAGGTAGTGTTTCTTGAAACAGATTTTGACATGTCTTTTTACAGCCTAGGCAAGGATAATATAGCAATTCACTGTGATTTGCTGAATAACCTGGAGCAGTGTGCCAGAGAACAATAAGAAAGTAAGAAGGTAAGAAAGCTATACTATTGTATTTCAAAGAAGTATTGCAGCACCACATCCAACTTCCTGCTATTTTTTTATGAATAAAACCCTTCAAATTCTACTTTATAAATATTCATAAGATCTTGCAAAAGCAGCTAAGGTACGGTATATATTTAATGTTATTATTCCAATATTATCAACAGATAAATGGGAATTAAGATATGAGGAAGTTCTCTGCCTCTTTCTAATACTTCCTATTTATTTAACTGACAAAATGAGAAAGAATCTGTTTATTTGCAGCATGTCACTGTATTCCTTTATGTTTTGGTAACATTTCAGCTCAAGAAGTACATTTTTACTAATTCATCTGCTATTAGAAGTCACTTAATAAATATTTTATTCAAATATGAATATAGGGCAAGTACACTAGCAGCTTAAAGTCTTGATGATTTGACACCTGATTAGGAAAATCCTGTAGATTTGTTACTATTCCAGTAACTGTTCTTGGAGCTGCTTATAAATAATTAAAATATCTCAAGTTCAGGGATGCAAAGTCATGCTCTTTATTGAGCTTCTAGATTTAAATATTTGATCTTAATCATCACATTATCTCACTACTACTATAAAAAGAGAAGAAAACAGAAAGAAAACAGCTTTTTTATCAGTCTGAAACGTCACTCTACTGTAATAACAATTTGTAACTATCTGCCATTAAAATCTTCTTCCTTTGAGCTTTGACAGATTTTTTTAAAGCTGGATAACAGTGATATGAACTCTTAAAACAGTAGTTGGAGGATGAGCAAAAAAGTAGAGCCCAATCCTGTCATGGAAAGTGAGTGGATGCAAGGATCTAGGAGGTTATTACAAATCAACTCTCTCTGCAAGAGACATTGATGACGCAAGCACTGACAGAGAGGAGAGAAGAATCAGTTCATAGCAAGAAATTTTTACTCATGTTAACATTCGCAAGTACAATCAGGTTTTATGTGTGCCTCATGTTTGAATATAAGAAAAATTCCATCTTTTTAAGTGCTTCTGCTCATGCTGTATTGTATATACGGACCCAACCCTCCAGGAGTTTCCAGTCTGATTGCATTTCATGCACTGTTTCAGCTTTAAAGTTATTGTTTTAGTTAAGCAGAAAAATCCCTGTAATGTGTATTTAACTATTTTCATCTTGCAGGACTGAAATATCATAAAATATTTTCTTAACAATTGCTTTGTTTACCTTCTTACAGGGACTTTAACAGATGACAAATTTATGGATGCAATCGAGCTGACTTTATTATTATTATTTAATACATGTCTGCAATTTCACCTATTACCTGAATATAAGGGCTATTTTTCCATATTTCAATATTGAATCAGATCCCAGGTTAAAAATATTGTGAGACTTCATTCTGAAGGTAGTGAAAAGGAGTTTATATCTATATTGTTAGATTTTATATGATTTCCCCTGAAATTATACTAGCCAAATAATTTCGTTGTCTATGGAAGGAAGGAAAAAGAAAGAAAAACGGAGGGGAGGAGGGAAAGAATGGAAGGAGGGAGGAAAGAAGGAAGGAAGGAAGGAAAGAAGGAAACTAAATATCATTTGATTCAGAATCCACTCTACAACTGGTCTATAAATGAAAAGTAATTTTCTTGTAAAAAAATTTGAGGAAAAAATTATAGGACATTTTTAATACTTTAGTCAAATTTTAAATGCCTATAAAAGGTGTCACCAACATTGCAATTATTTCCAGCTCATCCTTTGTGGATTGAGTTCCTCATTGACATACTATTTTACAGTTGATGTTATTCTACCTCCTATTTATTACATTAATTTTTGTCTTCATCTCAAGAGTAAAGTGTATTTTCGGGACTCCTTTGTTTGTATGAAACTTGCTCTCCAAGTCAAAAAGGGGAGTACTGATCATACATCATATGTGGCATACATATGTAAAGTAAACAGTACTAATTGCATTGCATGAAGTAATACTAATTTTTGCCATGTATTTATATACCTCTATTAATCCATATTTTTCTAACAATAAACAGATCACTTGATAAAATGCAATGGAAAAAAACATCATTATACTATTGAAAGTCCAAGTGCTAAAAACCATGGAGAATTTACCATCATATCATGCATGTGGGATACATGTAGAAAGCATCTCTCTTTTGATTTCATTAGGCACCACGGTGGCATTTTTGAGGTGTCCTGACAGAGCTCAGGCAGCAACCAAGCTTCAGTGAGCTATTCCTCTGAGTTCAAAACTGTTCATCCATGTAGATAGTGTGGAGCAAAATATTAGACCTTTTGGAGAAAACAAATTCCTAACCTATTAAGATTAGATGCACACTGAGTGATTTGAAACATTATAGTTTTGTTACTTGTCTCAAAGTCTGTGTGACTCCAGTTTTAGTTACCTATATCCATTCTTTAACCTGTGTCCACTGTGGTAATTGAGTCTGGTCCATTCTAATTACAATAGTATCAATAAATCTTCAAAATTCTGCTCATTTCATTAAGGTCTCTGGAAATCCTTTAATTACATCCTTGAGAGTTCTCATATAGCTCGTTTCATTGGTAGGATTTCAATGTATTTTCTACCAATAAGATGGGATGATATGCACTGGAACAAGAAAGAGGTTATTGATAACTATCCATTTATTTAAAACTGTTTGGTAGGGATTTTTCATCTTCTGATTTCTCACAGACGTTTCTCTAAGTCGAACTCAAAACAGAGTTAAGTTTTCTGCAACACACATCCAAAATGTGTGAAAATACTGTAGCAATGAGGAACCTAGCCTACTGCTATGCCAGTGCCCATGAGCTGTAGTGTAGAACAGAACAAGCAGGCTGGCTTAATACACAAATAGGATTTTGAGAGGAAAAACTAAAAAAGGACAAAACTGTATGCTCCATACTTCCTTACTTATTTTTCCTATTTTCTACTTCTTTCCATATTGCCTGTTTTGATTTTCCGCCCCCTCTGCCCTCCACTGTGAGGCTGGGGAATACTTAAACGTGCTCAGAATCCAGGATGGAAGAAATCCTAATGTACAACTGAAAAATACTAGGACTTTCCTTTTAGGGGAATTCACTTTATCTTTACTTCAAGGGAAAAGAAACAAAAACAAAAAACCCAACCAAACAAAAACTGACAAACAAACAACAACAACAAAAACCAGTCCAAGCAAGAAAAACAGACAAACAAAAACTCAAAAAAACAATTGTTCCAGCCTGCTCTTGCATGTCTAGTCATGCTTAATACCAGCAATATGTGTCAACTTACACCAAGAATAAATGAACCATAGTGAAGAACAGTAAAATAAGAATAGGTCTCTTGAAGAAAGTGTGATGCCACCTTTTGGATGCTATTACTGAAAAGTGAATATATTTTTACTTACTGTTGCGTAATGGGTGCAAGATGTCATAGTACATTTTAGTAAAATTTCATGTTCTAAAGCTCATTGTCTATTTGTCGCCTCCTTCTGTGTCAGCAGCTCATGTTCAAGACTGCTTTGTGGCCAAGGAAACAAATTCAGTATTGTCCAAGGCTGGTGTGTCCATGCTACACTTGTGCCATAGCTTCATCTTTACAACTAGGCCAACTGTCTGGTGACATAGCAATAATGCCACCCGTTTGCTTTACAATTTCCTGCTACGTTAATGAGACTAAAAAAGAGATCAGGTAACAGTGGTTTTGTCCTTCTGTTTGCCAAATAATACTGAGGCACAGTTTATGAACTCTGTGCAGCTTAGGCTACAAAGCAGGCCCTTGCACAGCTTGTACAGAGCCATGTTGTCTGTTGATGTAATCACCATGCCAGAACTGATTAAACTCAGAACGACATTTTCTGCATAAGGCTATTGCAAAGTTCTATAAAAGTACAAACTGTATCCAATCGGAAGACTTCTTGCCCAAATTGTCTTCATGTACGCAAGGTCAGATCTGGTTCACTTTTCTAAAACACAATATATGTAAATTTTCCTTCCAGCTCTAATAAAAATAAAAATAAATTATAAATAATAATAATAATAAAGACAATCTTGTAAACTGAATTATAATTTGAAGATAACTATAATTTAAGAATGTTGTATTTTTAGCTTTCAATTTGTCCTTACATGATGGCAGAATATGGCATGGACATTTCACATGCACAGGACTGGCAGAACATTTTAATATTTTAAGACATAAAATCATCAATTTTGCAAAAAGTCAAAGCTGAGTTGAAATTATCAGTTAAAAAAAAAACAACCAAACAAACAAAAAAACAAAACAAAAAACTTGTAGCACTGTCTGTGTGAAAAAACTACTGGGCATTTGCTCTTCCACCCTGTCAGTTTGACTGTTCATCAATTGTCTGGGAAGCTTGTGTTGGTGTAAGAAAGGGACTTTGTATGAGCCTATATAGGGAATGTGAATAAGCAATGTTTGGATTATAGATTAGGCTGGTAATGCATAGTAAAGTAGAAAATGTGACATCCATAAATATGCATGTATATACATGGAGTATAGAAGTATTTCCTAGAGAAGTAGGAAAAAAAACTTCCTCATCAGCTGACTACTTATCAATGTGTTGTTTTACAGTGGAAATGATACAGTTTGAAGTCTTAAACATTCCTTACAATTAGATAAATGTTAGAGAAGACTATAGGGAATTCAAGGACAGTATTCTTCTTGAAGTGCTAGTAGGCACAAACCAGGTAAATTTCTTTAGTGGGACATTTAATTTATTACCCAGCATGCAAATATAGCAAACAAGCAAATAAAAAAATCTGGAGCTATTTTAGTAACATGTTAAGACTAAAAGAATCTAAAATCCATTCAATTCATCAAACTCTCACAAGACAGTAGAAATGCTGATTCGAGTGAAATGGATTCTGCACCTCTGCTGAGCAGTACGAGATCCATGGCCCTTGTAGGTGGCCTGGCAAATGAAGAGGAAATCAATGATGCTGAAGTGCAGTCTATCATAAACATAACTACGTTATTTATATACACCAGTCCTCAAATAGATTATAATACAGTCACTTATCACAGGCAATTTACTCCTGTAGCAATGTTTCATTCCAAAAACCTTCTTTTTAATAAGAACTGAATAGATTTTATCTCATAATCCTTGTCAGTCTTTCACTACCTGAAGTCATGGACAGTCGTATTAACAGTACACATTGGTTTTTTTTTAAATTTAATTTGCTCACAAGGGAAAAAAGAACAAAAAACAAACAAACAAACAAATAAAACATCCCATGGAAAATCATATGTGCGTGACTTCCACAAAGTATAATTCGTGCCATTATATCCTGATTATTTACATGGAGGACAACAGACAGAATCAAAAGATTAGATATTAAGTAACTAAAATGGGGGGAGAAGGAAAAAGTACCCAGTAGGGGCCAGGGGTTTTGTTGTTTTCTCAGAGGAATGAGATTGACACTTCAATATTCCATAAAACACTAGAATTGTAAAAGAAAACGTTAAACTATATTTTTGGCCCTATTGCTTTGTAAAGCTCCAGTCTCTGACAGCAAGTTTCTTAAAGGAGCTTTGGTTCTTTGATAACCTGAGGCAGCACAAGGGCAAAATGCTACAGTGTATTTCAGAAGGTTAAAAAACGCTCTTATTTTTGGCCCTACCTCTTTTATGTAACTTACACACCATCATGTTCCAAAACCCCACATATTTCAGACATGCATTGATCAGCAGTGCAGATCAGATATTTAACTCTTAAAATGACCTTTCATGGGATTTAGTTGCTGTTCAGAAATAAATATACTATGACTTACTGATTTATTTTTTGCAAATATCATTACTCAAAAAACCTCTCATTATTTTGTCAGACTATTTGTGAACCAGTCCTCATGTTTTTATTCAATATCTTTATTCACAATATTCAGACGAAAAATTTTTTGGCACACTGTTGCATATAACTTTCCACGATTCAGGATACTACATCAGCAAAGTTCACTGTGGTCTTTCTCATTCCTACCAACATGATGGAATAATTAAGAAACAGATACAGCAGTTTTTTAAAGGTGATGTGCCTGACTGTAATTAGATGCTGATTCTTCTGGATTGCAGATACTGCATATCAGTGACTTCTTACAAATGAGAGAGCTCTCAGCCTCTACCTAATCTAACTTTCTATGGTCACTCATTTTATGTCATTTGTCTAGGTGCCTTTTTATAGATTTCTGAGTTTGTATAAATTTTTACTTCTACATAAATGAATAATACATCTCCTTAAAATACATGGAACTGAAGATTTACAAATACATCTGGAGTTATGTAAATGTTAATTCATTTTTATAATGTAAGTCATGAATTCTACCAATAACGACAAACTAAACTCTGCATTTCTTTGTACAAATAGTAATTGAGACTTATTTTCTTTTCCTGTTCAGATGCTGTAGATGTAAATCCTTGTCAACCACCTTCATGGACCTTCAACAGGACAAAAGGATATCAAAAGAGTTTGTATATTTTTGTGACATGATTTATTGATTGTCATGAAAAGACATGGAGGATAGTTTCATATAATATCAGTCAAGAGCTTTGCTCTTTGTTTTGGGTCAGGATTAAGTACAGAGTAGAACACAAATAGAGCTTGTTAGTGAGTTTTAGACATATACAGAGATTCCAAACAAGAAAAAAGCACAAGAAAAAAGGTTGTGTCATCCTCTCACTCAGATTGGCTAAACATATTCATGAGAACACTTTGACATAAAATTTGTTCTTTTATATGATCGTATTTCCCTTCCACCTCACTCAAAATTGGCTTTTCTTTTGTGCTGTGCTGCTGGTGTCAAAATAGAAAATGCCTAAAATAATAATAAAAACAGATATTATTTTGAAAGCAGCAATGTCTTTGATCGACATTTGAAATATTATATAGAGAATTATCTCTGTAAATACAAATAGATACAAGTCTTAAAAAATACAGTTCACTTGTATCATGTCTCTGTGTCTATGTTCTTCCCTAGGCAATGAACTTGGGCTTTACCCTCTGTGATACAGCTCTGGGAAACCTCAGGAAGTATCATCTTCCATCCTGGAGTCCAAAAAATCTGTAGCACTCATTAAGCACGGAAGCAATACTTCTAAAGAAAAATCTGCATTCTGGTGGAAAATTTCAGTTATTTTTTTTCAAACACCACACACACACATCTCCATGCTCCAGTTTATTCTAATTCACAAAGTTTTTAAGATGAAAATGTTTGACATAGTAAGAGTCCCTAGCGAGGGGCTTGTTACAGAGATTTTAATGTGCTAAGGAGTGAGAGACTGTATTGGCAAAGGAAGGCAGAGCTGTCACTCCCTCTCTTGCAATATCAGACCGTTCTTTAGACATTACTTAGACCATGTGTGGCTTCAACAAGCTCATCTCACTTTGAAAATCTAAAGAGTTCACAGAACAAAAATTGGAGTTGAAGCTTAGATAAGCTGGCTAGAGAATGGTACTAATAACTTCAAGGTTTTGAGTTCAATCCCCATCTGGGCCATTCACTTAAGAGTTGGACTCAATGATCCTTGTGGGTTCCTTCCAACTCAGAATAAGCTGGTATTCTGTGAAGTTACCACTGCCAAAGATTGGTCAATTAGTACTTTGTATATTGTATATTGTATAAAGCTAAAGAAGTAATATTCATAGATCAAGACTGGGAAAAAAAATGTGTTAATGAATTTACAATGATTGTGGTTGACAACAGATTTTTAGAAACCCTACCTAAACAAATGCAGTAAGAATTTCTTTGAAAAAGTCAACTGAACCTTTTTAGTTGAATATGGATTTAAATATTTCATGTGATGTTAACTGATGCCAATATTTTGCTATGCATTTGGGCATAACTCAGCAAAGAGATTCTGGGCTTGTTCATCTTCTGTAGCCAAAGATATTAGGCTTTTTAGTAGGCCTGGCTGCATTTGTATCAATTCAGTACACCCACAATTTCATTCTGCAAATATACAAAATAAGGGCAAAGTGGGAGAAAATTAATAGTGACTTAAAGAATCCTAAGTTGTCCATGAATAACTAAAGTGGGGAATTTGTGAAATTCTCATAATCATCAAAGAGTAAAACCCTAAATACTTTTACAAAGCCAGCAGCAAGTGAATGTGGCAACCAGTTTTAAAATGTAACCTCACATATTGCTGAACAGGGATGTTTGGAGTGATTGCTTACATGAGATCACTCTGAGCAACCCTTTAATTATCTAAAGAAGTAAAATTGCAAAATATTTTTTTCTCTTTATTTAAAGTCCTATTAAAAAAAAAAAAAAAACAAAAACCAAAAACCAACAGATAAAATGCCTACCCAGAACATTTGTATGATGAAATAAAATGGACAGATCTTTTTATATTGGTCACTTTTTCTTAGAAAAAATGCAAATTTATGAACTGAACAGCTGCATGACAAATATATTTTTGCATACTTACCCTATCATTAATATTAAATATATATGATACACATAATATACATACATATTGTATCTATATGTATAGTATAATCATGGGGTTTATATATTGTGTATAAAATTTACATATGAAGTATGAATTTTTATGTAGGAAGGAATGTAACTGAGCAGCACATACCAGATAATACAAGAGAAAACTTACCTTACTCCCTGCTCATGATATTTTGACATCTTTTGGTCACCGCCTATCAGCCTCCCAAGTCTCTCAGTGCAGAAGTTGTGTTATAAGACAGGCTATACAATGCTTTTCTTCAATGACTTGCATTTTTAAGGCAGTATCAATAACTGGAAATGTGGATTATGCATGTGGAAATAAAAATCAGAGAATTTTATGCAAGGTCTGTTTTAGTTTCTTGCTGCTTTATTTGTATTTTATCCTCTTGTGTGTGTCCATGTAAGATCACTAATGGGATTTTAGGCTATGATTGTCAGAGAAATTTCTCCTTCAAGAGAGGATGCTAGATGTAGAGAAATAATTAGAATGTTAGAAAACTAAATCGAAAAACAGACTCATTTCCAAAGAATCAGCCTAAGCTGTCAAATGATAGTCATCACAGAATCACCTGTGAAACATTCTCTTTGAAGCTCACCAAAGAATTAAACCAGAGACTGTTAAAGGGATTGTGATTTAGCCAAGGATGTGCTGCACTGCTGGTGACTGACATGTGATAAGCAGTAAAGCTGCATCGCACTTCAAGTTCTTACTTTCAGTCTGAACAGGTCATCCCATAGTCAAGTCACTTCATTTTTCTCTTCTCTAATACTCTCAGACTGAAAAGCTACATAATTCACTCTTCCTTTCTTAATCATAGCAATAAAGTTGTAAAGAGGACAATCTAAAGCATTAAGAAAGAGTTTTAATTTTATTTTGTATATCTTAGAAGAAATTTAAAGATCTGCCTACAATTCAGAACCTACCAGAGTAAAAGAAATTAAAATGAAAGCTGCTTAAGTTCTTGTAAACACTCAGAAAAAAATTACCTGGAATGCAGTGATTGTGGGCTTTTTGTCAGGTGAGGAAAAATGCTTTATATGTTTACACTACAACCAAGAACATTTTCATTGCTTGTGTAATACAGTGTTGTCCTGAAAAACTATTCCATGAACTTGACAGAAGAACCCAACTTTCAGTGAAGCAGTTAGTAACTTTAACCAAGGTGTCAGCTGAGGTGTCAATAAAAAAGTTAGGATGTCTCTCTTCAAAATAACATAGACTTACTTTTTCTATGAAATTAGTTGGAAAAAAATGTATGACTCAGAATAAAAAGTTGTTCAGTTCTATCAGTGAAGGGTCTAAAAACAAAATCAGACCAAATTTTGGCTTTGCAATTAGGAAAACAAAATCAAATTGAGGTTTTGTTCCACTCAAAACATGATACCCTACGTCTGATATCTGAAGCTACTCAAGAAAGTAGCCTCTTTCAGTCAGCCCTGCAGGACATTTGCACAGTGTTTGTATCAATGTAGAAACCTTTTCTTCTTGTCTGAATTAAAAAAAGGATCAAATATGATATAATTAAAAAAAAACCAACCAAAAACAACAAAAAAAACCCACAACACAACTATGCAAGTTCTTATTTGAATATGATTTGCTACTCTTGTAAGACACTTGAAACCAGGTCATGTGAAGCTACAGAAAAACTGAGTTTACCTGTGGGTAGATGTGTCAAATGCTTTAGATATGTTCAGCCATTGAATACAGGGGATACTTTGGTGAAGAAAACCTTTTTATACAGAAATCACAAATATAGAAACCTCCATATGACAAAACAGCTTCAACCTCCTCCAGTTATCATAGTAAGGCTGAGAATTTTCTCATTCTATCTCTTTTGTGTAATAAAACTGAAAGGTGCATTTCAGGAGTCAATGAACACTTTCTGGGATATAGGCTATCATATGAGTTCTTGAACACTTTTGAGGCTATAATTTATAAATATTTTAAGTAGGTTTAGGCTTTTCCATCTTTCACTTATCTTTCTCTCATACACATACCCTGCTGGTATAGGTCCTCTCTATGGAGAAATACATCCTTATGCTAAGTAAAAGATTAAATAATCTGGTATAAAAATAATAGTTAAAAGACCTGTCAGTTTATTTCATGCTGCATTGTAAAGCACAGAGAAAATAACATTTCAAAAATATGTACATTTTACTTTTGCAGACATGAAAACAATTTCACTGGGAATAGTTTCTGTCATAGCAGTTGATAAAATGTGTCTTTCATATTGTGAAAATTAGGCCCTTTTTCTCTTTTGTTTTACTTTCTGATACTTTGTTTCCAGGCAAAAGATGTAAAGTTCTGCCAAATACTGGCCTGTATTTTGTAAAAAAAAAAAAAANGTTGATTATGGATTGGATTTTTTTGATTTTGGGTTTGTTTTTTTTTTTTTAATGTGGGTATTTTACAGCTTATTAGGTAGTGTTTGAATCCAACAAGCCTAGGATTTTATCTTCAGCTTTTAGACTCTGATATCAAGACTGAAAGTGGTAGAAGTTTCATCTGAATTTTTTATCTTAGAATGCAGATGATAATGTCATTAAAAATTCTGTACTATTTTTGTCCATTTTACATGAAAAATACGCTTTATAATTCAACATAATGATGATGCACAGCTTGCTCACTTGTCTTTTTCTGTTCCTGCTCTGGAAAAGCATCTTAATGTTAAATTAATTAATATAGACAAAAAGTGTAAATATTTAGTCATATCTGCAAATATATGCTTGACTAATAAAATTATTCCAGGAAAAAACATTGGAAAGTGGGTAGAGGGAAGTGCTTTGAGTGTAGTTCATGTATAAGCAATATGGATAGTGTCACACCTTCCATATCACTTGTCCTCCTTTTAAACCTGGTTTTCTGTTACTGAGCAGTTGTTGAATAAGGCTTTCTGCAAGTCTTTTGAAGATTTAAACATCTTACAAACTTCACTGAGCAACGAGAAAATTACACAGCATCTGCTAAAAGCAAACCAATATTTGCTAATATGAGTAGTAAAACTTGAATTAATAGCACTCTACTATTAGTTTTATAATTAACAGCCTATAGTATTAGATGGAACTCAGCTTAATCCTTGTTTTACTGCTTTTGATTTACTTGTTTTGAAGAGAATGTTTTATAATAACTATAATCAAGCCATTATTTGACCTCATTAAACTACTGCTGGATTAACTGGCATTCAAAATGCTTACAGTGAATCAAAAGTATAAACAAAATCACCTCACGAGTTCATCAGAAATATGGCTTATTTTTTTCATTAAACACTTCTAGATAACAGCACTTTTTTCTCTTCTTTTTAATTTAAACAAAAATTTTGGTAACACAATGGACAAAGAGAAGGTCTTAAAGAACTTGTTATCCAGATGATATTTTCTGCTTGGTCTTACTGCAGGGTCTTGCATATTCCGTTCAGATTCCAATACATGCCCCAAGTTCTCTTTACTGGACTTCAGGTTACTTTTTTCAGAAGTTACTGTTATAGGTTTATTAGATCAGTGCAAGTATTGAACAAGGCATTGATAATGATGTATCAATTTCACTTTTAAAAGCACTATTAAGGGGAATCATTGACTTTTCCTATGTCACTGTTTGTATTATTTTACTTCCAGAAGATGCATTACAAAATGCACTATCATGTTGGGATCTTGCACGAGCTGTGAAAGAAACATACTCCCTTGGATTTTAGACTACATTATTTCATTCACTCAGCACTCAAGTACTTCATTGGTAGCAGGGAACTGTCAGAATGGCAAAGCACATTTTCAACTCCATTTTTAAAGCAGACCTTTATTTTTAATGGTACCCTCTCTGTTTATGTTAGTACTTGTACTTTATATACAATTTGTATTTACTGCTCCGTTAGAGGATACTAGGAATGTTTATGGACTTCTAAACAAGCATATTTAGTTCATGCTCTGCAGAACACCAAAACACCTACTTAATGCTAAATAACATTATCTACATGACTACATTAAAAGCCTCATAAAACTTGAGTATGTCTATAACTGTCTTGTTGGATCAGCACCTTAATTCAGTTTGGAATATGCATAACTACCCTCCATACCAGTCTGTAGCTGATGACTCATACATAATATCAGATCCTCAAATGAAATCTGTTCAAATGGTTCAACCTGTCAAATTACAACAGCGAAATCAGTGAAACTACCTGATGAACACCATCTGAAAACTGGGTCCAGGATTAATAGACAATAAAACTACAACATTATAATTCATAAGCAACTTATTCTAGAAACTCATGCACATAATAGTAATCATTGGTATATGCACATCTGGGAATGAATAAGAAAGAAATAGTAAATCATCTGGAAACTTTTTTGTGGAAAGTGCTTACTAAGGAAAAATGAATTTTACAGTAAATGAAGCAAAAGAAAATCTGCATGCAAAGGGACATGTGAGTAGGTAAGTTAATAGCCTATTTTGGTTTTAGATTTTCATAGCAGCAACTTCAAACAGTTTGAATTTTAAGAAGTGTATTTTTTGATCTCATGATAAAAGATGAAGTCTTTTGACCCTAGCCAAGTAGGATATCCAAGTAGAGAGCTCCTTAGGATACAGGCAGAGTAGCCATATGTTTGTCATAGAGTGGTGGTCTCCCTTATGTTCATGGGAATGAACTCTCTGCAAGGACTCTTCAAATCTGTCTGATTAATGATATAGTCCCAATTCTAAAACTGTGCAATCTCACTCAAGCCACTGATAAGGAGAAGTTTTAATTTTTTTATTCATATGGATATTTTGTTCATTATTCCTTCATTGTGTTTCTGCCTATGATTTTAAAATTGTATGTGTACTACAAGTGGAAAGTATGTGCTGAAACACTTAAAGCAAGTTATGAAATGTGATTATTCTTGCAGCTTCTCAAGTTATAACCCATCTTCCTCTTCTGCCCCATCACAAAACTCATATCAGTTTTATCGGGGCAATTCTTCAAGTAAAGACATAGCTATGACAGGGAAAAATTTGGCAGGCTAAACATGGATGTCCAGCAGGATTTTAGGCATTTTAGGAAAGCCTGCTTGGCCTCCAGCTGCCATTTCAGAAGATGGACCTCGTCTAGCTCCTATGCCATAACTTCTAGCAATGTGATATCTCAGACAGTATCAGGAGCATACACATTAAGGCCTTGTTAGACAGGAGGAAAAAAATAAGCTCAAAGCTTCAGATTTTTTTGTGAAACTGCGCTAAAACTGATCATACAAGTGTGACCGACAGAAATAAGCACAACATCTGGTTGGACCTCTGAGGAAATATTTGCAGGCTTCAAACTATATGGGGGTTTTATATTAAAATTAGTACCTCAAACGTTATTGTTAGTCAGTGAAGATTATATTTAATAAAGAAATGTGTCCCTCCGACACAAAATGGACTAAAAGACCTATAAAATCATTTGCATTTGGATAGTTGCAGACAGCTTTAAGTAAATATATAACTGAAACAAGAGATTGTGTTGTAATGCAAAAACACAGCACAGATTAAAGAAAGTATTAGTGCTCCTGAGTATCCCAGCAATGCATCCTCCCAGCACTTGAATGCATCAGCCCACTTTACTCTGAGGCTGAATCAAGTTACATCTACATTAGAAGTATGATCAGAAAAGTTTAGTCTTCTGAAATACAGCAAGATCATAACACTCTGTTCAAGTTTAGAGGTTGAAATTAATTTAATTTTTTTCTTTTGTATTTTTTTCTCTTTGAAAGTGCAAGACGAGAAACAAGATTCACTGGAGTGGAATTTTCTTTTTCTCAAAATATTCAAATATATCATCAACATATGATACTGCTAAAAGTGGGTTCAAAGGGCTACCCTCATCATGAACTTAGAGGGAAAGAAATGTTGGCCACTCAGATAAAAATGAAAAACAAAATTGCAACTTGTAGGAATTCTAAAGTAACAACATCTACAAGTTGTACAGGGGGGAGCACACCTATCTTGACCTTAGTAAGCAGAACTGAATAATTCATCATCTATGTCTTTCACAGATCATTACTTTTTTTTGTCAGAAGAGGTTTATACTTTTCAAACTGTATGATTAAAACAACAGAAGCTTTTATCACAATGTCCTAATTTGCTGAAACTGCTTTTAATGGAAACATATTTAGAAATCTAAAAGAAATGTGGTATTTCAACAGTGTGTATATATGTATATATATATATATATATATATATATACCCTGAAGGAACAGCAGCAATTATCCTAAAATTAATAAATGTTTACCTTGGAATAGGAGGTAATACTTATAGCAATGGTAAACACAAAAACTGCCAGTCAGGTAATATGAAAAAGAAGGTTAATAGCAAGATAAGGGGCACAGCAAGACCTTTAAAACTGCTGATCAACTCAAAGGTTATATAGCCTAATACACCCATTTTTAAGACACAGTAAAGCTGCATTACAGGAGCATAAAATACAAGACCTGAAAATAGTGACTTAAAAATAGAATATTATGTTATGGAATTAGTGCCTAAATTTAAATTAGTAGTAAAATGAAACTTCTTCCTGAACTTGCTGTGTTTCATAGTTGCACTGAGGTTTTTTTCTGGAGCAAGCCACTACACTGCAAGAAGATAAGTGGAGCAGTTTCCTAGGAGAAGGTTCAACTAACAATTAAAATCATTCAGGATTCCTCCTGAACAGTGAAATGAGAGAAATACCTCAAGAGGAAAATTATTTTCCATGTATCTTAAACACCTATCTTTATTCATCTTTAAAGTGATAAATTGCCATCTAGAGGTGTCTATTTCACTGCTGACTTTACAGTGAGGCTACCATAGCCAGAATGCTTCCCTGGGGATGGCCAAATAGAAGAGGAAGTTCCAGTATAGAGGCTCACTCTAGTGCCTTCAGATGTATGAAACTAGTCATAAGATTCAATCCAGCCTTCACTCAGTTATCTTAATTCATCAAAACACAGAGCTACTATTTCTATTATGCTGTTCCAGCCTGACTCTGGTAGCCTAAAACATCAATACCTTAAAAACAATTAACTTAATTCACAGAACTGTCATTAGTTTTATTTTTTCTTACAGAATAATTAGGCATGAGGCAAATTGAAAGGACATATTTTCCTCTGCACTCAAACATTTATTGTCTCTAAGTTACTTTTCGAGGTAGCAGTGTAAAACTATAGTTTTTGTTAATTTTTCTCATTTATTTTGAAGTGTTTTGAATTTTCAGGATTCTCTGATGCTAACTAGCTGAAACATTAGGATAGCTCAGCAATGTTGCCTGCACAGTCTAAAGATGTTTGGATGCATTTACACTGAATATACACAGAAACAATTATTCTAAGTAAAGTAGAATGAAAATTAGTTTAACAATTTGTTATGAAGAAATGTCTCAGAAAAAGGGATATATTTTGATATGGCAGGGTGTATAGATATATATACATATATTTGTCATATGTCATACTTATATATACATATGAGACAAAAATTTGCAAGGGTTATTTAGGTTGAAAAAAAATAGAGAGAGAACTTTAATGTATTTCAGTAGTGAGATTCATTCATCCTATTACTGGAATGTATCAGCATCCTTTCAACAGTGGCATACAGTTATTGAATAGGAGAATACTATGAAACGAAGGACCACTGGAGGCTCAGCTCTTTCAATTCACTATCAAAAAGATCATAAAATCAACTATAATGTATATTTTATTTTTCTACTTTACAAACCCAAATGAAGATGAAGACAGGTATCCAAATAAAACTCACGATGCACTGATTTATTCTTTGTAGGTAGCATAAAGGAATATACCACATATTCATTAAAGTTCAGCTCTATGGATGCACATAAAAACATGCAAAACCAAGATAATCTGTTGTGAAGCATCAGTAGCATTCTCATATGTGTGGACATCAAACTCCACTCAAAAGACTAATGACTAACCACATGTGGACAAATATTAGTGAGTTAAATGGGTCACTGTTCTGAGTACTACTGAGTAGTTATTGAACTTTTGAGCCTCCAAAATGATGCTTGGAAAAGCTGACAGGAATGTGAGAAACAGCAAGTTTTTTTGCCTCTTTCATGTAGATTATTACATTAGCATATAAATTAATACCACACCTTAGTAAGCTCAGTCCATATCATTAATCACTATAGACACTGATGGATGTTTGGCTGCCCTACAAAAATTCAGGAGAGCAAGAACACTTCATGCCATACTCTCTTTGCCCAAACTCCATTGAGGCCTCAAAACTACTTCCCATGTGTTGTGACACCGGAGTTTTTAAGGAGTCCATCCCCAACAGGGAACTTCTACCCTTCTAGCACTCCTGACTTACTACATTTGTGTGAGCAGCAACACAACAGTGAGAGCACCTAGGAACTGCTAATGCAGTAAAGGTAGTTTTGACAGTTCCCACTATGACCTTAAAGTCTCTAAGACTCTTAAACCATGACTCAAAAGAGCAGCAACTGTGAAAGTGAAAGGCTTGGAAATTATGATCCTTCTCCTCAGGGGAAGCCCTACATGTACCGACTGCTAATGTTGTTTATGCATGCTTCTAGCTAGCATTTTGTTGGAATAATTAGCAAGAAAAATACTCTTACAGGACAGACTTTCTTTACAGTATTTCCACTTAATAGGTGTCCATCATGTCTCTAATTATTAATCTGAATAGATAAAACTTGCTCCCATTTCAGTATTGCTAGGCAACATTTCTGGGGATGCCACTCATGAGCACACAGGAACTGCCCTCTGGAAGTGCTTCACAATAAAAGCAGATTTTTGTTGGTGCACACTTCCAGCCATTGCTACACCTCCAAAGATTATCAGAGATAAGAGGAGCCCATGAAGAAACTAGCCTGCAAATTCAGTCAACATTCAGATGAGATTAACCTCATCTCCTTGGTCTTTACAAAGTATATCTCTCATTTCAAAATGCTCCTGAGTGTTCAAAGAACAACAATAATTTAAAAGAAAAGTGCCAGTAAGCATGCATCGTATCTCAGTCATCCTCAGAAAATATGAGCCAGGTTGTGCCAGCAATCGGACATAATTTTTCTGTCATGCAGATAAATGTCTGACATCTTTCTGTCACTCCTGACTCTCTGTCAATGTTATTGGGCTCTGTTTAGCTGCTGTGATTCTGTTTCCTGCTCTGTGCAAGCCGGTGTGGAAAATCACAGATCCTGCTGCTGCTTTAGGCTGACCTACATTCCCCAAAAGATTAGGCAGCCCAAAATACAGTCTTTAACTTTCTGGGACACGTCTGAACAACAATAAGCTTCATGAAGAGGAAAACATATTAACACAAGCTTCAATTCACATCAGTCTTCTCTCCTGACAGAGTCTCTGAAGTAGCAGTGTCACTGAGGGGCATGGGTACTGCTTTCAGATCTTCTGCTGAGTGGTGTTTGACTAGTGAGCACTTGCCTTTTAACAGCTTTAGAAAACAACAGCAAAGCAACCCTGTCAATGCTGTCTTATTTACCCCCAAAAGGGAGCATGTGCCCTGTTGAGAAAAAAAAACAAAAACAAACCAAGCAAAAATCCTAATTAGATAATGATCAAAGTCTAGAGGACCCATCAGCTCTTGCATGCAATATAAGCGCTGGGAAACAAAAGATTCTTGCAAGTTTCTTCTTACTTCAATGCACCAAATATTGCGGTCATGTACATTATGTTCACTATCAATGCAATTAAAGAAGAAATTCAGGCTAAAAGTTGGATGGGGACTCCCAAAACTTCATTTGTGGAAATAAACTATGTACCTAGAGAGTACTTACTGAGAGTAAGGGCTGGGGATTCAGCTCCAGATTCATAGGTATAAATTTTACATTAGGTGTATACAGTGCAGGTCTTCATATGTGCTAGGTGTCTAAAGTCCTTGACTGGTCATAAAGATCTAGTCAATCTAGAGGGAAGATACTATGCCACCTAAGTCCACTGAACTCCACCTCAAGTAAACCTGTATTGAGTCAACAAAGCAGACCATCATTAATAATATTGCAACCATATTTTACACACATAATTTTTAAAATAAGTACTTTTTAAAACAAAAATTCTTTACTTTTACAAGTTTTTAGGAGTTCTGGTGATGGGATGCAGACATAGTGATAAAGAAAAGGAAAAAGAAGGGGAACTCTTTCCACATATGATATTTTGAAAATTATTTCTGATTTGTACAAGCTAAGGTGAACCAAGTGCAACATGTGCTGTAAGGAGAATATTCCAGTATGTGTGACCTTTCCAAGTCTATTGTATAAAAAATTGTGACTAAAAGCAGAAAAAGATTACATAAATACAATTCACAATAATACTCCCTGTTCTTACTTAAATTTTTAAGTTTGCAGAAGATCCTCCTTTCAATATCTTTGTATTATTACATTTGCGCAGAAATATAAATGAAAGTGATAGCAATAGTGGAGCATGTCATAGAAACACTTCATAGGTGACCGACAACAGAGATGGGAGTGTTGGAACTCCATGACAACTGCCCCAATTGAAAGTGGCTCTCCCTGTCCTCTTCAAGAGCACCTCCAGCAGCAAGCCCCAAACAGGCAGCCAAGCCAACTACAACATCAAGTCCTAGTCAGTGAAAAAGCCTGTGGGTGCTACCAATAAAACTAGGCTGAGGTGTAAATAACCATGAATGCTATTCATTTTTGCTTCAATGGTGTCAGGTATTAATCCTACTTACTTGCTGACCCAGTTTTATGCTGTTCACTTGATTTATAAATCCCAGTTTTTGCACTCTGTTGTTTCAGCACAAAACAATCTGAAGTGAAAGAGGAATTGTGTGGAGAAATTCTCAAATATTACACACCTGCCAAAAGAGGTGCAGTTATAAGGGTTTATAGAGTGGGAAAGGACAGGGACAGATAGTGTAAATAAAACTCCAATGGTCCCAGGCAATCCTGCAATGCTTTAGTGACTTCTCAAGATGCTTTGACCATTACTATCTGAGCAGGTTTTTCTCTGTTATGAATCAAGTCAGCAATATTGTCACAGTCTCCCACATAATATTTTTTTTACAGACACAGGGAAGGTTCATCACAATTTAAATAAAAATTGGTTCACATCATTTACCTAATCAAGAGTAAAATAACCCACCAGTAAACTATACATTTAAAATTCAGTAAGAGCAATACATGTAAATCATAGTACTGGATGCTTAGAAAATGTTAATAGACACACTTTTCTAAACACCTTCCTGCAATTAACCCCAAGATCTATAGATACCCCACACCTATGCTTACAGAGTTACATCCATCCCCACAAAATTACCCATATCATTGTGAGTTACCCACACATTCCTATTTCTGGGTCCATGATGTCCCATACTTGTACACCTCTCCTGTGCAAGAGGTGAGTTGCTCTTTGGTAAAATGTGCAAGCAGACAATGCAAAAAGACCAGGCAATACAGGTGTTTCAGGAAAGGCCCATAAGCATTTAGAAAAGGTGCTTACAGAAGAAGGCCTGGTAAATTTGTTAGAAAAGATTGAATTTGAACAGGGCCTGGAATTGCAATGGTGGGGTGGAATACAGCAAAGAGGACTTCTAATTTGCTTAAGGTTTTTTCCTCAGGAGAAGTCAAGCTCTTACTGTTATTAAGGAAGTAACTTAAACACTCCTTTAAAAATCAAGATGCTTTATAGAAAGATAATTCTATGCAAAGTGCATTTCTCTCTATGAAGTTCACTTTTGTATTCGATATTCTACTGATTTCAGAAAAGAAAAAATTATAGCTGGCATTTTTCATGCCGCTCTTCTACTGTTACAGTCTGTTGTACACTACTGTGTTTTTCATCCTGAAAACAGCTAATTAAACTCTGCAGTATAATATGATGATTGCAGCAGCTGTATTGTGCCAATATTTTTTGTTTGTCACCCAGGATTCATTTTTAAACTGGCTGAGCCTAGCAATGCCTTGCTTTCTACTCCTGCTGTGTAAACGTGTGTAAGAATCAAGTGAAGAAAAGAGAATACAATATTACCTGACCATTACTTTACTGATGCATTCTCCGATAACCTTATAAAATCCTCTTTCTGTGCAAGCATCACTTTATTATCACGTATGTCCAGTATAAAAACAGTAGTCAAGGTTTCAGAAAAATAGAAGGTGACACAGACTTATGAAGATGGTGAATTTTAATAACATCTCAGTTTACACTGTAGAACTTATCAAACTTACACAAAAATTGGAAATAATTACTTTTCTGGGAACATTTATAGTAATGTGGACATTCTTGGGATTTTATTTTTAGTAAGGAATAAAATTGTGACATTTGCAATTTAGTTTACCACAATGTGTCAATTCCTAGAAAGCATTCCCAAATATGTATCTAAGGAAGTGGGAAACTAAGAGAGCACAAAGGCACAATGAGCAGTATATAAAACAGCTGTATAAAGTTCAGGTTTCTGTAAGGAATGTATGAACTTTCAAAACAAATTAGCATCCACGTACACACACATAAAGACAAGGAAAGGTACAGAAGAATAATTTTGTTTTCAAACGTATCTACTGTATGGTTCTCTCTTCCTGTATTTCAGTACCCAACTGGATATATTATAGACAAGTTGTTCATGGAATAGGCCAACACAAGTATTATCTGCGGTGACTCTGCTTTGGTATTTACAACAGGAAGAGGATTGGTTGATTATAAAATAAACCTAAGGTGTGTCTCTTCATAATTACAAATGCTTAAGCCTTAAGAACAATAGCAAAATTTCTGTCAGAAAATATACAGGAAATATTCTGTTTAGGATGAGACAACTCCCTGTTGCCCCCGTGATGCTGTGACTACAGAGCTCTGCTTGCTTCTCTGGTAGGTTCCTCATCTGTAAACATCATGCGTGCCTGGTCAGGTCTCAGGTCTCCAATCTCACTTTGTAGATGTCAATAATAATTCTGGAAACCAGAAAATGAACTTTTGTTGTTGTTGTTCTTTTCTTTTTTTTTTCCCTAGAAGCAAACCAATAATAAAATTCACTGAAAGACTCCTTTTCATTTCAGTGATCCAGTTCACAACTGGTATTAAATTATAGTCTGTTAATAACTGACTATATGTTCACTAATATGAAGAATAAGGTGTTAACTGAAGACGTCTTCATATCTTTCCAAAGAAGAAAATTATGGGATGGGACAAGGAGAATAGGAAGGGGGGAAGAGAAAATAAAGCATATTATCTGAATATATATTTTTTTATACACCTACAGCAAATGTCAACAGGTTATGTCAACCTTTTTGTTGAGGAACTGCAATTTTTCAAGATATCGGATTACCTCAGTAATTATTTGCCCTCTTAGAACTGATAGGTTATGATCTTTCAATGTCATGATGCAGGCATAATCATATACACTTGATCACATGGTGTTCTGAAACTGAGCATGAGACAAAATTTAATAGTGCAAAATAAAACCAAAATATAGAGATTTCAAAATCTATACTGACATTCACAATTATTTAATTCTGGAGTTCTGGCATCAAAGTATAAAGAGTCATCAATTTCATTATTTCTTGTTTCCTGAAAACATGGACTCAGGTGAATCAGGCGGCTTTACAATACTCACTGGTCTCCCAACATTTTTGTCTAATACTTTCCAAAGCAGCTGCAAGCACAAGCCAGGATTTACAATATATGCTAAAGCACCCAGTAAAAACCATCCAGTAGAGACAGAACTTGTTCTCTGTTGGTATTGGGGGCTTTTTCCTTCTTCCACAAAAGAAAAGGAACCATATAGCCAATTTAATGAGCTGCCAAGGCATTTACCCCATGCCCTAGATGCAGCATTCATACATGCATTCTCAGAGCTTGGGGGAGTAGCTGTGGAACTAAGGGTGGCCACCTTGACACTATGTTCTGACTGTCAGAGTTTGTTGTGGGGGTGAGTAGTCAGGTTTATCTTTTAATTATGTTTTTCTTAGTTAGATATTCCAGTCAGCTCTTTTCCAAGCTTCAGAAATAAATGAGATATATAGCTACCCTTTGTTGCCCTGCACTCATCCTAATGCTATACAGCCCCTACTGCTTCACAGGATTATAAATATTGCAATTCAAAGAGTTGCATGTTAAAAAGAAAACAACAGACTGTTAAGGGTCCAAGGTTCATCAATGGATTTCCAAAAACCTCCTCAGTAAGTGAGAGAAAAGATGAAAGACTTAAAATCACCAGAAAAAAAAAACAAAAACAAAAAAACAAAAAAAAAAAAAAAAACAAAAAAAAAACAAAAAAAAAACAAAAAAAAAACAAAAAAAAAACAAAAAAAAAACAAAAAAAAAACAAAAAAAAAACAAAAAAAAAACAAAAAAAAAACAAAAAAAAAAAAAACAACACCCCACACACAAAAAACCTCACCAAAAAAACCCCACAGTGGTCATTTGTGATGTTTATGTATAAATCTTATGCCTTTAAAGAGTTGAGTGTTAGCAGAAAACATATGAGTACTTAGTATGACTTCTCTTTTTGTTCCGAAGATTCCTTGAAATAATTTTAATGATACAGTTCAGTGATGAGAATTGAACTAAAGTTGATGATGGCAAAAATTTTACACTATGTCACAATCAATGCAAAGCCACACTCAAGAAGCTCACTACTACATAATAAATCTGCTTGTAGAAGACAGAAAAGGGGGTACTGTAGGAAAATCCAGTAAGAAAAAGATAATTAATTTCATGAAACTGGCAGGGAAAATCTGCCACTTGTGTCTTTATTGTCCTATACTACATGGTAATACCTCAGCTTCACCTAAAATACGCACATGGTTGTCAATATAGAGAAACAAAGCAACAACAAGGTAAGCAACAGCCATAGAGTCAGGATATGTTCTTACAGAGCAAAGAAACCCTGTCTTGCTATGTTCTAAGCAGGCAAGAAAGACTTGGAGTGGCATAAAGTGTTCTTTGATTGCTTTTTATTTTGTAAGCCTTTGCATTTTCTGCTGTCTTTTGGAAAATATTATGAAAAGAGGGAGTGAAAAAATAAATGAAGATCAAAATGAAATCTGAAATAGACTGTGACCATGGCATTTCTGTTCTGAGAAGGAAAATATAAAATAATAATAAAAAATAATCATTGCACTCTATGGAAATTTCAGCTTCAATTTTCAGATGAAAGAGATCTACAGGTAGGCATCCAAACAAAACAAATATTTTAAAGTTCACTAAGTGTGATGAATGAGTTCATATTACTAGATTGTTTACGTGCCTATTTTCAGGTTATTTTGCCACTGTTTGAAGTATGATCTTTTGAACCTATCCCCATAAGAAATGTGTTTTGCTAGCATAACTATAAAGCACTAGGTAGTAGTGCCCATTCTGTAAATACATTACCTGGGCCCTATAATAAATGTAGTAAGGTGGGTTCACGTGACTCTAGGTCAGTAATCAGTAGACACATAAATAAATGAAAATCATTATATTTTCTAGAAAAAGCTTGTGAGGAAGGAATGTGTTTTTAAGTTCCTTACCTCTGGGCTATGACTTGACATTTTATAACTCTTTACACTCCAAAGGCTGTAGGAAAACTCATAGGGTCTCCTTGTTTCCTTGGAAAAGAGAGGAATATTGTACCTGTTATGCCTAAAGATACCTACCTTTGAAAGTATGTAATAATACACACAAAATGTATCTCATATATACAGTATATATATATATACTAAAAATAACCCAGATTTCCTGTGATGGGAAAAACATAAATTCTTCTGAAATTTTCTTGAAGTTTACTGAATAAATAAAGCCTCGTACAAAGAATCAAGAAGCATATATGACACTGACCAAAACTAATATTTTCCCAATATTTGCTTCCCACCCAAATGAGGCCTCAGTACATATGTCTTTGCGTTGTATATGGTATCTTATAAGTTGATGACCTTTTTCAAAAAAATGAAACTCATTCTTGAAAATAGAATCAGTGTGTTAACCAAGCTATCAGAAATAAGGTTTTGATCCAGCTCCCTAGCGGGAACAATTTCTCTTGCTTGTTTATGGTAACATGCAGAATAATTTATTCAGTTTTGTTTAATTAATTAATTGTAAAACATTTCATAACCCAAGCATTTACAAGTGAAATAGTTAAGTTACAACACAGATTACAGATGATTGCTATTTTATAATTAGAATTATTTAGCATTAACTACTGACTTCCTTTCATGGTGAATATACGTATTTGTGAGAAGAGACAACCTCTCTGATGCAAAGAACAATATTCTATCCTCCAGCTGCACATGAAAAGTCAAGTTACTACCCAAATTCTCTATAAGGGTGTTCAGATTATCCCTATATGTCCTTCTTATAGCACTGTTAGAAAGGTCAAAATAATCACTTAGAATAATGAATGCGCAGTTGGGAGGACAAGGCTCCCTACTTTTCTGATTGTTTTTTCATTCTGTCTAATAAATACTATTGTCTGAATCATAGACTGGAAAACAATAAACCCTGTCAAGAAGTGAGTAGAGATTTATTCTTGACTTTGGAAATGAATTTGGCGTTCTAAAATATTGGCACAATGCAACCAATAAGCATTTAATAAAAAATGTGCCACCTACACCATGAAATTCCATTGCTTAGAGTATCTTAAAATAGATTGTAGTGCTTTAAAACAAACGGAAGTATTTAGTGCTCCCAAGATTGTGGGTTCTACTAAATCATGTCTGCATTGAAGTTCTCACTTTGAAAACCTCTTCAAACTTGATTTGCTCAGCTGACATATTTGGTGTTTCTTCATTGCCCTGGTGCTCATATTTAATATACTTCCCTAACTCTTCCCTTTAATACTCTTCCCTAACTGCCTGTGTGGCACCTGACAGCAACAGTTACTGCTTGACAGCTACAATCTCTTATCGATTTTAGAGAGAAGCAAAGATATGTGGATTTATCCTTTCCTCTCAGAAGTCATCTTTTTACAAACTCTCCTTCCTCCCCTTGTTTCTCCCATCTCCAAATAACCCCAGAGGTTATGGGGACAGTTCTCAGTGATGTTTAGTCCCTGACATGTTGAAGAGTGAGGTTTTTCTAACCAAAGTACTCTCAGCTGGTACTTAGCTGCCATTCAAAGATGGAAATCTTAACCAGTGATATCCACAGGTTCTCCTAAAGGTCCAATTGTAGTGCTTCTACATGCAGGCAGCCTTAGGGAGCTGCTCAAAGGGCTGCTCCTCATCTGCGCATTGAGGACCTTTCCTCAATGTTAGAGTATATGTAGTTTTAATGGTATGTAAATTAATCCATAGCTTGAGGTAACATACTTTCATTACTGCTTTCTGAGGCTTCCTATAGAGACAAACATTTACCTAGGGTTTTAAAAGTCAGTGACTGAATTATGGTAACTGCTCTTTGGATTTGCTGTCCTTAATATGTTTGCCATTTCAGTAGTGGTTCACCAAAATAAAATTAAAATCCAAAGCCATTCTGTGTTGTCTCACGCATTAGTAATACCACATCACTTCACTCATCCTATTCTTTCTGAAATAAACATGCTTATACCATTACAAAAGGAGCAAAGTGTTCTGTGGGAACAAACAATCAATCAGCTGAAGCAGATGATTCTTGGTCTGCACTCAGAGAAGGGCGCAGAGCCTTAAGTCATTTTACAAAGGAAAGATGAAGATAGTAACAAATCATCACCAATGAGAAGAGACAAGATCATAATAAATGAGAAACACTGCTGCTACTGCAGCACTACTATAATTTAATAAGTGAAACAAAACTGTTAAATTTTCCTACAGCAAGAGGATAGAACATTTAACATGAGGAGATGCCCATCTTTGTTAGATATGACCAGACTCTTGTGGAAAAAAAAAGATTGTAAGATGTTGCTCAAGAGGAGCACCTGGAAGACCAGCTGCTATCCTGATAGGATGTGCTACAGGAAATTGGCTGGAGGAGCTCACCCTCAATATAGAGGACTGAAGTCCTGAACAAGGTATGGCATGCAATGAAAGTAAACAGGGAAAAAAGTGGTGCTAAGAAGCAATTAGGTTTTCCACTAGTGTTAAAAGGTTGAGATTTTCTAATGTGAGTTCATTTCCTTTGAAATATTTATTTGTACTCTTATTAGATATCTATGTGGCTGTGGAAGACACTGCTTTGATCCTATGTTTTCCCCGCTTTAGACTCATAGATCTGTCTTGTGTCATAGTAGTATGCTTGGGAAGAGATAATAGAAAGTATGAAACAAATAACTATCTCCTGTGTAGCCCTGGTTGTAATAGTATCTAAACAAGTCACTATCTTAAATACATTCCTCAAAGACTTTATCAATGACAGATCAAGGATTTCATTGCGAATTTTCAAGGCCTTTGCCAGAGCATTGTGGGCTCCACAGGCAATAGTCCACAAAATCAAGAAACAGAGCAGATAAAACAGTGCAAAAGTCTGTGATACAAGCCTAATAAACACACTTTGCAGACAGTACTGGGTACTGGTTCATGTAGAAATTCTCCTCTGACCTTGGAGAGGTGGGGCTGTCTGTACCATTCAGTCAGGTTACAGAACAGGGTACTAAGGAAAATAAATTATGAACAAGCACTGGTTGCAAACTTAAAACCAGATCATCTGAAAAGCATCTGGTTTCAGGCAGTAAAATCCCATCCATCAACTAGCAGAGGTTTTGTTTAAGCCTCACTTTAAAGGAAAATTCCAAAGAGTTAGCAGCTAGCAAAAAACCACAACCTCTTAGAAATATCATCTGCATGACAAAGAAGGTTAAATAACATCCACAAATTTACTGAGTAGAGAATGCAGATCACTGAATAGAATTTTGGATGACAATAAATGATTGGCCATTGCTAGAAAAACAATCTGGTAACCAGCCATGTTCTGTTGACATAGTACATATGCCAAGGTGTGATGTGAGCTCTAAAGCCATCCATGTCCTCTCTCTAGACACGGACTGTCTAGGAAGGAGATATCTGACAAAAATGGGGATTTGTGGATGAGTACATACAGAAGCATTGGCAACAGCTAATTCAAATAGGGAAAGAGAATGGTGGTATCTAGGTTTAAATTAAAAAAAAAAAATTTTTTGCATCTGACACGTATATAAAGTAGAACTAAACAAACTCTTTGTTGGCACTTGAGTTTTTTGAACTGCTCTAGAATTTCCTTGTCAAATTTGCATCTGTGTAAGTAGATCATATTTGCATGAATAAGAAGGTCTTGCTCCACCTCTCCCTAACTGCAGGCTCATGCATGTATTCAGTGCCTGTTGTCAATGCTCAAGTGAGGGGGAACAGCAGAAGCTGATCCAAGAGGGGGATGAGCTGGCAGATGAGGATGGCCCTAGAGCAGACTTTGCCCTCTCCACCTAAGCAAGGCCAGAGAAATGATAGGCCTCTCTCAGGGATCTCAGGAAGTGACAGATGAGCCTGGTCCCAGGCAGGAAGAATTAAAGGAGATCAGCCTGAAACAGGACTGGAGAGAAGGGTACCTACACCCAGGTCTAGGACCAAACCAACCCAAAAGAACAGCCAGTGAGTCAGGCCCAAGTACAAGTACTTCTGAAACATGGCTTGGGCAAAGTGAAAGTGCTCTGCCTGAATTAAAACAGAGGTCCAGACCCACGTGCAGAAATTCATGGAGATGTCCCAGGTGATGCCAGCACCGACCGCTGTGTTTAGAGTGACAGTCTGTGAGTTT
The DNA here is from genome assembly GCA_013396755.1 of Sclerurus mexicanus. Lineage (NCBI taxonomy): Eukaryota > Metazoa > Chordata > Aves > Passeriformes > Furnariidae > Sclerurus > Sclerurus mexicanus. The sequence goes on from VWZF01006068.1 coordinate 335,810, forward strand.
TCTTATTCATCCAGCATATTCCCACATTACTAATTGTATGGTAAGAGGCAAAGAAGTTTCTCCTGCACACATAAAAGTGTTTGGAGTAAGTGGACCTGCTTGATCCATTTCACCTGGACTACCCACCGGGGCATCATTTCCCAATTGTGCTGGAGTTCCATTTAGACTCAAACCCAGGCACCTGCTGGGTTTTCACTACTCTGGTCTTGTTTGGGAACTGTGCCCCAGTTGGAGTAGTCACTATCTCTGCCTTTCTGTCACTGTCTCTTGCCCACTCCTGCTGGTCACAGACACAAAATCATAGTGTTCTGCAGCAAGATGTGCCCAACTAGGAGTGGTCCAGGTGTCTCATTGCTGGGAAATGTACGAGTAGAGCTGACTCATATACCAAGATTTCAGCTAACAAGGGTGCTGGAGGTTAGAGAGGCTCATTATGGAATAAAAATGTATAATTTACTTGTACAATAATTAGCCCAGAAAAAGCAGAGATTGTGCTATTCATAAGTTCCAGAAAAAGTTCAAAATAAAAAAAAATAAAAAAATTGAATGACTACAAATTTAACTATGCCCCAAGGTTTAAATATTTTTCTGGTCCTCAGTTTAGTAAATGAACTAATTATGGAGTTCACTGAATATTTTTGAGTTTTTCAGGCAGGGACTTATGTAATGATAAAATCTTTCACCAGTTCATATATTTTTATGAAAAGGAATAGTTAAAGACTGAAAAAGATGAATTAACTCAGTTAAACATTTATATTTGGAGATACTGACTATGTATAATATGTGTAAATTGCATGCACAAGGTATTACTTGCATATGGAGCTCAAATATGCTACCCATATAACATATTCAGTATCTCTAGTTATGATCTCACTCTCTGAAGTGTTCAGATAATTTCATTAATAATTTTCAGCTGACCACAACATTTTTACATTTCAAGAATAATGAATTTTAGCAGAGTATTTCCTTTGCCTCATGTGAAGCTACCTGTGTTCTTAAACTTATTATGGATACTTAGCTTCATAAAGCTCAGAGAAAGGATTTTTTTGTCTGGGATTCATGTAGAGAATATCTTGGTGAGGCACATTTATATTTAGGTGCAGCATTGATTTTTAGCATGCATTTTTATCTTGGAAACAATTTTTATGTGGGAATGAATTTGCTGTTTAGTGTTTATTTTTCTGTAAGTTACTCAAAATAATTATTAAAGGAAAGAACATTGTTAGAACTGCAGTTCATCTCCAGCTTAGTCTTATAATCTCTATGGAAAATATTAGACTGTTACCATTATAAAATCAAACTTGGGATGGCAAAAAGTGCAAAAGTACTTCCATTTCATTTTCACAAGGATTAGCTGAATCAACTATTTGGATACTGCTTCTTAAGTGTGACATGGCTGTTTTCTCTATACCTATAGAACTACAGTATTTCAGAATATACCGTTAGAAAACTGTTGATTAGACAGGTACAACCATGATTCTCTTTTAGAACTACATTTGCACAGACACTCTGTTTTCATCATTCTTGGCAAAAAGAATAAAGAATAAATTCAACATTTCATTAAAGTTATTACAATATTTTATTATATTTTATATTTTTTTTTCCCTGCACACCTTCTATGAGCATCAATTGCTCATGCCTATCAATTCTGAATCTTTAGCAACTGTGCTAAAGAGATAATTTAGGTTTAGTTTTATACTGTTAGGGAGATGAATGTGCACATCCTTATCTGTTGGAAGCAGAATGAAGTTTTCTAGAAGATGCCATTGTCAGTAGAAACAAAATGTTTGCATACATGACAGCACTTGGGAAGTGGTTCCCTAACTGCTATCCATTCCTGCATTTTGAAATCACATGGTAGTTTCATTCCTATTGTAGTCTATTTTAAAAATAATTAATTCTTCCTTAAATAGGGGAAGACACAACTACTACAGTGTAAGCATAATGCTTTTAAATGTCCACTATGGAAATATGAAATGAGAACAGAATAGTACAGGTCTCCTCTATCAATCAATTTTCCCTCTGATGAAAATGCTTCTGCCAAATATTCTCTTCCCACTAATAACTAAAAATACTCTGAATGAAGGGATCAAAAAGTACTTAACAAAATACAACTTCAGTTTTTAATGACCAGTGTAATTGAATGCAAAGGAATCTTTCTGAAAAAATTGAGGTCTAAAAGTGTACTCTATCAGAACTAAATTCTGTTCTTGGGCTGCCACAAACTCCTATGCAACACCCTATAAGTTAATGTAGATAAACTGTCAGAGATGGCAGTTTAATTGTTGACCATACTATTTCCCATTTCAAACCCCAAAGATGGATTTATAAAACCAAGCACTGTTGTCCAGATGTCCTTTTTAGAGCAGATCCCCCGCTCCCCTACAGATGCATGCCTGAAATGATTCCCCTGAATTTCAGCCTAAAATTGTTTTGTGGGTTTTTTTTTCTTTTCATTGCCAATTCAAGATGATTTCCACAGATGTATGTAGTACATTCCACCTGTATGTAGTACAGGTATACTGTGGTATGTTAGAACATAGTGTAGTACAGTCGGAGAACTTTTGTAAAGTGAAGCATATGATGCTGAGGCATTGATATGTGATCTGTGTCTGGGGAATTATACTCGATTTGGTCTTAATCTCACTGCCAGGAATGTGTGTTAGCAAGCCTACCATTAACAGGTATAGTGTGTTAGGTGTGTTCCTGCAATAGTCTTTTGCTTTAGCTTAAGAGATCCTTTTATATGCTTTGAGGCTGCTCTGATATGAACTGATGCTCAGTAAATTCTGGATAACTGGGAGATTTGCTTCAAATGAGCACTAATAATCTGAGCTACAATACTACTGTGGATGTTCCCATACCTGTAAAAGGTGGGTGAGATTTATTACTATGTTATATCCACAGCATCAGATATTGTTTTCTAGCTGGTCACAAAGTAGTCAAATTTCTGCTCTAGTGAAGCATTCCTTGCAGGTGCAGGCAGATTAGGTATCAGTGCCTTTACAAGACTCAGTTTTCTGAACAATTACCTTTAATTTAGTACTGCTCTCTCTCTGCACCTGCACAATGGGAGCCAAATTCTTACAAATAATAAGAAAAAAATCATCATACTAATGAAAGAACAGACTAACAGTTTCTCTAGTGTGGGAGACTAAGATAACGAAGGGGAGGTGAAACTCTCATCTTTGTGAAAGCAGCTCTAAAAAGCTACTCTTCCAATATCATGCAAATACTTCCTTATTAATTTTCCTAGCTTTATTTTCTTGTTTTCTGAATTTTAGAAATGAACATTTGTTTGTTTATGTTCAATCATTTCTTTTTGCCATCATTTCCATGGTACATTATTATAATGTTATAGTTGTACTATACTATACTATACTAATACTATTTAATGCAATTTCATCAATTTCATTAAAGTGTCTGATGTACCAAAAACATACCAAAATAATCATAGAAACACATATACATGTAACCAGTAAAACAAAAGCAATTTGTCCAGACTGTAGGAGGACTGATATCACAGCATCAGTTGCCTGTGTTGCCACATGCCTAATTTACTTGGTATCTTTGAAGGCTCGTTCTTTTTCATTAGCCTTTCTCTAATATAGAAACACCATTATTGTCTGAACAGGGAACTGCTGCAGTGAAAATTCTTTTGCATAGCATTCCCAGTTGTCTTTATCTGACAGCATTTTAGTGGAGTGGGTACTTGATGGGGACCTCCTTGTTTGATAGGCACCAGCTTACATGACAGAGTAACACAGTCAGGAAGAGGGGAAGGAAGTCATACTTTTCCAAATGAAAGAAAATGCAACTCTGCCATTTGGATACTTAGTCTGCAACTATTCCTGTGTGAAGAGGTAGGATGATTCCACAGCTGTGAAGATGTATCCTCTCAGTTTTAACTTGGGTGACTGATTGCTTCCTCTGACAGCTCAAACTACAGCTTCGGAAAGGCTGAAAGATGGGAAGCTGGTTTGCATCTAACCCCCTGACTTCTAGGAAAGGATCCAAGGAATATCCTGTTAAGAAATAGAGCTTTTCTGATGTATCATAAACCACAGCAATAAGAACCAGATATCTTGTTGGAGTTTCCTTGCTGTGATGGGAGAGAGTGAGGCATGGTCTGTTCATGGCAGACTATAGCTTAGGTGGTATAAGTCATCTCAGTTTAAGTGGCTGGATAGAAGTACTCTGAAACCTAGTTTGTGAATCTCTGTAATACTCATAATGAACGAAGTCACAGCATAAACTATAATGCAGAAATGCTATAGAAAGAAAATTTTCAACAACTTGGAAAACATTTTAATGTAATTATGACATGATTAACTGGGAAGAAAATTAATGATTCTCATTGTTTTGATAGTTTTGTATAATTTCTTTAACAAAAATAAATATACAATAATACATTTGTATTACTCTTAATGTCTTCTGAGCCCAATAAAATCACTGAGTACTCACGTTTTCAGGTTTTGTATAAGGGTTTGCTCTTTATCTTTTTGAGATTTCTCAAAAAAAAAAAAAATCCATTCTTTCCCTTGCAGAGACAGCATGAACTGTGTGAGCAAACAAACTGGTTGAGTTAGTAGCTGGAAGGAATGAAACGCAGCTAACACCTAGGGAGATGGGTTTCCAACAATCATCTTAATGAGGTGATTTCCCTTTGAAATCAGCCTGAACCACGAGTGGTTGTTTTACACGAGCTCAAACACCAAGAGCAGCTTGCCAATATCCTTGTCCATTAAGACTCAGTCTAAGAGCCATGTTCTGTGTTTTCAATTAAATACGTGTTCTACAGACATAAAACTGTAATACTAGTCAGACTGAAGAAGACTCTTTCAATTGTTTTGGCAATATAGGCATTTCCCTCTTTATTTGAACATGTGTCAGGGGCTCAGATGTGTCCTTGGTAAAAATTTGGATTGTGGGGCTAATAGAGAATGAGTAGAAAAGTAGCACATCAGAGGAAACGGGAGTCTTCACCCTGATTTATGTTCTCTTACAAATGTAAACCCCTTCTCTTTTTAAACTGTCCCATTGTCTGAAAAATAATGATTCATTTGAAGATATTTTCTTTCTCTTCTGCCATGTCCATATCTATTATCTATCCGATTTCTTTGTCTTGTGTAAATAAATTTCACATCCTTGGTTAAATGACTAAATATGATGTGACTGTTATAAAATCTGCAACACCAAGCCATTTCCTACTCTGATGTCTAATGAAGTATACCTGAGGGAAACATTTTTTTGGTATGAGAAATGCAGGGGTTTTTTTATTTTGTAATTTTAATTTTCAACCATGAAATATCTTAACAGAAAATGAAATGAAAATCAATCAGTACAGATAAGAATAGTCTGGTCTTTTGATTTAAACTTTGATTGAAGATGTAAACAAAAACAAAATATTGGAGATTTTGGCAAGATAAAAATGTGCATATTGGACTAAATACCTTTAAGCAAGATTGTTTTATAACTTTAATCCTTCTCCTTCCATTTTCATTCATACTTTTTCTACAAATTCAAAAAGGAACTCTGGACCCTGCAAACATTAAGGTCATACTTTTTCTACAAATTCATAAAGGATCTCTGGACCCTGCAAACATTAAGGTCATACTTTTTCTACAAATTCATAAAGGATCTCTGGACCCTGCAAACATTAAGGCCTAACATGTGCATGAGTCAGTGTCAATATGAATTCAGCTGAACCATGTATTCAGGAAGTTAAATATACACATGTGTGTGCTGGAGTGGGACCTTGTAGGAAATCTTACTGAGACAGAAATACACGCAATTTTTCTTTTCAAAAAATCACAAAAATGGCTTAGATGAGACTTAAACTTAGACATGATTAGGACACTTTTGAAAGTACTTTTCAGTATTTTTGAAAATGTGCTCCCTCAAAATGCCAATCACAGCTTCTGAGCGTTTAATTTCCTTGGCAGTTTCAGTGCCCCTGCTGCTAGTGGGACTGCCTGGTGTGAGGCTATGACTGAACTTCTCACTGCTGCTTTGACAGGCTTCAGGCATAAGAAATGTACCATCGGTTTTCTGCAGACCACGCCACACAGCAACAGTTGACCCAGGCAGAAAAAAAAAGGTGGGAAAAAGAAAAGGTGAATGGAGGCATTTTAGAACTCTTTTATTAAAGATAAAAAAAATACAGTCCGCTTCAAAGCAATGCTTGAGGGCTTTTTATTGAAAAATATTTCATAAGGAAAAAAAACCTCAAGTGACTACACCATCTGAAAAATCCCTTGTAAATATTCCTCATTTTTATTTTGTAGAATAGTTTCAAAATTTATTTTGACTTTTTTTAACATGAAAAATGTTACACCCCCTTCTTTCTTTTCTTTTTTGTTTGCTTTTATTATTTATTTTGTTTTGTTTCCAAGTTGTTACCCTAAATTATTTGTAATAAAGGTGAACAGTCTTTTAAAAAAATCAATCAGAAACTTGACTTATGCTGGACTTCAGTTCAAAGTCATTACACATAACTAAGATTTTCATATGTATCTAAAGAAGATGGATGACAAAATACCTTTAAAACATATCTTTAGTATTCTGGACAGTTCCTATGAATTTTAGCTGTAGCTGTAGGATGCTATGTGTCATCAGGCAATATGATGTCTAGACATAACTTAAAATCCTATGACTGCAGATACCTATACATAGCGCCAAAGTGTCAAGTCAAAAAATTAAAATATATTGACCCTTCTTGTAGGACCTTAGGTTGCCAAGTCTGCTTACTGCAAGACCACAGATGTGAATTATGATTTTTTTTTCCCCAGAAGCCTTTGTTGTTTTTTTTTTCCTTGAACACACAGAAAAGCAAATGAAGTCAGATTAAATTTCCTTAAAAGTGCTTAAAAGAAGTGCTGGGAAATCATCTGACAATATTTTTTCATAGAAGAAATTAGAAATGTAGTTTCCCTTTCTTTCATTACATTTCAATATTTGTAACACTGTTTCAGCTAAATTTGTTGGAGAATCTCTAAAAGCAGTAAGTATACTTTCTTTTCTTTATTATTCTTTTTGGTTTAGAATTTTTCTTATTATGCTCTTTAGAACTAGCACAGAACTATCACATGTAATTTTAATTATTCATTAATCAGCACATCAGCCTGATGCTGCATTGACAATAACAAACCATACCTTGCAAATGTCTGCCAGGCTCCTAGGTGATATCTCTCAGTGACAGAAATTTAGAGTTCCAAGTCTAATGTATTTCAGTACTTGTAGTGTCCCACATCCTGGTCTCTTGGCAGAGTGGTATATTCTGAATATTTCAAGGATACATATATATTTAATCAGATGTTAAAAATCCCAGAAAAAATTCTGAGTACATGGGTCTTCTTATGAATATCTGCTTCATCCAGACTTGTTGACTGTCAGCAAGGAGTAAAAAGATGATAAGATTCCACCAAGGTCTACTGTGGATATGTTTAGGTGACTAATAGGCACACTCAGAAGCAGAATCCTTCACTGTTTCAATAAAAGATTCAGGTCCTACATGTGAAGACTTTATTTCTCTGCTCTGTGTCTGCCATGAAAAAAAGACATAGTTGTTTCTGAATATCTATGTTGAATTAGAAGAATGGCAAGCCACATGGTGCAACTTAAAAAAAAAAAAAAACAACCAAGGAGATGGTGTTTAAATTTTCTTAAAAAATAAATTCAACTTCCAGAAAGATAGAGATGCTAAAACTTTCAGTCAGAAGGGCAAAAGTTTTGCAAAATAGGAAGCAAAGAGAGATTGTAATGGTAAATTGTTCATAATAAAAGTGTTAAAATCTGGAAAGCTGTGAATAATCCTTACCAACATAAGTCATTCTGTTTGTACAATGTGAAGAATGAAAACCATCTGATATAATAAACATAATGGTCTGTTCACTTGGTTCATTATTACATTGTGGTTTTTAGGAGAATTTAGCGAAAAAGCATAGCAGCAGAAAACAAGTCAGCCTAACATTCATGTCAACAGCAGAAGGGTTTGAAGCAACAACTTTGTGATCTATGCAGGGAAAAAGCTAAGAGTGAAAAATGTAGAGGTCAAAGGCAGTCTGACCTCTGGGTCTGAAAAAACTTATTCAGGGCTGCACTTTTTTTTACAGAGAAAGAAAAAAGAGGCATTGAATGCAGAAAGCTGAAAGCAACATCTTAAAACAATAAATGGGAATAAATGAGTAGCATTATAGAGGACACGAGTAAAATGTCACGTTCATGTTCAGATGTAGAAGTCAGTCACCTGAACTGCAAGAGTCATTTTCAATTCCATATCCACAACCAAATCTTAAGTATGTCACTGTTCTCCCTCTGCACTTTCTGTTCTGAGGGTATCCTTATGCTAATTTCTTATGTCCTCTGAATTAACCTCTGGGCTACTTGTGGAGGCAATGATGAACCTGATGATTTTGGTTAAATTAAAATTTGTTTAATGAACTAAATTTTGGTTTACTTGCCATGTCTGACTCCATACTTTTTACTATTCCCACATCAGGTATTTATTACATTGAAGATACTCCAGAGCTTTTTCTTCTCCAAGCGGAACAAGCCCAATGCTTTCATCCTCTCGTCATATGACAGATGTTCCAGTTCCTTGATCAACCTGATGGCCCTTTGCTGGACTTCGTTATGAGGTCCTTTGTCCACCTCACTCTGCACATTATGCTTGCCAGACATGCCATAGAATCATAGAATATCCTGGGCTGAACTTACTTGATAGAGGGTCTTCATCTCTCCTATTTTAGAGGTGTCCTCATCAGTTTGGCCAGCCTGTTGGCAAAGATGCTTTTCCACCACTTCTCTCTTCATAGTAGTCTTTATTTCTCAGCAAATATCTGATGGTCATAGAAACCAAAACCCTGCTGTTGACACTAGCTGCACAAACGGTTGTTGACCTGCAGGATATGCCTACTCCTTCTCAATCTCTTCCTTCCTCCAGAAGATCAAGGAGATCAGGATCAAGGAGACACCACCTGAACTTCTGTGCTCTTGATTATCTTCTCCAGAGCTAAGTAGTCATGCTTGATATATTTCTAGTGTTCTCTGGTACTATCATTGGTACATGTATACATGAAAAAAAACAGGAGTTTACAGCTGCCTGAGGGCTAGACAAAACTTGGCAGTCTACCCACAATATCCCAAACCTGTCCTCCTAGCAAGAAAAAGTCCCCCAACAGCAGGTCAGGTAAGCAACCGGAGCCTCTGTTCCCTGTTGTCACTTGTTGCTTTCTCTGGTGCTACCATGTGTGTCAGCCTCAGCTGGCTAATATGATTCATTGGAAAGATCTCCCAGTAACTCATCTGCCAATCTACAAGTGGTGAAAGAGCCATCCTCCCCTGCTGCAAGAAGGCACCAGATTCCAACCTCCATCATCATGGAAATCTCCACTTCTCAGCCTAATAAGCACAGACTATCTCCTCCACCTTCAATACATTTGAGGTCCAAGCCCTTGGAGAAGATGAAATCAAACTCATTCTCTTTATCCATACCATTCTGATTCTTTGGTCACAGATTTTAAACAAGCCACCTTTATGACAATACTTTTTTTCACTATGGTGTTTTCATGTAAACAAATTTAATTAAATTATATTAATGATGACAAGATGAAGAAGTGGAGGAAATGGACTGAAAGGACAAAACCTCTGGAATTTCAAGGGCACTGACAAAGTATGATCCCAAAAGGAAAGAAACATAAAATCACAGAATTATAGAATATCCTGAGTTGGAAGGTTCACACTAGGAACATCAAAATCCAGCTCCTGGCCCTGCATGGGACAGCCCCACCATGTGTCTGAAAGCATTGTCCAAATGCTTCTTGAACTCTGTCAGGCTTGGTGCTGTGACCACTTCCCTGGGAGCCTGTTCCAGTGCCCAATCACCCTCTGGGTGAAAAACCTTTTGTTAATATCTAATCTTAACCCCCTTTGGCACAGCTTCATAACATTACATGGTAACATTACATGGTAACATTTCATGTTCAGACCAACATGAAATACTGTGATATGTGGACAGGATATGGCAGATAGCCTCCCCAGGTGATCTCCAAGGTTTCCTTCCAACCCAAACCATATTATGATTCTATGAAATAATATAAGATAAATGTACAATTTCATGAAGTCCTAGAATGAGGCATTATGCAAAAAAAAAGTTGCAGCCCACAAGGGTTGGCAAACTGCCTACTCTGAGTATGCCTGAGGAAAGGAAGTTGTGCCTTTCTAAGGTGATCAGCAAATCCCCACCTCATCTTTGCAATTGGATTTTTGTTGATGCTGCCAAAGACAGGCGGGATGATTATAAAGATGGGAAGGAGACATTTCCTGGCAACAATAGCTCTTCCTCTGAATCCCTTTTCTGGCAGCTTCTTCTGGCCTGGGATCAATATTCCCCCACACTAGGAGCAGCTCCTTCCCCAGCTATCTGCCAGTTCTTGGGAACTTGAGAAGAGAGTAGCGATATGTGGATGTGAAACACTGGTGTTTAACAAGGGCTATCACACCAAAGGGAAGAGAAAGTGGGGAACAGGAACTGAGATAGGAATGTGGATACTGTATTCCTGAAGAAGAGAGGAAGGGGCTCCAGAAAGGAAAGAGGAGGCACAGCCTCACTCATCTCCCCTGAAACTTGTTCATGTCTTGACACCTTTGTCCACTCCTTACCTATGCTTACTATTTTTCTCCTGACTGCACCTGGCCACAACTGAATACATATTTTCTGAGTTTACCTGGCCAGGCCCCTGGGGATGAGAGGAGTTGCTCACCCCAAGCCCAAGTAGTTCTGTTCTTGTTCCCGTTGCTCCATGGACCAACACCTGCATTAGTTTCATCTTGGTCTGTCACTTTCCCCTGATTTTTCTGAAGGACAGCAAGAGATTTTTCCTCATGGAGAGGACATATTAGGCAGGTACTACCTAATTCCTAGAATACATTGTCTAGTTCCTAAAGCACAATAATTTTTTGGCTTCCAGTTGCTTCTGTTGTCTCTCTTTTAATTGGTGTTTTCATCCAGTCTGTCACCCTGCTGCCAAGGTAAGACACCTTGATGCTGAACCATTTGCTGCAGTGTACAATAGCTAATTGTCTCAGATGAGCATGTCAGCTTCATGTTACCTCACAAAATGCATTTCCAGATACCTTATCAGAGTTCTTGGGTGAGCTCCAAACAGCCCACTCCAACAGAATAACAACAAGCAAGAAATGGGCACAACCAGATAGTGCCGATCTGAAATGTCAGCGTCAAAGGAACAAGTAAGGTGAGAACACAGTTCAAATACACCATCAAATTCCATTACAAACTAAAGACAAAAGGCAATGGTCCTAAATGCAGGGCAAAAAGACATCTTAAAGAGTTGGCATTAGACTCTCAGCAATTTTGGGGACTGATACCAGAAACATTTATAGAGTATTAGGGTGCAAGTGTTCCATCCAAACAGACAGGACCAAGGTTTGTACAGGGATAACTTTGTATGCTCTGTTGTAGGGGGAGTGGAATGAATATATAAAGGAAAGAAGATACTGGATTGAGTAGTTCATTTTGTCTCTTACAAGCCCAGTAGGGAACAGGAAGTTGTCACAAAACACACTGAAGTCAGAAAGAGGGTGGAAAGAAGGCCTAGAACAACTCAATGGAGAGTCAATTAAGACCTGCCATCCCACAGTAGATTATATGAGAGCTATATTATAGAAATAAGCAAATGCTTGCCCAAAGTTTATTGCCTAAAGGTACAAGGAAGTGATGAAGGTGAAATCAGTGAGTAACTTGAATGGTAGTGCAGCTTTACCATTCTGTAAAGGTACTTTCAACAAAAAAACCCCAACCAAACCAAACAAAAAAACCCCAACAACAAGAAGAAAAAAAACCCACAAACAAAAAAACCCACTTTTTGAAAGTTGTAACCATTTGAGTCCTGAGTACAGCACACAAGAGATGAACGTATGGCTCTTGTACACATCTCTGTGTCCATATTCAAACCTAAGTTTCAAACCTCTTCTATGTTAAAATTCAAAAGAAGATAACATCGCAGCTGATTCATATCTTACACTAATAATTTGTGATTAACAGATTCTTTCTTTCAGTTTCCGATGTGGATTGCATTCACATTGAATTGGGTGAATCTTTTGGGAATTAAGGAATACATCATTGCAACTTATATACAGTATCATAAAAAATAAGTCATACTTTAAAACACATTCTGGCTTTAGTGGATACCAGGCATCTGTAGATACTAGGAACCACGTGTAAGAAACCGTTGAGACTTGTAAGAAACTTCAAAGAGACATGTCCATGACATCTTAATTATAAAAACACTTTTTAACAATGGCAATGGCTTCTTTAAACAATAAACACAATCTAGTTACAGAAGAACTTGAAATGTAAAATTCATATCTCAGGATGTTTCAAATAACATTGAAAGTTAATGTTTTGTTCCAGTCTAAGTGTGGACTCTGATGACTTTCTTTCAATGAGCTACATTTTTATGGTTTGGAATCTTAAAATTAAAGAGAAACAAACCCACACAAGATGAGCTTTTCAAATGCTGGAATTCATGTTCAAATCACTGAAATGTTTATTTCCAAATCTCTTAGATCAAAAGATGACTTACCACATTCACATTTGAGCATTGATTGGTAATGCACAGAATCTATGACTACTATAATCAATATGGATTAATAAAATATAATTGAATTTCTAAAGCACTAATACTGGAAAAAGCGCTTCAATATAATCTTATATTTATCAGTAAATTTGCCATAAAGCAGACTAAAATAAAAGATAAAAGGAGATTTTTCAGCTTGTATCACCAAGATTAGGAAGATGGTGATGTAAGTCTGCTTTTCCCCCCAAATTAAGGTTGGTTACTAATTAGGTTCAGTCTCCCATAATATAGCCAATGAAAAAGTACTTCACAGATGTGAGAGTGATCCACAGGTTTATAAGTCTTTAAGGCCAGAAAAATCATTGACATTATCTTGTATAAAATCTGCTATAATATAGACCATAAACCCTCATCCTGTTTCTTTCCTTCATGCTATTAATATGCCTTGTTTTGAAGCATTACTATAAAACTCTTCAACCCCTTTAAATTTGTTGAGGTGGGGAGTGGTTTATGAAGTATGCTGTGGTCTAAACATTGGACTGTGAGGAAGTCTGGGCTATTTATAACCTTCAATGAAAGTGCTATAACTGTATCTCTCCAGACCTTTCCTGCAGGTTTGATGTAATAAAGCTGATCTTTTGATAATTAAACCAAAAAGTTAGAGGTTGAAGAAGTATGTTTTATGACAGACAATGAGACATCACACCTGATTTCTTCTTGAGGAAGAGTTACTTTTCTTCTTCTTGTGGTTGCAAATAGCAGTAGGATTTCAGCATTAGGGCCAAGCTTAACAATTTACTTTGTAGTTTCACAAGACTCTGTAATATGAGGAAAAGACATTTCTTTTTTAATGGGGACTATCGCGACCTCTTTCCCCAGCTGGGATGCAGGAACAATTCTCATAGTGAAAAGGACAGGAAAAGTGAAAAGGAAAACCACAGCTCCACTAATGCAATGTTTTCAAAAATCTCTGACTCAGAAATCAAAACTTCATATAAAACTCAATGGTTTACAATACTGTAATTTTTGGGCTTTTTATATTTACTTTCTCAAAAATTTTGATAGCCAAATTTGACTTGTTGCAGGTGTGCAAATTGTTTTTGAGTGGTGTTCTAAATAGACCTGCCTACCTAATCTAGAGAGTAAGGTGAGGTACTACTAGGTCCAACTGTTGTTATACTTTCTAGATCTATGCTGACACCTTTTTGTTTCTCTTTTCAGGACATTAATTTTAAGTGTTCTAAAAAGTATCCTCTAATTGAATAAGGAATTGGTATCTGAGGAACAACAGAAAAAAAATCTGTAAATCTGGAACACAAAAAATTTGTTCAAACAAAACTGGTGGCATTATCAACAATAGGGTATGTTTTTCAGAGACTTTTGCTGAATAAATTATCGGGAGCCTACTACAGCAGGGTAGTTTTTCAAAGAGCCTGCAGCTCTTTAAAGTTAAGACAAAGTGTAGTTAGCTCTAGCTGTAGCTGACATTACTGCTGACAGTAAGCTTGAACTGGTCAGGATAAATGATCTCTTCTGATATTACCCACACTTTAAGTGCTTATCAATATGAATGCTACAGATTACACATGCTAAAGTGCAATATTACTTTTTATCACCATGGGAGCAGGAGAGGCAGCATAGAAAGCCAGATCCCATACTGAGTATTTTAGCTTTCTCAGAAGTCTCTAAACCTTTCATTCTTAGCAAAAGTTTTCTTTTTTCTCCTTTTCTTTTTTTTTTATCTTCTTCCACAGTCAAAGGAGAGAAAGTTCCTAATGGAACTTAATTTCTTATCCCTGCTAGTGTTTTTGACACATTTGTTACAAGGGCTCTCATTAGCAAAAATTATCACATAGCCTTAGTAAAAAATGAAACATTGCTTTCTGCAGACACTAATTTTAAGGAGTTGTTATCTATGGTTTCTGTATAAATGAGCATTACCAGAACCCTTCCTGATCCTATCAACTCTGTTTAGTAGGCCTTTGTTCCTGTCATTGTATTTCTCTTGGGAAATTCCAGTAAGAGGTACTGAAGTGCCTATTCTAGCAGTCATGTCCTGACAGCCATGCTGTCTGTGGGGGGAACTGTTCTGAAATGTTGTTCACTGTGTATCAAGATGTATATGAAAACCTTCTGTCTTTTAGGCAAATCTAGAAAGCAATGAAAATGTTCAAATATTTGGATCCAGCTACCACCACTCATGCAGGGTGACCTCCCTGTGATAGGCAGAGTTATATTAAGAGCTACTCTGAGCTACCTCCAAATGAGATGATACATCTACATGACACAAGTCGGAGTTCATAGCAAGAGAGAGAAAAAATTCATTAGGGTAACTGAAAAAAACCAGATACACTTTCAAGCAATCAAAAACTCTCTGTTAATAAAGTCAGCATATTTCAGAGATAAATACAGGTTGAAAAAAATTGCTCTCATCTTAATAATATATTTTAATTGGTTAGACTATGAGACAATGTACCTGGTACCTTGCAAAGCAGTAAACATATTTAGTTGGTTGCAGGAGTGCTCACTGATTTTCTAAATAGCTGAAGGTATATTAAAATATTCGTTTAATAATTTTTAAGTTCAACTCAAGTGCTGTCAAGACCAATTTTTACTTTCTCTTTCTTAAGAAATTGGTTTCCAAGAGCTAGTTCATCTACTGTACATGGCTCTCTGCAATGATGAATTTGCTGTTTTTCCTGTCAATTATCCCTTCTATGATATTCTATAACTTTAATGGAGCTGATGCATAAACTCATCTGCAATGACAATGAAGGATTATTCTCTCTCTCTCGAATCATGAGGAAGCTCCTTTATGCTTATACGTTCTTTTTCGTCAGTCATATCTATATTCCTTAAGAAGTTCTGCCATATTTTCTATTTTTCCTTCATTAATAGAGAAGCCAATCCTCCACCAACTGGTAAGACCATCCCAGCTGGGATCTTCAGAAAGAGGATACACTTGAGTCACCTGTTTATCCTTTTTATTTTTATGAACTATTGCTCCAACCACACAGTTCAGATTCTAACTTCTTGAGATGCACATTGAAAGCAGTGTGACAAAAAAGACTGTACATTTCTCCCCATGTTTTTGTGTTTCCTATTAAGGTGCTAAATTACTTACTATGATATTTGCAACTTACCTTTTAAAAATTGAAGTGATTAGGAAAAATTACTATGTGTGGTGTTAGAGCTGGTTTTAGGTTTATAATCACAAACTGATGCAAACTTAGAATAAAGATGAGATGAGTAAAGTGGGATTTTTTTCAGTGCAGTTCAGCAGTGTTAGTGCTGCTAAACTCCACACAAAATGCATCAGTATTCTCATTTCCATTTTCTGCTATTGAAAGATTTGGGTTAGGGAATAAGTTTAGATGCCAGACACCTGCCTTCATTTCAGCTAGTTACTATACTACATTTGCATTTAGCAACTGTTAATACAGCACCTATTGAAACTACTAATGTTCAACCTTCCTCTCATACTAAGACACAATGGTTTTTAAGAAAAAAATTTTTAGGCAAGGGTTCCAGACAGTCATGATGTGAGATACCACCTTTACACAGCATTTCCATATTTTCTGTGAGTTACGAAAGGTGTATGGACAACAAGAAGGAATTTGACTAAGGTTATACTTCCATACTGTATGTGAGTACCGCAATAACTAGTCCAATTTGTGAAGTCAATTTTCCATGTGTATGCTTCTTATGGACATAGTATCTGATTTTGTAATTAGAGGAGCTTGAGGATGCTTTTCGTCACTGAAAGCAGACTGATCCTTTAAAGTATTATCAATGTAAGCCTTCCTGAAAGACCTTTTATATGGTATTACCAACTTGATTAATTTCATCTAACTTTTTTTTTTACAGCAGTAGGCATGTATTAAAATTTCCAGATTTATTAAATTTGTCATAAAGGTCAGTACAAATTGTCTCTGACAGAGACACCTCCATTAACGCTAGTATAAGAGCACTAATAAGATCCATTTTTCCCTCGTAAGCAACACCAAGGAACAAACTGTCAGTGATACTTTTTGTCAGCCTTGTGGTTTTCCAGAAAATTCTGCTAGAGGCATCTGACTATACAAGTTGTATACATCTATAAATATGTGCACCATTATAACCATCACTGCTTTGACCCCTTTCCTTCCTGGGCTTAAATGTTCTTTGAGTTGTTCAACACTACCGTGGGTTAACTCATGACTATATTAAAACTTCCTATACCATAGCTTTCTAGGCTGTGATGATATTATGGTATCACTAGATGGAATTTTCAATTAAAAATGTTTGGGTGTTTTGTTTTCTGTAAAACACCGTAAAAAGCTGTAAAACTTCTTTTGTTGTGTTGATCTAGGACCTGACTTAGATGAGTGGGAAGAGTAATGAGACTTTCCATAAGATAGCAAGTGAAAAAGATAAATGCAAAATGGAAATGACAAGCTTTAAGGTGGAAATGTTCTTGTGTGCACTGATGACAGCTGGTTGGAAGATTTGTGCTAAAAAAAGTGGTTCTCCAGCTAGAAAGTACTTGATAAAAGAGAAAACAAAAATCTGGGTTTGGCATCTACCTTTGAAACTAATCACATTCTCTAGGAGAATAAATAAGATTCTTCTTTTTAGTAAGAAGACATATGCCTGTGTTACTAAACATGTAGAGTCGGAAATTATAGTCTATGTATTCTGAAAGCTTACTTCATGGGTAAAGAAATTGAGGTAGAGACAAGCAATAAATGGCTAGTTACTGTCTACACTAAGATATGTAAGCACAATACTTTAAAAGGGAAAAGCATCTGGAAGAAGAAGCATCTACAAGCACTTCAGAATTCCAAGTATTTTCTAAAAAGATTATTGGTATTGATTCACCACATATATTTTTATTAAATATGGTGTCTCTTCTCTATTTAGGCTTTTTATTCTATTCAGATATTTTTGGTATCTAACTAAATAATATGGTTGTCATACACAATGAATACACATGAGAAACCACCCATTTCTACATTTATGGCTGCTGCCCCAGGGATTTTGAGGCTGAGTAGTTGCAAGAGGAGAGTTAATCAGTGACTCATGAAAATGGAAGGGGGCAAAGCTTACCTTTTCCACTTGCATGAAGTTTGAAGACATCAAAACAATAAAAAATCAATAAAGTGAAAAGCTGTGCATTTTGCCAAGGCAGAATTTTATGTTCAATATAGATGATCATCCAATCAGTGTTTTCAAGTCTGAAAACATCGTCTATAGCCACAATTAGAAAAACAAAACAAAAAAACCCAAAATAAACAAACAAACAAAAAACCTCAAAACAAAACAGCAGAAAATAAAACACATCACAAACCACTTGTATTACAGATTTGGCAAAATCTGAAAATCTTCTATGAACAATTGTTATACAACAGTTAAAATCATGTTATTCAATATGATCTTTGTGTTTTGCTGTGATCTGAACATGAAGAAATCCTGTGAGAAGGTATTACAACTGCTTTCAAAATAATTTTATGAGACACCTTTCTTCATTGTGAGTATACCCTTTCCTTGCAGTTACTACCCTGTAGTACAGGATTATCTAGCTCTCTGTTCTTCTATGTCTTTATCACTCTATAGGTTTATGCATGTCATTTTCATGCTTCTGCGTCTCATATATATATTCTGGAGAAGGACTTGTACCCCAGATTTGAGGGCTTGTTGATGCTGCAATTAAGCTATGAATTTACTAAGAGTACTGTGTTCATGGCCATGGCATTTTACAGGTGCATTAGAGATCAAGATGCAGCACTGTCAAAGTGTGATCTCCTTCAAACAGCAGAAATTAACCTGGAAGTATCACAGAAATTATAACTATGTTCTCCAAGGAGAAAATTGTATTTTTATTTCTACCCTGAAAGTGTCAAAATAGCTACTTTTTTGTTGCCTAGAAGGAGGATACTCTGTTCACACGTTATACATTAAAATGATTGAAAAGGAAGAAGAAAAAAACCAAGTTGATAAAATTATGAAATCTGTTATTGAGGGCTATTTGTAGATGACATTTAACTATGTATTTAAAAATAGTCTATCACAAGGCTGAACATAACCAGTTATCTCAGGTTATTTCTGAACAGCTGCTTGCTTAATATTTTTGGAAGACAAGCCCTTTGGGGCAGACCATACTCCTCAGTACATCTGAATACTGTGGAAATTGCAATATGCAATAAGCATAATAGGAATCTTTAATTTATTAATAAGATTGGAGTGTCTAGAACAAGGAGAAGGAAAGACAATAAAGTTCCCGTGAACGTTCAGTTGCCAATCAGCATACAGAAAAGAAACAAATATTTAAGCATCTTTTAGAATAGAAAATCATATAAAAACTTGTTAAACAACTGAGACATTTTATGTAAGTGTTGTTATGGGACTTATTTTTCATTCTCGTCAAGCACATAGAGAAACAGAATGTATCTAGATTTCCACTGTGTCTATTTTTTACACATTCCATAAGACTGATGCTCACAATTACTTGGCATATTGAATTTCTTCAGGACATGCCTTGTATTATTAGAACTTGCAGAGGGTGCAGAGATAGATGTTTTTAGGAATGAAGTTTTTGAGCTAAACTACTGTACATCAGATCAAACATTCCTCCATTGTGATGGATGACTTCCCTTCAGCTCTACGCTTCTGAAGCTGTTCTGTTTATTTCATTTCAAACTCACTTTAATCCACACTTGAAGGAGCCAAATCTATATTCAGCATTGAAAGTGCTCTGTGATCCTGTCAGATCTTTCCTTTTATTTTTTCTGCTGATGCTATTTAAAGGTTCTCTGCTAGAAAGCTTAGAATATAAAAATGTATACATGTTAATTTTACATTCTCTATGCAATCTCTATGATAAAGTAGCAAATGATTCAGTAGTCTTTAACCTCATAGTACGTCTTTTATTTCTTCAGCTAAGGATTACTTTTGCCTTTGGTAAATTGGTACACTGGGTCTTCAGATTAGGTTAGCAAGAAAATATCCTTTACTTGGTACTGTCTTGAAAATTTGCAAGCAGGAGAGAAGCTGCATTTGTATTAACACCTTTTTTCTTTTCATCTCCAAATTCAAGATAATTTTCCTCTGTATATTCAGAGATATCTGCAGAGCTTTGAGCATTGATAGTAGCTGGTAGTCCCTGGTTTTCAGTGTAAATCCTTTGAATCTTCTGCCAAGATGATATTAGGCCAGAAGAAACACTCATTATCTTTAGCTGGCCATCCTATAACAAACAAAAAGTCTTGTCTGCCAGCCAAAATTAAAATGTTTCTCTGTAGTGTTTATGTTTGGTAGCATTTGTGTTAGATGCGATCATTAAATCACAGAATTCAGCTTTCACCATCTCACCACTCCTGCCTGTAAGCTCATCAGTAAAAGCTACACTGGGTGTGCTTAGCAGCATGGTACAGATCCTAAGCCACTGGCCTGGTGTTTTGGTCTCATAAGCATATTAGACAGCTTTATGGGATTTGCATTTAACAAAACTGTAAGGAGATTAATTATAGCTCCTTAAGCCACTGAAAAAATAATGTAAAATCAATTACTATGTTATTGGCTAGGCCAGACAAAAATCAAATGAGCACAGCACTTTCACTCTCCATTTCAGATTCCCGTTAGAAAAGGTTTTTCAGATATGTGGACATGATCATGAAATGTGGGATAATGTTAGCCGATTTTTAACAAGCGAACTTTTTTTTTTAGTTCTAGGATGGCTAGACATAAGGCCTTTGTGGGACTACAGTGGTCTTTTGTATTTCACTAAAGACTGCTGAAAAATTCTGCAGATAATGAATAGAGGTCCAATGTTTTTATCCTGTAGATAAACAGCCATGGTTTTATCATTTGATAATCAATGCATAGTTCAGTGGGAAAAATTCCATTTGTCTGCATCTAGCACAGTACTTACACTGTACTGTAATTCACAAGACATTTTAAACAGTTAATCATGAAGAATCAGATAAAATTTTACTTAAAGAATTTTGAAAACAAGATTGAAAATATTTGAGGAGTTTTATTTAGGGATAGGAGTGTAAAACAAATAAATGTACAAACATTGTCCCCACCCAGATATGTTTTCTCATATGCCTGATGTCCTTCATACTCTACAGTTTCTTTTGAACTTAGTATATTTTATAGTGCTCTAATATACGTTTAACACAAACTGAAGTCTTGCTGGACAGAACTGCATTCAACTAAAACAGGAACAGGCTGAGCTGAACTCTTTTCCCTTCTTTCTCCCAGGTTCACATTATATCCTGCAGCAGAAGACCCACTCTGCACAGCAAATCACACACAACTGAGACATGCAATGGTGCAAGTCTGCATGCGTGAGAGAAAGACACACAGTTCCAGCTGCTTCAGAGCAATATAGTCTCATTAACTGGAAAGGAGGCAGAGAGCGGCTAAAGTGCTGTGAAAGAGCCGAGTTTGTGTGAATTGCTAGAGGAAAGATAATGGGGGCTAAATCTAATAAACCCAAGGCTGCTATTAGTAAAATGCATATTAAATTCTTCCTAGTCTTTCATGTTCAATAGTGACTCCAAATCCAAATGTTTCATGACTCATCAGGGAGTCTAATTCTCAGTGTAGAACATACATGTTAACTGGAAAGGGACTCCTACTGTGCATTATCTCATGTCATTATAGAGACCCAAAATATGAATTTGGAAAACACTTTCAACTAATATTTTGACTGAGGTGAGCTAGGTCTGTGAACATTGCTACCACAAACTTTCAAAGATCATTGATTTGTAATTGCATATGATGCAATGAAACATTATTCTCAAAACTTGTTCAGACAAAGATATTCTAAATCATTTCACACTGATTAATATAAACCCTTTTTTTCCTTCAGGAGAGGCAGGACATCATTACAAAAGTTCAAAAACACTGGGACTCAAACTGTTAAATAAGATAAGCTTGTATTTTCTGTGTGCATTGTCATGTTATTTTCTTGAATAGCATATTACTATCACTTCATAACAGTGCATGGATGAAGATGCAGTGAGATAATTGTTGGCAACAAGACTGCAATGCCTCTTCACATCAGTGAAGTCATAATATGATGTAAATATATCCATTAGCAGAAGTATCAACAAAAACAACACTTAGTTTTAAAGGTGTAATGAATATTTAGCATTTCTTGAACCTAGTAGATATATGACACTGGGGTGAATTCAGCCTAAATTGAAAAGGAAATAAATGAACAACAAAATCAATGAAACTCATTGAATTAATTAATATAATTTTTTAATCCTCAGGTAGACTAGAGTCATAAAATACAGGTTTCTTTTTCAGAAGTCCACACACCTCACTGTTTATGTCAAAACAATTTTGTCTTCCTGTAAAAAAAAAAAAAAAAACAAAACTCTCTGACCCTAAATCAAAAAAGTTTTGGTCTGGAAAACAATAAAAATAACCACAAAACCAAGTCTTGAAGAGCAAGAATCCTGAAGAACAAACATTTCCTGAGAAGTTCATTATGAAAAAAGAGACTAGTTTTTGGCCTTGTACAGAGCAATAAATTTTAGTCGTTTGAAAAGCAGAGGAATAACTTGGTTCTGCAGCCACTTCCAGGTGGGTCAGAGAGTATCTGCAGAGTTTGTCTCTGTTGTGCATTAGCGAAGGATGGAGACTCCGTGAGATCTCCTATTTGAATGCCTCAAATGTTCTCTCATTTGCTCATTGGAAAAAAGATGGGGGTGAACAATTATGTAAGACATTCTGGCAAAATAAACAAACCAACTGGTTTTGCCTCTTCTACATTTGCTTAAGTAAAAATACTCAAAGAGCAAAACAGTGCTTAGGGAGAGACTGCTCCTTCTGTCATAGGTCAGGAATGTGACTGTCTGCTTTTAAGATAAGGCTTGGCAAAAGAATTTCTGGCCTTGGCACACTGAGTTAGACAGGAATCTAATTGTGTCCTTTTTAAAGCTGGTCATCAAATACTTATCTGATGAGACAACTTGGTGAAATTTCCCATTTGAGCCACTAAGTGTCATAACAGTCTGAATAGCTAAAAAAAAGTCTTGGATTTAATAAATTCCTTCTAGGTGGAAGAAAAAGAAAATGCTCTTAGGTTACTTAGGTTCTGGTCACCTACTTACTAATCATCTCCTGACTAATCCTCCATAAAGTTCAAGTCTCAGTGATTTCCTCTTACTCTCTTCCTGATTGGGAAGTTATATTCTTTTAGAGAGGAAAAAGGAGCAATCTCATGTGACATACACAATCATTAAAAACACTTTGAAAAATGAGCAACAAAAGCGCACTCTGAAGTTCCTGTACATTTTTTTCCCTGTAAATAATTCCCTCATTTTTAGGATATTTGTATGAAGGACAATGCAGTAAGTGTTGAAAGCGATATATGGTGTCTGCTTAGATGAGAGCATGCTGATAAGGAGTGGCACGTGTCATGACAAGCATTTCTCTTTACCTCATTACCTCTCATTCTTTCCAGTTTCTTCTCTTCAGCAAAATGCTGAAATGTGACTAAATCTATAACAGTCATTAAAATGTCATATTGCTCTATCTTTCACTATTTATCTTATATTTATCATCTACTCAGATAGGTACATGCAGTCATTGAGGGAAAATGGTAAATCTGTGACACTGAAATTGTTACCTATTTAAAAGATGAGCATCATGCTTTGCTGCTTAATCCATGTGAGTGTCTGTAAGCAGAGAGAGGAAGAGATGAGGGAGTGTGTCAGTGCATGTGTGGGCATGTGTGTGTGTGTTGTTTACAGAATAATCTTGTAATCATCAGGGGGCTTGTTTTTGGTGGGATAGGTGACACCATGTAAATTTGGCAGCACAGCTTGCCTCCTTAGAAAACTGTTTGCAATGGTAGTGCTAAGCAGCATTAAGAACTGAACGATTCTGCCTATCTGTAATATTAAACATTCAGGAAAATTTCATAGGTCCCTTTTTGCAGTGAGCATGCTAAGTAGATTCTGTGCAACTGTATTATGGCTACATTTGCAATTTTACAGTTAAAAATATATTAGTACTTTAATTATTAATCCTAATATGAAGGGATTCACAGCATTCTGATAAAATAGTCTCCAGGTCAGGCAAGTTTTCAGTGAGAAAAGGCAAAATATATCTGGAATAGAAATCATCACCCTCATCCCCTTTGAAGAATATAACCAATCTTCACTAAATTGAATTTATATAAATGTTATTAATTTTTTGCTGCATATGGATGAAGTTGTCCTCTATTCTTCCCCAAGACATACCTGCCTGGAGAAGGACACTGGAAGATTCAGCCACCTAGGGGAGACTTCAGGGAAGGATTGGTCATCCTGTGCCTTCACATAAGACATCTGCAGTCTGCTACACTTTGTGAACTTTGAAGTTTCTCTGTTTCTTTCTCATGCTTTTTCCTGAGAAAGGGTAGGATACGGTCTGTCATGGATGAGTTGGTTAGGTTGCTCAAAGAATCACCAGCAAAGGTATCGGCAAAATCAGGTTTTATTAAAAAATGAAAGCACAACAAAGATCGTTTGCAAGTTTCACTCTCCTAATTCCCAGATGGTTAAAGCACACAGTGAAAACCGGGACTGAAATCTAATATGTATCAATCTAAAAATAAAATAAACCTAAAATTATTTACATGCAGGCTGGGAATGAAAAAGAAAGTTAAGGGTGGGAAAAGGTAAGCGGGAAAAAGGATAAGTGACATTCCCACTGAGTCACAAGCTTCAGAGTGGAACTCCTTCCCAAACTTAGCCCCAGACTTGACCAAGAGTCAGGCCTAAAGGTTTTAACAGCACTTAGTGGCACTTAATCAATAGCCTTATTTAAAAGATTTAACAAAAGATTTTATAGAATTTACTATAAGCACAACTGTAACTCACTTATAGGCTTAATTTACGAATCTAACATACTAAAGAATCTAAGAGAGTAACCTTCATAATACATTTGCTATAGCATTTTAACATTCTCATGCACGCAGACCTAAAGAAGTAAAAGCACAAAGTATATATCTGTGAAAAATTCCCCTAAAGTTCAGTGAAGTACTCATGTTGGGTGACTTTGCATCTTCTTGACAGAAAGGCTTGAGCCTTGAAGAGTGAGGCTCCATTTTCAGCATTTGGCAGTGGTTCTTCAAGTATAGCAGATGAGAATTTGCTAGTTCTGAGAGGTGTGCCACTCCAAGTGAGGTTGCTGGTTATAGCCTGCTGTGTTCCACGAGAGCTCAAAGGGGCTCACTTAGGACAGCTGCTTATAGGGTCATGAGGGAGTTGACTTTCATCCTCACAATTTTCCATCCTTGACACAATTCAGGTCAGTAACTTTCTTTGAAATTTCAATAACAAATATGTTGTTACATTTGCATTGTTAGTCAGGCAAGAAATAAGTTTACAGGGCAGTTTGTTAAAAAATAGGAGCTTGTTAGAAAACATAAGTGCCTGGGAGTAGACAATGTTCCTGGTAAGCTTTAGCCCAGGTGTTGTTCATCAAGGCTGAGGCCTAACAAGTATTTCTGAGAACACAGTGCAGCTTATGGAGGTGATAGGGGCATTGTGTCACCCCAAAGGGGGAGAGCATTTACTCAAGCTGGCACGACTTCAGGTTCATCCTGTACAAAGGCATCTGGTCTTTCAGTTTGGTGACTAAAAGACAGGTAGATGCCACTTCAAAGACTCCTTTTAGATCACAGAGCACAAAACCAAGGATCTGAGCCACACTCAGTCTGTGAGT
The DNA here is from genome assembly GCA_013396755.1 of Sclerurus mexicanus. Lineage (NCBI taxonomy): Eukaryota > Metazoa > Chordata > Aves > Passeriformes > Furnariidae > Sclerurus > Sclerurus mexicanus. The sequence continues at coordinate 361,120 of VWZF01006068.1, forward strand.
CATTTAGGCATGAGTAGAGCCTTGACCATGGGGTGTGCAGGCAGGTGTGTGTCTCTTCCTGCTCTGTCTCAGAGAAACAGTCATTAGCAAATAATGATTAATCAGATGATTCTACCACACATTTGTTTATTTGAGTATCAGCTGCTAGCTGAAAGTAAAAACAACCCTCTAACTATTATTTGGATTTCTATGGTCCAGAGATGCCTTCATGTTGCATCACTTGCAATAGTTTTAAAGACAGTCTCTGACATGTAGACACCAAAAATCATTCTGCAATGTTTTCAATGGAAGGAGCAGCCAGTGTGGTGAGATCATTGACTACAGGTGCTGGCTCTCATATTTATCTCTCAGTCCTTTCTGTGTCTACGTTTTTAATGTGTCTTGCTTTTTAGGCTTTAAACTTTGTAGGATACATAGCCCTCTTGTTAAACGTTCACAAAAACTATTCCTGTGCTGACAAATAAAATGGTGTTTGGTCTATACATCAGTCTTCAGACAGGATGATGCAGCAGGACTCCCACCTATGAACCCAAGCTTTCTCCCATCCCAGGATAGTTTTCACTGTACCATCACTAGGAGCCACTCCTGACTTGTACCATCCCTGACTTGTGCCATCCCTTGCAGCAGCCCCAGACAATGTCTCAGTGAGAACCACATGTCACAAGACAAAACCCCATGCAAGGGAGACTGCTGATTACCAAATAGTGGTCGTTGAAGAGTATTCAAGCCTGAGATTGTTTAGATGCAAACACAGGTGCCTCTACAGTGCTGTGGGATCCTGAGGTTTTGACTTCTTTAGTGTGCAGTGAAAGTATAATCAAGGTTTAGAAGAAGCTCTGCTCACTATTAACCAAGTCAGAAGTCACTATTGCATCATTGCTAGGCTATGTATGTACCTGTGTTTCAGGGCAAAAAAATATCCCTATTGTGTGAAAGGCATATTCAGACAATCCTAGTTAATTTTTCCAGTGATTCTAAAGTCCTACAGTCCCTGAACATTTTGTTATATTACTGCTTTATCTTGATACATGGTCTGTGCCTAAATCTATCTGGTCTGTACTCACAGCTGTTTCTGATCACATTTCTACTGAAGGCAAGATAGAAATATATTTCTTAATTTATTTATTTCCCATGGAAAAAATTCCTTGTGTTATGGGATTCTAATCAGAAGATTACAGTGATTTTTTCCAGTCTTTTATTAATTAAGATTGCTTAAAATGGCAAAGTCTAAAAGTTATTATAAGAAGCTGGCTAATTACTCTAAAAAATATTGGAAGTTCAATATTGAAAAGATTATATCTGTAAAATTGTACAGACATAGACTGTTCATTAGAATTTAAAGATGGTGGGGTTTGTTCAAATAAAACATAAAATTTGCACAAAATTTCAGTTTTCTATGATTCTCATGGCATTTTTTTATCTTACACATTTTAACATTCTTAATTTTACTGACAAAAAGAATTGTTAAAAAAAAGGAATTATAATACTTGTTCAGCGATTTTTGCTAAAGCTTCTTCTACCCTGCACTTTTGTACTCAGAAACACATGTTTTTCAAGTACTTACACAACCTTTTTGTGAAGGAAAAGAAACACTGATTTATCACCCAGTCAAAACTGAGTTCCACACATAGCAAGATGAATATTTATGAACTTTTCACTGTCTAGAGCCTCATCCTGTACTGCATGCAGTTGAAACACATAGACTTACACTAGCTGAGAATCTGCTTAATACAGGAAATCTTATAAAAGACAGTTTACAAGCAATAAAGAAACTAAAGCCAAATTTTTCATTCTGAAATATTTAATTATCTACATTATTAATATACCTATAAATGCTGTAGAAATCTAATCTGACTGAGCTAAGTCTTTTAGCACCATGAGTTTTACCGTTCCCTGTTCAAAAGTAAGAATCCTATTTTTAAATGCAAGTAAGATTGTAGAGTGTGTTGAAGAAATTTGTGTTCAGCTAGTAAGTTTCAAAAGACTGGGAATTGGTGTTAAGAGTGAAAAATAATGTGCTTAGAAAAGTAATAAAGAAATATTTTCATTTACTTGGTTTACAAAATCATTGACATGGTTTAGGTCAGCTAATTTAGTGGCAATTTAGTGGCAATGTGAATGATCTAGTGTCTAAATATTCATATATCAATAATGTTTTAACAGAATGAAATTGATATAATTAACAAATTTTTAATCCATTTAACTTTAAATAGGCATTCCAGATTTCATTATTTACTGTTTTGCATGTTGGTAAACAAACTTGTAACATTTGAAATGTTGTCAAATCTAATACAAAGTTCTATTGAAAATGTAGGGGTTTTTTTCTTCAGTCCTAAAATGCACCTTTAAGTATAAGAAGATGAAAAAGGGAGAACACCAATCTATCTCACTTCAAAGGAAAATGCTGAACACAAAAGTTCCTTAGGAAAAAGTAAGGAACAATTTGCCGCAAAATATATTTGCTCTTGAAAAAAAAACCAGAAAAAATAATTATAGGCCATTTTAATCATAACTCTGTAACATTTGTACAAATTGTATAAACTTCTACTTCTAAAAAACCCAGAAGACAAGTGGGAAATCAAATTAAATTGTGCCTCTTTCAAAAGGGGAAATTATGCCTGACATACGTCAAAATTCCATCCCAAGAAATATAGTAGGATGGATTATAAGAGAACTGATCTCTACACTTTTGCAGCCAACTGGTGTTGGCTCCAGCTCAGGTATGTGACAGGAGGTCACAAACTTGAATTGCCCTGCTAAAGTGCTGACTTGATAGAAAAATCCAAACTTCATTTGTTGCTGTACTCTTTCCTCCAGGTAATAGCCGTTTATTTATTTGCATGCTCTGCACGCCCTCTCTGCTGTAAAGCTCTGCAATTTTGTCACTATTGCTGTAAACAACAGCCAGGGGACATGGGGTAATGAATCGATTTATGTTGAAAACCTTACCATGTAAAGAATTGATATACAACCTTCATTATATTATTATTTCCAATATATATTGGAGCATGCTAACAATAATTCCTCTGAAAGCAATCTTTATTTACAATTCAATTGTTACTTGGTTATAAAAAATATGCAGCACAAGACCTTTCTCTGGTCTTTCAGAAAAATTCTTGGGAGAATAATACCCGACCATAAGTTAAAAACAGCTTCTTTAAACAATCCAAATTGTGAGACTTTGCTTTCATAACTGATTAAGTAATGAACAGTCTGGATGCTTTGCGGGTAAGAATGTACAATATTTTCTTTTGTTGGAAAGTATATTTTATAAAGATCAAATGTCTGGACTGAAGGCAAAAGAGAATGAAGGCAGAGTAAAGCAGACTGTCGTCAGGAAAGGTCTAACTAAAGCATTTGTTTTGCTTCCTTCTTTTATTTGTTTTCTTTAATATTAAATAAAGTCTGAAAATCTTTGCTAAGCAGAGTTTTTTGTGAAACCAGGTTTTACAGGCTAATTGGTCACTCATTTCTTAATATATTGATGATATAAACTTGGATTGACTGAAAGATTTCTTATATCCATAAATTTTGAAAAAAATTGGGACACATTATCAAGCAAAATATATTAAGGGAGCATTAGCTCGGAGGCTTTTCAAGATAAGTCTCATTACTGTTATGCTTATACGGAAACATTAGAGAGGATATTACTCATCACTGAGCTGATGTGTATGTCCAAGGCAGAATTACACAACACCCTCACCAAATGTCTCTAATGGTGAAAGCTGGTCACCTTCCTACACAACTGAGTCTGTGCAAAGTTTTACACTAACAATGGAAATCTGCTTTTAGACAAAACACTCAAAGCTGCTGTACTTGGGGTATGGTTACTCTTTTGATGGCTGGCTACATGTGACACTGTTTAGTTTCTCGTAAGGATGGATCTTCTTGAAGGCAGAAAAAAAGAAAGAAAAAGGGAAAGGAAAAGAAAAACAGAAAATAAAGAAAAAGAGAAGAAAAGAAAAAATGAAAAAAAAAAATGGGGAAAAAACATTTTAAGGGGTTTTGATTTGCTTTCTGTGCTAACATAATTAAAAATTGCTCACTCTCTTAATATGAACACCTCCATAACTACTTTTTCGTCCAAGTTTCTATGTGGTCCCCAGAACATCTAGCTTTAGTTTAGGGTTGCTTTCAGCTTATGCTGACAGACCATTTCAGGGCCATAGATCCCAGCTACAACACAAACCCAGTCTGGGCTTGTGACTGTCCTCTTTAGCAATATGGGACTGGCTTATCAATTTCAGTTTGGATTCCTATATTTCACTACCTTCCCACACAGTGGGGTGTTTCTACCTGCTAAGTCCTTTTTTTCCCTTCAGTTCAATTCACTGATCAGCTTACACTCTGGCGTTGGCTATGCTTCTTCTCCATTCACACAAGCCTCACTCCTGAAGATAGAAAACACCTGAGAGACTATGCTTCTGTATCTTGCAGGCTGGTCCAAAACTCTACTCTTTAAATCCTTGGATAGCCTCATTTCAGAGACATCTGATTCAGCTCTTCAGTCCTATCGTGCCTTTTCCAGAACATTAAGGACAAAATTTTTCTTGTCTGTACCGGATCTCAATGTGTGAATGAAACCAATTAGTGTGTAACCAAACAGTTTTTCAATCAGGAACCAAAACAAGAAAGCAGTGATTATTTTGTGATGAACTCTGCTCCCTCACCCTTCCTCAGCATTCATAGATATTGTGTTGGATTCATGCCATGTTTTGTAACATGCAACAAAGCATGTCTGCAAAGCTGAGGTTAGCAGCATAAGCCAAGCAATACAGCAAACTCGGGATGACAGCAAGCATACATGTCACCAGGTGTGATACCCCTTGAGGACAAGCCTCAGTTGTGGTTCATTTGTACAAAACATTTTAAAATAATTTTCCAACAGGAGGTGAAGTCTCTAGAAACAAAATTACATTCTCTTACAGCTCAAACTAATAGCAAAGAGTGACTAGTGAATACCATTGAATGCAAACAAACCATCACAGTTACAGCTACACATAAAAATGGGCTGAGGGAAAATGTATATTCTGGAAAACCAGAAATATTTATGACTGAACTAATGGTACAACTTTGTTTCACTATAGGGGCTCAGAAATGACCAATATGTTTCCAGCAGCACAAAATAAAACAGCTTGCATGGAGCAGTTTAGTACAACATTGTAAGCTGGCAAATTGGCCTCTTGAACCTCTCAAGCTTCACATCAATTTAAGCAAATGCTTGAATTCAGCACCTGGTATGTGGCCATTCACACATAGCAAAGAGAACCTCAGCACTGACATGCCAGGTTATATCTGCAAGAAATGAAAAAATAATTCTGTTTCCTAAGTGATGTAAGGCATTCCTGAACCATAATGTGTTTGATAAATCTAATAGCCAGATTGCGCTGTGGCTGATGAAAAAGTACGGAGAACCAGGGGATTCACAGAATGCAGTCACCATTTCCGTGTCTCATTTTTCTATCACTTTATTTAATAACACTGAAAACACGAAGACAAAGCCCAGTATTAAAAAAAAAAAAAAGTGAATGAGGAAACTATAGGTGCCTGAAAGATTACAGCTGTGCAGCCCAGGTTCTGATTTCAGGCATGTTTTGTGTAAAGTAAGTGAAAATGAAAGCTTATAATAAGATCAGTGATCTGCAAGGTTTTGCAATTTGTTATGTAGTTCATAGGAGGTTTGCTAAAACCTCACTGGCACAGATGAGAAACAGAAGTGAAAGCAGGGAAGAATTTGCATACACAGTGCAGATTTCATTGTTCCTGGCAAAGCTGCCCTTGATTTGCTTCAGTCATTGTAACAATCAACCCAGTCAACTGTTTACATGCTCTCCATTGTGCTTGTGTTGGCTAGGAAATGGCAGGCGCAATGAGATTTGCTTTCTGCTGGCACTCTAGGGAGCAGCAGGAGTTCACACACTTGACAGACAGACAGACAGACAGGCCCCTCTTTCCAAGAAACAAGAGAGTGGCTTGCTTGCTCTTGAGCTGTAGTATTGTGACAATGAAGCATGTGTGTCTGAAAGCAGGACATATAGCATGGTTTGGGTTCCAGGGAAGAAAGGGTGAGCATTTAAGCAAAGTGTAGAGAGCCAGAAACTCACAAAGGCTTTAAACAACTACCCCTCCCTGCCCAACTACTTGCATCTCAGCTGCACTGAAGTAACTTTTCCCAGAGAAAGACAGATGAGGGGACAGGAAAATTGTATTCATTCATAACTCACAATTGTGTGTAAGAAAGGAATGACACTCAAACTGTGTAAAGGGATATGTAAATAGTTGTCCCTGAAAAGGGATGGCAGTGTTGCTGCTGCCATAGCATTGTAGTCACAGCTGAAATTATGATAAGCTCTCAAATGTAAATATAATCACAATCAAACAGAGGGCTCATGAAAGACAATCCCCCTGTCCTCTCCCCTGTCCTCCCTTCATTCATGACTGTCTTAATGGGTTTAGGTTGATAGGCTTTTCCTTGGCCCACCCTGGTCTGATTTGAAATGCATGAATGGAAACACTTCTCTAAGCTATTTCAAAAACTTTCTGGAGTGTTTAAAACTGAAATTTCTTAAGTTGTGGAGTCTTTTTCTTCACTCCACTTTCTAGAACAAGAAAATATGTCCCTGAGGAATTAAGGAAGGATTACAGTTGCATGACTGGAAAGTGTTTGTGAAACAATTTGGGTTTGCAATTTACATTGTTTAAAGAATAAAAAAAAATAAAATCCTATGACTGGGGATGAAATAGGTTTGGAAGGGAGGCTTTTTTTGCTATTTTTTATTTTCTTTTAAAGTCTTAATCACAGCCACTTCTATTAAGGCGAAGGAAAAACTTATTGCTGCAAACACTCACCCAGTCATACATTACTGCCGACAGCAATCAGCAGTGGGCCATATTCAAATGCCTGTATTTTTCCTTCAAAATGTAGGTGAATTATGCTCCAAATCTTCACTGATTGTTGGTGAAAAAAAAATCTCAGTCAGCATTAGTCTAACTCTCATCAGTCTACCTGCTAGATTCATATGATATACACCCCTGAAAAGCTTACTCTGAGCTCGAAGTAATTGGGGAAATATGATGACTAACCGACAGAGTAGAAGAGTGAGGGAAAGCTTCCTCAGCCAAACAAAACACAAAGGAATGTACACTTGAAAACAGAGAAGTAAGACCGGTGTTATCGATAGGCTGAATTCCCCAGTGAAACAAAATATCCAGAAATACAATTTAATAAAGTAGAAAGAAATGTAAGCATTTTACAACTCTATTATATTTTCCTTACAAGTTTTCTCTGCAAATACAGAAAAGACAAGAATGTAATTTCCTTTATATGGATTATTAACATTTTGTTAGTTGGGATTTATTTATGCAGGTCTGACTAATGGCTTGAAATGAAATGGCTATAGCAGGGAAACGATAAATTATCTAGTGTATAACACTGCTTAAAACCTAAACATGTGTTTATAGTTGCTGTTCTGGGATAGTTGCCAAAGGGGCATTTTACTTAGCAAGTTATATTAGTATATGCATTTTTTTCCCATAAACAACAAAAAAAGTCTCCAAAAATAGTAAGATGGGAGAGAGGAAGGAATCTCATTTGTTTGCTGCTAGGAAATACCAGGAATCAGGAAGATTTTCAAAGGCATTTCCATGTTGTGGTAATTAAAAAATTCATTTCTTAATATAGTTTAATTTTCGGTAAGAGTTCATGCTACCTAATATACACTTTGGTTATGTAATAAAGAAGCAATCCCTCAGCATGTAAGGCTATCACTGCAGAGTCCATTGTAGTACATGGAATGATGTTGTGCTTCACTTTTCAGAGTTGGTTGAAAAAGTAATTTGCAGTCATACCACTGAGTACTAATTATGTTCTTGACAATTCCTTAAGATAAAGAACTGAAAATCCATAATCCTATTCTTGAAGATTCATTCTGTAACAGTAACTGTAATATACTTGAACAAAAGTCTTAATGACAGGGAAAAATAAAATCTTGAAATCTCCTATGTATCCTTGAAAATCTTTAAGAAGTTTTTTATGACATGAGGACAGCCATTTTTACTTGAAAGGAAATAAGAATGAAAAACATTTAAAAATCATTAAATGAGAAGCTCACAGTAAATATACACACCATCCAGCTACCAAAAGAATAAAAGGTATGCCACAAAATCAGAAGTAATATTCAACTGAAGAAAATGGAAAAGAGATTAAAGTTTATCAGGTTAAATGTAAGCTATAATAAGGCAAGCCAGAAAATATTTTTTTCTGAGAAACTTGCTAAAGACATAAAAACTATCAATAAAAACATTTTGAAATCCTCATGAGTAGGAAGCTTGCTGAGAGCTAGTATGGCCAATAGAAAATTCAGGTGAAAAGGAAAACTAAAGAAAAATATCACAGCAAAACTAAGTGAAGTCTTTATATCAGTATGGATGGAATGTATAGGGGGTTCTCATACCATATGCTGGCCACGCAGGGAAGAAATGTCCAAAATAAGTACTATTGTAATTATCACACCATCACAGCATCAAAGAGTAGTTGAGGATGGAAAGGACCTTTGAAGGTCATCTGATCTGTGCACCATGACTCCAACACTCAGCCTTCCAGTTATAGAAAACATTTTGGAAAAAATGGAAAGAAAGAATACCATGAGAGGATGCGTATGAGACATCATTTACCCAAAAAGTCAAACAAAATTCTAACACAAAATAAATTATCTAATAATATTAAGTTGAATTCAGTATTCATGAATGCAAAGCAATATACATTGTAGACAAAAAATAGCCTACTTATTCACACCTATAATGATGTCCACTAGAAGAGGTAGAAAAGATATCTGGGGAGCACTGTATACAAAGGAAAACATCAGTGCTAAAATATGCCATACAGAAAGTTCAGATACATTTAAAAGGCAATAAAAGAAAACATGCAAGCAAGCAAACACAGAAAATACTTTGCATCTCTTCTTTAATACTGCCTGCAGTTTTAGTTTACTTGTCTCAAAAAGGATATAGTGAGATGCAAAGGGAACAACACTGAAAATAAGAATGACCAGAGGTACTGAGCAAACTTCATCCAAGGAGAAATACAAAGGAGTAAGCAAAAAGTGCAAGAGCCCTCATGGTGGACAAAGAACATTTAAAAGTTAGTGTTGTACAGGTCAAGATTCATAAAATCATGGATAAAGTTGTGATATTTCTCACAGTACTCAAATATGAAGTCATTCAATGAAATTAACAACATGATAACAATCAGAAAAAAAGGAAGAATTTCTTTTCACACATTGTGCTAATAGTGCCACAGGATGTTGTATAGACTTCAAATAACTATTAACTAGAAAAATAATAGATGGATGGGAGTCTATGAGCAGGCTAATAAAATCAATGGCCTGAACAGAACCTACTGCAAAGGAAGTCTTAAAATGCTGACTGCTACAAGCTGGGAAGCTACAGAGAGGGAAGAACTCTTCCTTGCCTATTTTCTTTAATATTCACTATGGATGACTACCAAAGGTGTGATAATAAGGTAGCTAAACATTTGATCAGAGCTAATGCAGTCATTTTTTCTCATATTCTTAAGGAAAAATAAGTGAAAACTGCAGAGCTGATGGTGAAGAGAAAGAAGAAATGAATGAAATTTATAAAAATCAGGAAAGCTGTGACAAATGAGTTATTAAAGAGCTGCAACTAGACCAATCTGACCTTTTTAAAAAATAACAAAACAAAACAAACAAACAAAAACAAACAAACAAACAAAACTACCACAAAATAATATGATGATTTACCAGGTCGGATGGGTCACTACAATACAATGATTCAATGTTGTCCTTGCTCATATAACCACCAGGGATACACCCTTCTTCTTCTCTCAAAAAAAGGGTACTGAATACAGTGGTTTCATATAGCTGCACATATGATACTAACTTTTCAAAACAGCCCTGAAGGAAAAAGAAATGAAGAAAAAACTAAGAGCAAATGCATTATATGAATAAAAAAAATATAGTACAATCATGTCTGAGATGCTGATAAGAAGTAAATGTTCTCCCTGTAATTAGAAGTAGTCTTCTAAATTGTACGGAAATATGTACTTTTATTACCAGACAGTAACCCAATTTAAAGATGACCTCTGCTGAAATATCCAGCAGGTTGTGAGGAAGCTCTTTAGATGACATGACTCCAATACTTCAAGAGAAATATATAGGTGAGGATACAAAGCTGATGGGGGACAGATCTTAAATGACATGTTTTGGGGTCAGATTGTTGTCCTTTATCTCCTAATCTGTGTTTTTGTTATGAACATTCACAGCCTATTTCTCTCAGCAAGAGTTTCTTCAGTTACCAGCCATAGGTCTGTTAGGCAGCTCTATTCATTCAGTCATGTCATTTCCTTGTTTCATTAAAGACAGCTTTCATTTCATAGGCCCAGCATGGGTTCGTGTTTGGAGCGGGGAGAGGAATTCAGCTCACTATGTTAATAAAACTGTTCATGGTTCCAGCTTGTTATCTTTAAATTTCACCCTGCAAGGACAATTGCTTTCCATTAAAATTGATAATAATAATTAACTCTAAGTTTGTTACTGTTGAAGTGCAATCATTCTGATCACTTTCTGCCAACAAAAGGCTACAGATAAAAATGTAAGTTTTACTCTGGATGATGTGGTTCTCTCTTTGATCAGTACACATGTGAGGAAGATCTCTGTGTCTGAATGGATCTGTGCTTGCTTTTTCCCTGTGCCTCAAAAGGGCCACTGAGATTGTAGAAACAAGGAAGAGATCCACATAATTTCTTCAGTTTAGCTTTGATGGTGTGTTTAGTGGCACACTGTTCCTACTAATGTGCTTCTTCAGTATTAACCTTCATGCTGAAGGGATGAACCCTGGTCCAGTTCATCTGGTCCGTCTTGGAGCAATATTTAAGATTCATTCCTTTTGAACATTTTCTGAGCTGTTCTGCCAAAAATGTGCTTTGATTTTTCAGAACAAAAGTTCCAGATCTCAAAAGAACCTGGGCTCTGTAATGTACAGCTTGGCAATGCCTAAAAATGCAAAAAGTAAGACATTTTTTAATTGTGAGGGTAGTGAGATATTAAAGAGGTTGCCTGAAGAAGTTGTGGATGCCCCATCCCTGGAAGTGTTCAAGGCCAGGTTGGATGGTGCTTTAAGCAATCTGGTCTAGTAGGTGCACCCTGTCCATGGCAGGGAGGTCTTTAAGGTTCCTTCCAACGTGAACAATTCTATGGTTCTTTGATTCTATGATGCCAAGCTTTCAGTGTGCATGGCAGCTTGAGCATGGCCCAGGGCTGAAAGCTATGTCTCTGCTGCCTACTCCCTGCTGGCTGGCACAGTCCAGGTTGGGCTTTTCCTTAGAAGTTGGTGCCTGGCAATCTCAGCTCTCAAGCTATTCAAAGTGTTTGAAGGCTAACCCAGCTTCTGGCCCTCCTAAATGTCTGTTATATTATGGGTGTGCCCTTGTGGTTGCTTTAATTCATCACTTTCATTAGGTTCACTACTACTAGAGACACGTATGGCCTGGATTGACAGCTACTTCTGGGTTAGTTTTTAATATCAGACCACTTAATGGAGAAAAATGTGTTGGTTTCCTTTGGAAAAACCAGAAGTGAAGATCTCAACTGTATGATAGTATGATAGAAAAGTATGATATAGCGTGACAGAGAAACAAACTAAATAAAATTTGATCAACTTTATGCTTAAAAGCATTTTTCATTCTTAGCTACCTAGGGACCTTTCTTTTAGAATTCCTCTCCACCAAGCTCTACCCTGAGAGAGAATGAGGGAGGGAGAGAGAGGATGGGGCTTCCCTACTCCTCTTGTGCTAAACTGGCTTTCCTTTCTGTCCATTCTCACTTCTCAAAATGGAACTATCTTCTCTTCTCCTACCCCTTTATCATTCTTAATTTCTTAATGTCAATTCTTTCTCCATTCAAGTCACAAGGAACAGTCAGCAGGACTCTGCATGAAGGACATTAGGTTTACTATTAAAACAATTTCATACCTACCATAGTATCCAGACTGCTGTAACAGCATTCTGGTTCATATTACAGGGAATATCACTGTGCATACTTTTTAAACTCCTTTCAAATTCCTTAGTTTTAATTTGCCTCTATGGATGGAAACAAAAAAACTCATTGGCAATGACAGTGGCAAGGCTCTCTGTCATCATGTCATCTGAAAACTTTGTTTCTCCATTCTTGCTTCCAACAGTGCCAAGAACATGAAAGGAGTATGGACTTCTCTTTCTATTCAAGTGCCTTATACAGACCATAGGGAAGCACAATAATGGATATTTTGTGTCTTTCAGATGGCTTCTTCAGTGTAATGTGAATATCTGTGTGATCATCTTATCACTGAATTCTGTGCTGAGTGCATATTTCCTTTTTGGATCCTTCTCTTGAGCTTACTGCCTGCATGCCACCTCACTAATATATGTCATTTGTGGTGATCCTTTCATTGATGTCTTCATTTTCTCCTGAAGAATGGTACCCTTTTGTACACTTCCCTTCTTTAAAAGTACAATTGACTTCTTTTCCAGTATTTGATAGCATGATCCCATTTTGGGTTAGTTAGAGAAGTGAATGGAAACTAGAAAGAATTACACTACCAAGCAATGCCAGGAAAAAAAAAAAACCAAAAAACCAAAACAAAAAAAAAACCAACCAACCAACCAAACAAACAAAAAAAAAAACAAAAACAAAAAAAAACGAAAAAAAACAAAACACCAAAATAAAATAAACTCTGACAAAGGGAAATGGAATAGCTGACAAAAATTAGTACCAAAGAAGAAATGTGTGAGAAAGAGGCTGAGAGATAGATAAAAAGTAGATAAAAAGAGAAACTCTAAAACCCCACATTTTAAAAAGCAAATAAAGGGAAATAATAATGTCAGCCCTTATAGACAGATTAAGAAATGGGAACTCAGCCAACACAAGGGCTAGAAGAACAATATTATAATTGTTTTTTGAGAGATCTGGCAATGAGCCATTTAGCCTGCTTGTTTTTACCTTGGGTCATTGCCCAGACTGGACAATTAAAAGGATATTTTTGTCATAGAACCAGCCTTTTTTTTTCACTGCTGTTAAAAAAGTGTCGCTGCCGACTGTGCACATTGATTTAATCTGTAGTTGTAAGATTTTTGTGGAACAAAAAGCACTTGCTATAGTTCAGAAATCTCAGAACTACAGCCCTATCTTGAGGACTCCTCAAGTTAAAAGAATTACTTTCTAGAGAGTAGGTGAAATTTCACCTTCTCTACCTCTCCCCTCCTGCCCTTGTGGGGAAATTCTAAGTGGACACTGACAGCCAAGTTCTCCTTTATGGTCACCTACACTTTTCTCTCTCCCATCCTTATTGTTGACATTTGCCAGAAGCACAATGAATCTTTAAATAGGAACTTCTGAAGACTGGTGTCATTTATTTTCCACTCAAAGCTAAAGAATGGATGGTGGTAAGTATATAGTGTTTTCCATTCAAGACTATTAGCACATCTGTTTTCCAAGGCTCTTTTTAAGGGTTGCTATGTTTAGAAAAGAGGATATTTTTAGTTGCATCAGATCCCATGGGATTAGAACATTTCTGACATTGGATCTTTTCTATAGGTAGCCATTTTAAGAATTCGGATTGAGTAAATGTATTCTATTGAAATTAAATATTAAATTTATTGTAAAGGAAGAGGAATCAAAGTGCTGGATTTGCAAATTCTCATGTTGTAGGAATTGACTAAAGACCCCAGTTCCACATGTACATGAAGGAACTTAAGTCCATAGCTCTTAGTTTCCAAGATAGGAGCTTGTTCATTAAACTGCGAAATCATCTGATACAACTCCTGTTTCATAGGAAATCCTTCAGTTATTATTGAGCCCAAGACTTAGAATGAGTCTTCTGCTTATAGAATAAGTACAGGGTGGAACACCTACATTTCAGGACAGTCTTTGAACAGTATAGCAAAATACAGCCTAAAAGGCCCATACCACTCAGGGACTGAAGTGTGACACTTCAGTTACTCTTTGGAAGCCCTGAAAAGTGGTTTTAAGTAGACTTGTATGGAGATAAGAAAGAGAGTATAGCTCAGTGTTGAATAAGGAAAAATATAAAAATCCCCACATTTTCCCCAGCTGAAAGGATTTGGGAAATTTGGGTGAAAGTCATCAAGGATTTTTTAAAAGATAACAGTGAAATAATGGGTTTAGGTAAATTTATTATTTCTAGGAGAAAATTTTACTTGCTGTTTGGTAAGTGTTCATAGATCTCTAAATATACAGAAAAATGTAAAAACAATGAGTTAAAAAAGAAATAAAATAATTGTATTAAGTTGTCTTTTTGTCACAACTTTTCTTTCTCATACAAAGAGTTTTGAAGTGTTTAGATTTAAATATTGCAATTCTTGAAGCAACTCTGTATGCCTGATTAGTTCTAAGAAAAGAGACAGGGAAATTTAACTGTAAGGTAAAACAAGGAATTAAAAATCTCATTGTCTATACAGTTTGAAATATAAAGCATAAAATATAAATCACAGAGTAGATGTTACAGCTGATTCTGTCTGAAAATGGGTGGGGAGATTGCTTCCTCATTCCTCCAGTATTTAGTTAGATTTGATTAAACAAAAATATACAAAATCAGGCTCTGATCCAAGATCAACACATCTCATTCTAGCTATTCTAATTTTCTGACCATACATCCAAGCCACATATCAGCAGGTCGGTGACTACATTCCAAGACTATTGTCAGTCAAGAGAACACTAAATGTAACTGGTGTGTATATATAACATATTTATCTAGTCATTTTGTCAGGAAAACCAGGCGTAGAAAAAAAAATCATATTTGAAAATACATTCTTTTCACTCATTATCAGAGGGATTATTGGAAAACACTGAGCGCATTCAAGCCACCTAACAGAAGGGAAGGTGAGCAAGTAAGGAGGTATGCAGAACAGCTAGCTAAGCATGTTGGCACACTGTATCCTAGTACACTCTGGCATTTAAAACTGGAAGTCCTGATTGTTTTCCCAATGCACTAGAAGCTCTGTGGGACAGTGGACTTCACTTTGTCATAAGATCACAGAAACATGTAACACTCTGTATCATGAGTATTTGTTGATACTCATGTATCAACCCCATACTTAAGACAAGGACAGTTAAAACATATTGTCCATAGCTGTGTTCATTTCGGTTTTGTCTCCAGAGAGGAGAAAGTCCATCCACTCTGGGAAACAAATTCTAGTACAGACACCCTCACAGTGATTTTTACTTTTTTTCCCTTATGTCAGTATTTTCCTCTTATCTATACAGCCACTCCTGTCACCAGCTGGGTTAGGCATGACTTGCACTTGATAAATCTATGCTGCCTGTTCCCAGTCATCACCTGAGACTGTCGTTTGTGTGACTGGAAATGGCTTCAGGGGAGATTTGTTTCATAATCTTCCTAGGGACCGAGCTGCTGACTGCCCTGCAGTTTCTGGGATCCTGTTTCTGGTAGATAAGTATGATGTTTGTCTTTCTTTCCATCCTTGCCTTATGTTCTTCTTTACCATGGGTGCTAATTCACTCCCACAGGTGTGGTTAGCAGGCTTCAGCCTCCCCTTGGAGGTCAATTTGGCTCTCTAATGCAAGTCCCCAGAAATGGTGGGAGAAACATGAACTACAGCCACCAGCTCCACACTGCACAAAGTTTGTTACAGAAGGACTGTGAACAGAGCCTGTTTCACTGAAGAAAAAACTTCTCAATAGAAAGACATCTCAATTATTACACTCTGTGAAAATGCAGGATAAAGGACTTCCTAATTCATACCTAACCAGCACAAATGTACCCAGTTAAAAATCAAGGTTGTATACCTTTGTTGACATGACTTATGGGTACTAAAGTACTGAGGTGATGAGACACATAAATTAGGCAGATACTTCAGATGACACAAAAGGCAAATGATACCTGTTAGCAGTTGAAAAGGATTAAGCCAAGGCTGGATACCAGGTCCGATTTTGTGTCATTCTGAATGATGTACTTACATGCTGCTTTTGGTGAAGACCAGTCTAATCTGGGAGCTGAAATGCAAAATTTAGACCCAGGTGTGAGGTTCTAGGTAGAAATCTCATTACAAATCAGAGTAAATATGTGTTTTCTGCTTTTCAGACTTCAAACTCTTTTTATAGAATTGTTTTTACCATATGCCTTTACAGTGTTAGGCATGTTAGGACTACCAAATGAACCTGGATGTGCTACTATGTGACCCAATGCAATCCCAGGTGGCAACTAAGTTCCATACAGATGCTCACTCACTCTCACGTGGCGGAGTGGGGAAGAGAATCAGAAGAGCGAAAAAGAGAAAAATCTTGAGGTAAGATAAAGAGAGTTTATCAAAATATGAACATTTTCCTTTACCATTAAAACTATTTTAATCTATTTCTTTAGTTTTTTAAGACTAATCTTGTTCTAACCTCAGGTAATTAAAGCAGTGTTTTTCTTTCAAAAATAATGAACTGATCATTTTAACTGGAAAGAGAAATATGATATTATGAGGTAAAAATACTCTCTTCAAAAATGTGTATTTTTGCTTAAATATCTTAAGTGGCATGAAGCAGTTAGAATACTCATCTCTCCATCATTATGCTCCATTAGGCAGTGTCAGTTTCAAATCTGTTTGATATTAAATTACAAAGGAAAGAAGTGATTTAGAAAAGAAGTATAAGTCTCAGAACATCACCAGATAGATTTTATATATATATATATATATATATATACATATATATATATATATGTGTGTGTGAGTGTGTGTATGTATGCATACATATACATAAAATAGGCTTATCTAAATCAAGTCATAAAAGAACCAAGGAAATAATCTTCATATTTTCCCTCTTGGCCTTATAAGGTCCTTTGTGCTACCCCTAGAACATGCAGAATGAGGAAAGATACAGGACAAAATGAGCTAGATGGGATCAGGTATTAATTTCCTTCTAACTTATATTTGGGGTTTGGGTTTTTTTAATGGGACTGTCTTAACTAAATTTGTCTGAAAAAAGTTCTGATGAGGTAGGCTGCACCTGTGTAGGTAGAAGCAAATGTGACTCTTGAGTTAGAGATTTGAGTTTATACTGCCCTGTAAAACTTCTCCATTTTAAAATGGAATTTTTGAATAAAATTGCTGAGGCCTGTGAGCTCTCCTTGGCTGTCCTGTAAACTCCTAACCACTGGCGACCAGGACATTTTTCCATTCAGCACAGCCAGAGACAACTTAAAGGGAGCAAGCTAGTGATATAATCTGATCTTCAGTAAAGCAGTGTCTGGTCTAGAAAAATCTGACTTTAACATGAATTAAAATCTGAAAGTTTTTCTAAACTTTCACTACCTTCCTTTTTTCCTACAGAGGTTGCAGTTTCATGTTTCACAGCACCAATCCTACAGTATTTTCCTTTTGTGGAAGCTCTTTCCTACAGATTGTTGAGATGCTAAGAAAATACATATGATATAAGCACACATACACATACTGTGCATCCAAATTGGACGTTAAAGAGGGAAGGACAAGACGACCGGAAAAGTTTGCCTTTAATGAGCCAGAATAATACCAAACAGGAGGCTAACTGAGAGAGCAGTCTGCTGTCTTAAAAGTAGGCAGCCCTGTATAAAAACATCCTACATACTCCTTTAGCAGCATTTATGGAATACTCTTATACTATGATTTCAAAGCACTTAAAAATCCCTGCTGCTATAAAAATAATAAAAATAATCCAATAAAAATTTGCACAGAACTAGGCAAAGTTCACTCAAACAGAGTTTCTGAAAATGGAATGGAAGGAATAGAGACAACCTGAATACATGTGCAATTTTATTCTTTCCATTGGCTGTATTCCTTTCTCTGCTATTTGGACCTCTAGGCATATGCTTTTTTGCCTCTAACATGTTTATGCAAATTTGCTCCAGTTGCTACTTGCAAGTGTTCACAACATGACAAGTATTCTGACATATTTTTGTGACATACCTTTTGAAGAGATGATAGGGACATTACAGCACCACATTTGAGATGTTATAGATGAGGGCTGTCATGCTTTCCATTCTAAATGACTATTTTTAGAGGGTTATAATCCTGGAACAAAAATAATTTTTAAACCTTTGTTCAACATACATGATTGGAATGACATATCTCTGGATACAATGTGAGAAAATATCAGTTCAGTAGAATTTAGAGATTCAGTTCCAGTGAATATTTGCAAGAAATTTGCAAGAAATGGGGTTTTGCCCATATCAGTATTCTTTACAATTCTATAGTGCAGCTGGTTTCAACTCTGCCATGACTAGATAGATTTTAGAATGCAAATATGTGCACATCTGTTGTAATTTATATAAAAATTAAACATTCCTGTAAGTGTGAAGAATGAATGATGCAGGTGGTTTTAGAAAAAAGATGGTAAAAATTCAAAAGACCTGTTAAAATGCTACTGATGCTGTATGGAAAAAAATAGGAAAAAACAACTCAATGGCTTACTGCTGCAAAATCTCATATGTTTCCTCTGACACTTAGGCACATGTTAAGGATGTTGCAGACAATTGCTATTTTAAGTTTTTGTGTTTATGTTTTTAAGTATACGGAAATGTTCCCTCTTGAAAAATACTCTTTAACCACTTGAAAACCTAATTTGAACAAACATTACCTTTCTTCCATTTGAAAATACCTTCAACTCTCCTATGGATTTAAACATAGCAGGTCATTTTTCTTGTACTCACACCAAAGCTTGTGAAAATTTGTCATTCCTTTCCTGATGCTTAACTGAGAAATGGATAATGGCTAGCTAAAAGCAGTGCTCTTTAGGAGCATCAACTGAGAAAAAAAGAAAATAACCTCCCAACATCCTTTGAAATTTTTTTGAGAGGAAAAGCCAGAGTCATCAAAATACACTGTTCTGTTCATCTCGATCTTTTACAAAACCTAGTTGTATCAAATTCCAGTAGAAAGTTTCTGCTACAACAGGAGTCTAATCACCTGACAAACTAGTAATGTCTCAGTACTGTGCTTCTGCCCAGAATCTCACAGTATTGTGTTGGACATTATTAGGTCATGTATCAGCAGAGTTTCTGTGGTATGACCAAGCCTCCACTGTCCTGTGTACTCATTGCAGAAACCCAGTGGTGCCACAAGCACGCTGACTGTGTTCTGACATCAGTTCTTCATTGCTGAAATACATACCTTCAAACAACCTAAACACAAACATGCAACTACATCAGCTTTACAACCCAGGTGAGCTTCAAGAACCTTCGTTCAAGGTCGAGTCAGCTCACAGAAACTGGTTTCTACTTACCAGAGAGGAAAACTGTTCATAAAACCAAGTGGTAGTGGGAGTACTGAGCCAGGAAGTGTGGAATCATGCTAAAGTCCTATTTACCCACATGAGTACAAGCCAGTGGATCAGGAATGCAAACAGATCGCTGTGCCCTGGGCAATCTTTACAGGCCACTCAGTCTTCTTGCTTATCCTGCAGCCAGCAACTGCAGAAATTGTGCATATGGAAAGAAAATGAAAAATGAAGGAAATAAAATCTTTTATAAAAGTTAGATGACAGGTAGCAGTGGGGAGAGCTGCTTTAGGCTCCTTTCCCTGTTCACTCGTACGATAGTGTGTAACTGCAGTAGAGAGCATAGGTGAGAGCCCAGTTCCTACATTGGTCACAGACTGCTCCATGGCTTGTGTCCATGAAGGCTCATGGGTCCAACTTCACCAGGAAAGTTGGAGGATAGCCATTCCTTCTATTTCTAGCATCCAAAGGTTCATAAACTGTACTGCATTTGTAAGATACACTGTCTTCCCTCCTCCACACATGCAGACACACACAGATTGCAGTATAGCTTAATGGCAGATTTCTGCCCTGGGGTAAACAACATAACTGGAAGGTTACTGAGAAAACAGCAGAAATGCTACTTATCTCCTCAAAATAAAACCAGGCCTGATCTATTATGTGCTGCCTATATTTCAAAATGCATATGGGTACCTACAATTCCCAGTTGGTAAACTAGGCCTTCAGAAGATAATGTACTAGCTAGCAGTAGTGTACTAGGTCTTCCTTTAAGATCTGCTTTCCTCCTCTGAATTTACCGACTTTGTTCAAGGGCACTAGAATTCCCCCTTCCTTCTCCCTCTTGCAACAGATTTAGGCACTTTGCTACCTTACCCTCCTTTCTGTCCTGAATAAATTCCACTAAAAATGTCTTTTGAGGATAATATGATTTGAACAAATTACTTCTATCTGACATTTCTCCTTTTAACTGAAAACTTTATTTTAATTCTGGGATGAAATGAATAATTAGATAAAATTAATTAATTCATCAGAAAAAAAAATAAAGCCCATTCACATGCATTAAAGCTTCTGTTATAAATCACATTCATACAGAGGAAAATAATTTTTTAAAAAAATCTTTGTTTCGGAGGTTTTGATGTGAATCATGTGAATCATTCCAACTTCAGGCAGGAGTAGGGGTGATGTACTTTATCTTGTGTGGGGATTTTTCTACAAAGAATAAATCAACAATTCTGCATGGAAAGAGTCCTCAGTTCTCACAAAGCCACATGTCCACTGGTAAATCTATGCCCTAGTCCACCTGCTACCATGGCATCATGCCCACTCATGCTAGGTGAGTATCTCACAGAAGCCAATCAACAAATCTCTGGATGGCTTGGGGAAGTTAATACACAAAATACCAAGAGTCAGGTTTTTGAAGAGGCTCCTGGCACATCTTCTGTTTTTAATGATTAGGATTTCACCCTCAGGGCTGTGTGTTACCAGCTCAGTCCTTGTAGCAGGGGACATGAGCAGATGGCTTGGCAACACCAAAGGGCTCTTGCCTTTTCAAAAATTAAAGATTAATTTGTTGTTTTCTTCTAATAGGAAATTTCATGCTGACGAACAGTATTGAGCTGACAGGCTTATATTTCTCCATCCATCTTCTGTTCAGAGAAAAGCATAACCATCCTTATGTTAACTCCACAGACTGTCTACATCCTTCTATGCAGTGATGAGAGAATATTTCAGCACTTCCAGCTATTTTGCCTTCGGCATTTCCACTGTGGTTTCCAACAAGGATGATATCACCATGTGTTTATGGATTTATTTGTTTGTTTTTCTTGATGTGGGCAATAGTCTACTACAAGCTGGCTTGAGCTCCAATTATATCATGTAGACCAACCATCTGGCTCAGGATTAATTAATGGTAACATTTTTAGCCATTACTGCAGATATGTAACATGAGAGGCAAAACCTTCTCATTGGAGAAGCAATCACCTTGTCATCTGAAGCAGCCAGATTAGTCAGTACCTAGTGCTTTTCAGAATATGAGACAAGTGCAAAAGATGAAAGGGAATTGCCACTTTAATAAACTGGAGCAATGGGAATTAACCATGGCTTAAAAGTTTTCTGTTGGAAATTCCTGTGTTCCTGCCTGAACACAATATGTAACAACAAAGGATTTGTGTGATTCAGTGTAATGGAATCTACTTTTCTATTTAGCCAGTTTAAACAATTTCAAAAAACACAAGGATTGAAATAATTTTTTGTTGAAAATGACAATGGATATTTACACTGTTTATCCAATGTTAATAGCTCTTTTTAAGGTTTTTCTAAAGCCCACCTCCAAAATCTTTACCATTTTGAGATGCTAACTCTCATAGGAGGTCATTAAGCATATAGGTAGCGGAACCATGCAGCTGCTCCTCCAGTCATACTAGTCTCTAGACAGATGCTCTTCATGTTCATGTGCTGTAATGAATGCCAAAGAAACTATTAGAGAACAGATTGACTTAGACTGGACCATGATCCTTGGAGAACTGGTTTCAGACTGCAAGAAGAACTGAGGCATCACAGAGGGAGCTGCAACCCATATGACAATGTGATTTTTCTCCTCCAGCATTTCTGTATTTAGACTTGCTTGGCCAGCCAACAACCAACACTAAAGCAGACTTCCATTATTTTCTCTGCTTACTTGTTTGCTGGATTTGCTGCAGCTAGCTTGGCTGATCAACTTTGCCCACATCTGACTTTCAAGACATTCCTTCTGAATCAACCCCATACTCATGGTCTGGCTGGTGTTATCTGCTACTGTATGTGTGGGGAATCTTAAAAAGTAGGAAAGAGTAGGTTAGAGGCAGAAAGTCATTCCCCATCACACTCTTCCCAGCACTGAAGAAGAGGCCTGAAGACAACCTAGTTGTTACAAAACTGAGATCACACCTGCTCCCCTTCTCTGAGACTCAGAGAAAGATCACATATCTTATCGGATCTGAGTCCAGGGACCTGTTTGCCCAAAGAGAGATGTCATCTCTGGTACATCCCGCCACAGACCTTACTCTTCTGACCTTCATAGCTACAGCAGATGTTCTTGTTAAGTCATTATTCTGAGGAAGGGAGCCTCTCTGGTCTCCTGGGCTCTCATCCAGCTGCAGCTGTGGAAAAAGGATACATACAATAATAATGGAATCTTCTTTCTGTTGTTTCAGCTTACATCATCTTACAACCAACTGTCAAGGTAGCATTAGTCAGTCAGTCATATGATTTTTGTGGATTTCTTCTCCAAACCACTACCCTTCTGTCGCCACCACCACAATGTCTTTGCTCATATTCACTCCTTCCCAATAGGAATGATTTCAGACCTAGGAAATAAGGAGTTGTTTTTCTGCTGACCATTGTGCATTTCTTCAGCTCATACCTCCCACATGTGCTAACTGTGACATTTGAAAACACTGAAACCTGAATCCACTTAGTTATGATGTACCCATGTAAAAGTGTTGCAGCAAAGTATCTGTATCAGCCCTTATTCTTCAGGCTATTTCTCTGACTTATACCTTCTATAAGGAGCAAAATTTAAGTTGTTCCTACCAAAGACTCAAGGAGGATTTCAAGCAGAATATTCCTTTTCATACATCTCAAGCAGCTACATGCCTGAAGGATCTCTACTGCTTGAGAAATACGCTGAAGGGAACATGTATTGCATATAATTGCATATTTTTGAATTATATACACAAAAATATACCCATTGCAACTTCAAGTTGTTATGCAAACAGTCCCTAGCTATTTTGTATGGGGATTCTCTGCAAGAAGGAGCAGGATCTATGACCATAAAGAATGATGACAACGCAGGAGGAACACTTGGGGGAAAGGAGACAAGTTCAAAGTATGATATGTCATAATGATGGAAAAAGCTGTGTAGTCTTTGTCAAAAAGACGGAAATGTCACAAGTTTTAGGCCTGTTACAGCTCTTGTTTAATTTTGCAGAACCTTGTAAGAGGCCATTTATTTTTAGCATGAAACTCTTCCCTAGGACTATGGTTTGCCAAGAAAGCCAATGCCACTGTTGTACACTGACTTAATTAGAAAGAATGAAAATAAGGTGCTCTTAAATGACATACAGGAGAACCAGATAACAGGAATTGCAGTTAAGCAGGTGGGTCACAGTCTTGATAAATGTGAGAAGACACAGAGGACAAGAAATGGTAATGATTTTTTTCATGTGAACAACATCTAAAAGTGTTAATATCTATGTGTTTGTGCTAGGTTTGCTGATGGGCTAAAATTAAATAAAATTCTGGGACCAGAGTGCAAATCTCAGGAATATGAGCACTGCCTTTCCATAAAAACTGGGAATCCAAAATTATTGCCTTTCGCAATGCACAGAATTTGAAAGCAGACTGTATTCCTTCAATGCTCTCCATTCTGCCTTAAAGATCCAGTATGCTTAAGCATTGTTTCACATAAAAAGAAAGAATGGAGGCAGGTATCCAGTTTTCTTTTCTTCTTAGCCTCCCTCAATGGTTCCCATTTCATCCTTTTTCTGTTTCCTCTACCTCTCAGATTCCTTAGGGAAGCCATGTGCAGCTTGGACAACCCAAACTGAAGTTCTTGCTCCTTAAGCTTTGTTTATGTTTGCTATTTCTTCCAACATGCTTCCTATTTTTTCTGCCAAATAACACTCACAAAAGCCCTCCAAAGAGAATAATAAGAAAAAGGCTGAACAGAAGGTGTTTAGTCTGAATGCTGGCATCATTTCAGCAAATGAAGAAGTGAGTATGGCTCAGACAACTTTGTAAATCACAATCTCCACACAAACACTAGTGCTTCATCATATTACACTTTTGGATAAGAGCATGGTTTTCATATGGAAGAAGCACTTTTCTTGAAGATAGGACCTTTGCAGAAGGGATCTTAAGATCAAACACTAAGAAATACACAAGAGAAAAGGACAAGTAAAGGAAGGCATTTAACTTTTATATTGGTTGCATTTTATTGTGACCAGGGTTGAAATGTTCTATTTACAGTTGTGGAGAAAGAAAATATTTTCCTGACCACAGTTGAAGAGAGACTCTGACAGGGCTTTCCTGCTTGCCATCTCCCATGTCATCAGCGTTTTCTGGGAGAAGAATTTGAGGTGGTTTTCCACCTAAGTGGTTACAGCTGTTTCCACAGGATCAGTCAGATGGAGTTTCTGCCTCTGTTTATTTTGGCTCTGATTTTCGGCTGGAGCCCAGCAGGATGACAGTGTTTGCTCAGGGTCTTGGGACTTTGGACAAACATTCCAGAATTTCTGACTTCTTAACATTAATGTTTGATGAATTCTGCTCTTAATTTCTTCTGGAAAAATGTCAAGACCACTGGGGATTACCCTTACTCCTACAACACTTTTTTTTTTCTTTAAGAGAGAAAGAGAAATTCATTTGTTAGCCTGTGAAAATGAGCATAGTGTAAAAATTAGAGAATGTGGTTTTCTAAAACTGGAGGGTTCAGTTCTTTTGTAAATTCTTTTTAAATTTTCTTGTTAAGAACACTGCTTGACAAGAGATATCTGCAGCTAAATCTTCTGCAAAAAATCTGTTACACGTAAGGTGTTAGTTGGGAAGGTTATTATCCAGTAGTTAAGTAGTTCTTTCTCCAAGACACTGTTTTGATAGCCTCAAAATATACTGCGTCAATACACTGTTGTCAAAGGCGACCTTTAGAAATCAAAATAAACACCCAGGTGAAATTCTGACCCTGGTGGAGAGAATAGTCCTTATCATTGACTTCAGCAAGGTCAGGACTTCCTCCTTAGTCCCTTATCTCTTGAACAATGGAAAAGCACAAGTTGCAGAAGCACATCTTGAGGAATGTTTACTTACTCACGGGGATGGACAGAGAAATGTATTTACAAAAATATGCATAAATGAATTGAACTGAATTAAATCTATATTTAAATTATGTTTAATGAGCATACTGTATTGCATGGAGTGGCTGCTGACTTTTGTACCCACATACCTCTAGTAACTTGCAAGGAACATCTAGATATGTATCATACACCATCATTAGCTTACTTCAGGTTAGCTAGACAGCTTAAAATACCACTAAAATCTCATGTCGCCCAGTCCTGTGGGTAGGATGGGTTCCCTCCAGAGACTCCTACACATCAGAAGGAGGCAGAGGGGGATCAGCTCCAGGCAAATCTGGAAAGTTCCTTCTCTCTCTTCCCACTTTTTTTTTCTCCCTGATTCAGTAAGAAAAGAGGGAAATAGGGCTTCCTCAGGTGACACTAGTGGTCTTATCTCTGTTGATTTACACCAGCTAAAGAAAAGCAAACAAACAAAACAAAACAAAACAAAACAAAAACAAAAAAAGGAAGGGATTTGTGTAAATATAACTAGACCCAAGAAGGTGGTTTTATAATGAATTTACAAGCTTTCACAGCAGCAACTTGGTGCAAAATGTTTCACAGCTTTTCACAGGCTGCAAGCAGTGTAGACACTGGGCCATGGTGACAGCATCCACCTGTCTGGAGAAGTAAACATAAGGAGCAGATCTAGGTTTTTATTTGAAGCCTGACTGCTGTCACTTCCTTCCCAGCCTGTGTTGTCAGTGGTGTATATAAGGCATATATTAAATATGTGCCCATACATTTGGATTTACTATGCACAATAGCCAGAAAGAAGGGGAGAAAAAAGGTTTTGTTCTTGCCCATATCTAAATTTGACAAAATTTGCCTTTCATACAACTTTAATCATCAGTCTTTCATTTCAGAATACAAAATATGCATTTTTTTCCTTCAATTGACAAACCTGCATAGTTCTAGTCAGTTTTGACCCTGACATTCTGATCTGAAAGGAAGACAAAAGGATGGTAGCAGAGGAAAATGTAACATGAGATCCCTGTGGAAAATAGATGCTATGAGAGAAGCAATCAGTATGTAAGTATGTGAATGTGAGTCTGGAGGGCTGGAATGAGATGGCTGGAGTTTTTTATCTGAGGGCAGAGAGAGGAAAGGTAAAGCAAAGGCTAAAGAATATGACATAAAAAGAAAAGGGAAGGTGCTCAGAACAAGTTTGGAAAATTTGTCTGCTCTGCCTCATGGACAAACAAGGCTTCCTTTCTAATGACTAGCAGAAAAGGGGAGACAACCATCCTAAAGCCTATGCTGTTTGATTGTCCCAGTGCACTTACTATTTGGTGACTCAAATTTTTCTGGAAAGGAGTAACTAGCACACAGTCTTTGGCTGTATTTCACTCAAATAGCTGGGCCAGCTCTTTGCTTGGGCACTGAGAGGAACGCAATATTTGGAATATTTGGAAACATGTTCAACCTAGGCCAGATAGAAGTTTACAGTGGAAAATGAAGGTTTGAGCATGCAATTCTCTTCCCTGTGCAGTTAGTCTGGACTGAGTTACTGAGATATTAAGTAGGAGGAGGGAAAAAAATTATTAAAAATACATTGTCAATTATATAGATGCATCAACATATGAAAATCTTTTTAATTCTCATTCTTTTGAGCCCAGCTACATAAAGATGAGATCTTATAAGGGCAGGTAAATAGGATATATTAATGAGTTGTTGAAGATGCAGTGGAAGACAATGTAAAACACCAAGTTCATGAGATGACTGAAGCCTGCATGTCATGTCTCTTTCAATAAAATTCTGAGCAGCTCCACATGGCACAAGTAGTTTATCTTACAAGGAGGGAGATAATTGAATCTTTGAGAAGGTAAGAGTTGAAAGATCCGCTAAGGGGGAAAAAAATAGTATCTTTAACAATAATAGTGAAGATATGCTTATAGTATGACTGTTTGCTGGTTGCATAATTAGTAGGGGAAAAGAATTAGGCAGTGTGAGATCATAAATAAGGCATTCAATAGGAATGTGGGTATGATTCTAGTAAAAGGAGAGCCAGAAGGCGCTATTACAAAGTTGAAGTTCCTCTGAACAAGGCTCTCTAACTATTGTTGCAACAGTCAATATTCCCCATGTATGTCATAAAGGTTTATTGTATTTCTTACCTTTAGTTAGAACAAAAAATTCTAAAAAATTCTTCAAACAATCTATGTTGAATTTATATGGCATTTGGAACACAGTGAATCCAGTTTTCTAAATCCACTAAGTGATTTACTGATACATGATTTCAAGTCTATCCTTTCAAGGCTCTAAATTCATGAGCAGAGTTTGGAAATATATGGATAGCATAAAACTTAGTTCTATTAAGCCAAGTTTAATCATTATATCATGATACAAAGTAGCACAGACCTAGAATATG
The DNA here is from genome assembly GCA_013396755.1 of Sclerurus mexicanus. Taxonomy (NCBI): domain Eukaryota; kingdom Metazoa; phylum Chordata; class Aves; order Passeriformes; family Furnariidae; genus Sclerurus; species Sclerurus mexicanus. Next base: position 388,650 of record VWZF01006068.1, read on the forward strand.
AAAAAAAAAAAAACAAAAAAAAAAACCACTTAAAAAAAAGTAACTAGGATTCCTTGTTGGACTATGAATGCATTCAGATACATATCCAGATGGACTGACTGGAATCACTTTCATCATTAGTAATGGCTAATTACAACTGCAGAAATTTTGCTAGAATATTTTTCTAACTGCTAGTTTATATAAAAGAAAGGTAAGACATTCTGAAATGCAGACAACACTTTATAACTTGGGTTAGAAGAAACATCAACTTGGCCAGCAAAATGGAACCATTCCCTAAGCATGCTGAGCAGGTGGGTATTATGATAAGAAGGTCGGTGAGAACACTTTACACATCAGCAGAAAATGGTTACGTAAATAGAACTGCAGAGTGGAAAACCTCTGAGTAAACCAGAGAAAGGTTTTGTTCAGAGACAGGCAGCGGCAATATTAAAGTTTTTCACAGACTCCCCAGGGAAGTGGTCACAACACCAAGCCTGACAGAATTCAAGAAGCATTTGAACAATGCTCTCAGGCATAGGGTGTGATTCATGGGGACATCCTGTGCAGGGTTAAGAGATTCTTGTGGGTCTCTTCCAACTCGGGACATTCTATGATTCTATAATGCAGTCTTACAAATATCACCTTATATCAACAAGATTCAAGAAAGCAAGAAAAATGTTTTCAGGTCTGAGACATTATGTAAGTTCTGCTGTGTAGCTATTTGCAGGAGATACACAATTAATCTGAGAGGAGTAATGGTATTGGAAGATGTGTGTGCTGTTGTCTTCATGGGGCTGATTCACAGAATCACAGAATATGCAGAGTTGGAAGGGCCCACAAGGACCAAGTCCAACTCCTGGCCCTGCACAGGACCTTCCCCAAAAGTCACACCATGTGCCTGATAGGATTTCCAAGGCTTCTTGAAATCTGTCAGGCTTGGTGCTGTGACCACTTCCCTGGGGAGCCTATTTCAGTGCCCAATCAACATCTGGGTGAAAAACTTTTCCTAATATCCAACCTAAACCTCCCCTTACACAACTTCAGGCCATTCCCTTGGGTCCTGTCACTGGTCACCACAGAGATCAATGCCTGCCTCTCCTCTTCCTCTCACAAAGAAGTTGTAACTGCAATGAGATCTTGCCTCAGTCCCCTCAAGGCCCTTCCCAATCTTTACTCCTTTGTACGGTCTCTAATACCTTAATGTCTTTCTTACATTGCAGCACCCCAAACTGCACACAATATTCAAGGTGAGGCCACCCCAGTGCAGAGCAGAGCGGGACAATCCCCTACCTCGACCTGCTGGCGATGCTTTGCCTGATGCCCCCCAGGACATGGTTGGCCTTCCTGGCTGCCAGAGCACTGCTGACTCACATTCAACTTGCCACTCACCAGGACTCCCAGGTCTCTTTCCATGGCACTGCTTTCCAGCATCTCATTCCCCAGTCTGTACGTACACCCAGGGTTGCCCCATCCCAGGTACAGAATCTGGCACTTCCCCTTGTTGACCTTCATATAGTTGGTGATTGTCAAGCCCTCTGATTTGTTGAGGTCTCTCTGAAGGGCCCTCAAGGGTATCAACAGCTCCTTCCAGTTTTGATTCACCTGCAAACTTGCTTATTATCCCTTCCAGTCCTGCATTCCAACTAATTTATGAAGATGTTGAAGAGCACAGGGCCTAAGATGGAGCCCTGTGGAACCCCACTAGTGACAGGTCACCAGTTTAATGCTATCCCATTCACTGTCACACTCTGTGCTTGACCTGTGAGCCAACTGCTCACCCACTGCATGATGTATTTATCCAGTTGTATGCTGGACAGTTTATCCAGACTGATACTTTGAGAGACAGTATGGAAAGTTTACCTGAAAACCCAAAAGGACTTCCCTTGATCAACTAGATGGGTTTTTTTGCCATAAAGAGAAACCAGGATGGATAAGCAGGACTTTCATGAAACTGTGCTGGCTGTGACAACTGTGTTGTCTTTCAACTGTTTTTCAATACCTCAATACCCTAACTTTACCAGGCACTGAAGTGAGACCCTTTAGTGAGCGAAGTGCCCTTCTTTTCTTCTTTTCTTCTTTAGCCCTGAAGTGAGCCCTTTAGTTTCTGGAGTTCTGCTTCTTGCTCTTCTTGAAAATCAGGACAACATTCACCAGCTTCCATTTAGCTGGGACCTCTTTGGATTCCAAAGATTGCTCAAAAACCATGGTGAGGTTTTGCGAGGAGCTCCAAGAGTTCTTTGAGGATTACGGGATTAATCCCATCAGGCCTCTAAAGTTGTAGGGATCCAGCAGTAGCAGAAGATCCTGCACAATTTCAGGGTTGACTGGGAGCTGATCATTCTTGCAGTCATGATCTTCCAACTGGGGGCATGAGACCCCTTTGATCTGTAATCCATATGAAGACAGAGGTAAAGAAAGCATTAAACACCTCTGCCTGTTTCTGTACCTGTTTTTGAGGTGACCATCCTTACTTTCTAATGAGCCAATTCTGTACTGTCCATTGCCATTAATATACTTGGAAAAACTCTTTTTATTGTTGCCCACATTTCTGGCAGCTTCAACTCAGCTGAGCTTCAGTTTCATGAATTTTCTCCCTACAGTGGCAAGCAGCATCTCTGAATTCTTCCCACATCACTTGATCTTGCTTCCACTGGGCATTCCTTTTTAGCCTTATTTCCAAGAGAAGATCCCTGCTCAGCCAAGCTGGCCTTCTGCCTTGCCTGTTTGACTTCAGATGTTTGGTATTTGCCTGCTCCTGTGCCTTTAAGAGGTGATCTTTGAAAAGTGTCCAGCATTGATGGACCCCAGCACCTGCAAAAACATTTTCCCAGGGGACCTTACTAGTTCTTTGAGCAGCCTGAAGTCTGCTCTCCCCATATCCAGAGCTGAAGTTTTGCTGGCACTTTTCCTCCCATCAACGGAAATTTTAAACTTGACCACTTCATGGTTGCTGTGGCCAAAATGGCCAACAATCTCCACTCTGCTCACAAGACCGTCTCTGTTGACAAGCAGTGGATCGAGACTGTTGTCATATCAATTGTAGGGTAATATATAATATGCTAACAGAAGTACTCTCAACTGGAGCAGGTAACACTTTTTCCCAAATATAATGCAAAAACTGTATGATAAACAGGAACACAGCTGATGTTTGAAAATAGTGCTAATCTGGGGGAGAAGAAATAAGGAAGGAATTCTCAGTCAACATATTATGAAACCCTTGTGTTTGGCACAACCATCTTTTGGCCAAGAATCTGGGAGCAGCATGCTCTTGTCATCATCAATGGTTGAAAATAAAAATTATATGTATAATATATAATTATATCCTAAATGTGTAAATGTATTTGTCATCCATAGGGATTCCTAGAAATTCAGGCCCTAATCAAACAAAATACTTTAATGCCTCAGGGACTTTGGGAACTCACAATAAATTATCTCTGCAGGTCAGTCTTGAAGTTGACTAGCAGCAAAGTGTGAAAATGCTGGCACTGTTTCAGTGACCAGTGGCTTTTAGCTGCCAGAACAGACACCTTTAAAAATCAAGAGGTTAATTAAAACTTTTCAAGCAAATTGCAGGAAGTTATTTAGTCTACTATTTAATACAAGGATTACAGTACTTCTGTCTTTCTAGGACTACTGGAATAACTGGTGGGCATCAAATTAAGGTTATAGAGTGTAGTTACCATTTCAGTCAAAGAAAAAGACATGTTGTAAAAGGAAAGATAGAACAAAAAAACCTCAGTTGCACTGAAAAATTGGTGGCACTAATCACTCTAGAAAAGCAATTTTGAAAATGCTCCAATTGTCACGAGGAGGTATTAAGGCCACCACCACCTCTCTAAATCAGTAATTCCTAGTTATGTCTACAGTTAATTATTTACTGGTTCCTGGTAGTTCCTCTGGAGCTAATTTTACAGACTAGAAAGAATCAACTTGTGGTTAAAAGGAACTGTAACGATAGTGGTAATTTGTTGTTCCAGACTGTTTTTCTTCTTTTCAGCAGCAGCCTGTAGCAAATACAAGACTGTCTTGTCATTGTTGCCTGTCATTCATTGCACTGGTTTGCTTGTCTCAGAGCAGAAGAGGTAAGGCAAATGCTTGTTCTAAACAAATGTGTTGTACTAGTCAAGACTGTAAATAGAGACAGGGGATGAAAGTACCTCCCACTGAACCACATAAATAGCTTTGTTGAAACACAAGCTTTCTCTAAGGAGAAAAGTGTTTCCAGCTGAACTATGGGTCTTTAGAAAGCAATTTTTCACTGATTTACACTATGTAGTCTTAAAATAAGAATGCCCTTATGTGAAGGAGGAGCTGCATGGATGAATTGTTTCATTTAGACAAGCTTTCATGTTGAAGTTATCATGTTTTGAGTCACTTTTAGCATTCTGCCACAGGTAACAGCTTCAAATATTTATTTTAAAAGGCAGAAAATTATTGTTAATTTTATGTTGTCAAAGAGCCAGCCCATGCTTCATTTGGGAGTTAGCAGAGAGAGACAAGCATAAGAAACATCCTATCTAGTGGGCTGGTAATTGTATTCTAATCAATTTAACAAATTGAGTGTAAAGAAAATATGCTTCACAAAGGAAATAGCTCAATTCTAGTCTTGAATCTTTGTCACTGTCCCCTCATCTATTCTTGCATCACACCTTCTTCAGCCAGGAATCTAATCTCATATGTTGCCAAATATGGAGGTTTTTTTAACACTCCTCCCCTCCCAACTACCCCAACTCCCCCTAGCCTACTGTCACTCTCTTTCCTTACAAAGCGGGGACCATTATTCCATTATTCCTATTTTCCAGTCCATTTCAACTGTTTATGCCTAATGTTAGCAGGAGAATTCAGTTATACAGTAGTGTTACTCTCTTTGAAACATAGGATTTTGACTTCATCTTTGGGGATGGCAGTCTAACCCATTTCTGAGTTCAGGAGCATGCCATACAGATTACTTTGGATTTACTGGTTTGGACTTGGCTCTGTATAGCTAGCTGGGGTAATGCTAATGAAAAAAAATTACTTGATGCATGCTAGCTGCCACAGTTTTTTATGAGTTGATCAGTAATCTCAGGCCCAGTGCTATCAAGACTAATTTAACACCAGCTCAGATCCAGAGCTAGAGAGTGAAGATGGACATGAGCTACATGTGCATTGCACATCCAACGTTTCTCTTTTTTTTCATCTATGTTCACAGAATCACAGAATGGGTATGTTTTGAAGGAATCACAGTGGGCCATCTAGTCCAACCTCACTGCTCAAGCAGGATCACTCTAGAGCACATAGCACAAAATTGGGTCGAGACAGCTTTTTAAAATCTCCAGTGAGGGACGGAGACTCCACAACCTCTCTGGGCAATCTCTTCCAGTGTGTGGTCATCCATACAATAAAGTTCTTCCTCATATTCAGGTGGAACATCCTGTGCATCAGTTTCTGTCTGTTGTTTGGCACCACTGAGAAAAGCCTGACTGTTAACTATATCACGGCACTTGTTCTGATAGTCCCACCAAGTATAGGCAAATTTATTTCTGCTTATTTGTAGTTATTTCTGAACATGTAGCTGTGGTTTTAGATTGCTGAATTCTGTAGCTTTAATCTGATGTTAATTGCCACATCTTCTCGTGACAGCAGTAAAGACTCACTGACTATTCCTAATTTCACTTTCATTAAATCTGCACACCAAACTCTATGGACAAGTAAAGGGGTTAAGCTTTCCTACATAACCAAATTACCTGCTTTCAATTCTTTTATCTGTCCAGAATTCATTTCAGTGAACAGAAGGGCTTAGTCAAATATTAAAGTCGGATTCTGCAGAAGGATCCTGTTTGCCTTTAGCTTTCACTGGATTTGCCACAACTCTACTTGCAGCACATTTTGGAAGAACATATTTTAAGACATATTGCTGTACAACAACTAAATCTCAGTGCTGATAAATCACAGATCTCATATCTGCTCTGAAAAGACAAGAAAAAGACTAAGGAAAAAGGTCTCTAAAAATTTTTATAGCTGGTTAAGGGAGAAGCATATGGAATTTTAGAAGGACCATACTTCTCCTAACAGTTAATAATAGCTTTCACCTACAGAGCAGTGTTCATCAAGACAGACCCCCAAGGTACTTTACAGTGTCCAGCTATTATATGCACATAACTGAAATGCACTAAGCTATCGTCAGAGAGAAAAGGGTAGCTGGTATTATGCAGCAAAGGGTTGTGTGATACTGGATACGTATGAAAGTTCAGTTGTTATAAACTGAAATACTAATTAACAACAAAGAGCTTGTTTGAGTTTGTAAAGGAAAGAGGTATCTTGGCAAACAATTGGCCTGCATCACACTGAATATGAAAGGAAAAGAGATTTCCTGACATGAACATAAAGAAAAAATCATGCTCTCTCAAAGAACATCAGGGAATTTTTAAAAGAGCCTGGGATCACGTTCAAGAGTAAGACAACTTTTTCTTCAATGACTCATGAAAGCACCATTTCCTAGTGCTCCCTGATTTCTGACTAACTAAAAGTACATGCCAATGGTCTAGTTTCACCTGGTTACAAGCAATACAATCTTTGTATTTAGACCACTAAGTTCCTTCTGTCAAGGTTTTGCCACAAGCTGTATTTGAGAGCTGGATGAAGAAGCTAGTGTCACAAAAAAAAACAACAACACAGAATTGTAAAATATTATCACGTCATAAAATGAAAACCTGTTGCTTGGTATCCATGGCAACTGCAGAAACCAATGCTCTTTAACAGCCTTGCCTGAAATCACGTAAACTGCTTTGATAAAACATGAATCGTGGCAGATGGATATGTGAAAATAAAAATAACTTTGCATCCAGTCTATTGCCCACATGGGACACCCTTGAAATACAGTGTGAGTTATATAACCCCATCAGGAAACATTTTGTTATGAGACCAAGATAGAGGTAGCATTTGTTCCATACATCTCCACAAAGTTAAGAATGGAATCAGCAGAAAAGGTGTAATAGCTAAGCCTAACAAGCATTTAAATGTTCCTTAGCATCTCTGAGATGTAAATCTAACCCTGAGCTCCAGAGAAGACAAGCTGTAAATCTTTTGTGCCAGGAAGGGGACTAGTTTCAGGCTTTGAGCCAATTTCATGGGTAGCGCACCTGCTTCATGGCATAGGCTAGAGCCATGGATTTGCTTTCTGTAATCAAGATTCATGAACAGTGACAGAGGTAAAAACAGGGCCAGAGACACAATAGGCCAAAGCAGCCTCCACCAAACACCTTCAATACTGCTTCATGGATCTGCAGCTGAATATAGTTTCACTGGTTGTTTTTTCCTTTAGAAAAGAAAATCTACCTTCAGCTCAGTATGAGCTGTCAGTTAACTGGATACCAGTTAACTACAGCAAAAATTAGAACCTGATTTTATGAGCACCAGATTGCAGGCTACGGCTTTGGGTTTAATAAGCTTTCTGTTAAGGGAGATATGTCTTGCTTTATATTTGGCTTTTGTACAACAGCTCTTCAACATGCAGGTATCCATCACCATGGGGAAAGAGGGTGAGAAACATGTGGAAGAATTAGGAATTCCTTCTGGATCTAAATCCACAGCTCTGGTAAGCAGAACTCATATTTTTTTAGAGGTTGTGTTGTCTGAGCAGCTATGGGTCCCTCCCGGGGTAGAGGTATCACCTGCTCAGTGCATGAGAAGGCACAGTCAACACTTTGCAAGGCAAGAACCATGTCAGTGGTCTTTATTTTTTCTCTCTCCTGAAAATTAAACTAAATCTCTCAAGTGGATTTTGAAGAACTTGATAAGAAGTCGTCAAAGATTACCTCTCATCTTTAAAAGTCTGAACGCATGAAGCCAAATTTTCCAATTTTAGGAAATGTAGACCTTCAGCACATAGGCTCTGGATTAACACTGTCATCTCCAAAAGTGGTATACTGGATTTCAGAGGCATCATTCATGAACTGAAAAACATCCCTTTCCTCAGGAACACACAGTGTTCATTTCTTTATCCTAGCAGTATCTTCAGATAGAAATACATAAAATCTGTCTTCACCTCAAGCTTATCATATAAATAACAAAACCAAAGCAAACAAATACCTAAAATGTGTGCTTTGCAAATAGGACCTCTTCCACTGGAAATGTCATGCCCACCACTCATTTCCCTCTCTTCTGGAAAGCTCCTTGGACCTTTCCAAAGATGCAGATCACATAAACTCCAAAATGAGTTGTTTTAAGTCAGAATGGGGCCCAGTCCAGAAATGAGATTGAATTGTTTTGTTAGTGAAAGAGAGTGAATTCAGAAATAGACCATGTAAACACTGTAGGCAAGACTGTTTTTCATTGTCCAAGTGCACTAGGGGTTGACCTCACAAAGCCATACTGTCACTTAATCACAACTGGAGAATGACAGTTTATATTACCCCATACCTTGTTGAAGTCACAAATTAACTCAGCCAGTATATGAAGAGGCCCCAAGGTATTTAGGTTAAAAGCTCTTTCCCTCATTTTGCTAGATTCTAGCCCATTGTCTTCTGAGCAAATATTTTTTCTTAGCAGTTTGTTTAATGAAACTCAGTTGTATCTTACTTTATTTTCAAGGTAGAATCCAAAATTTAATATTCTTTCTTGCAAATGCAAAAGACCAAACTGTTTTGCAGCACTATGTTATTTACTGGAAGGTGATATTTTTGTCAAAGTGACATATGAATTATAACACTACTGGAAAATAGCTCTTTGAAGGCTTACACTTTTCATTTCAGTTTCCCTATCAAGTCTCTTTGGCTCCATCTTGTGATACACTCGTATTAGAGTCTATACATTGTAATCATCATCTCGTTTTTGTAGTCTCAGAAAGCACTGTTGGTTTTTTGCTAGTCAGAAAGTTGCATTTGAAGCAGCTCAGGGTCTTGAAAAACAGTGGAGGCAGAAAAAGGTCTAGCAATGTGGTCCCTTCAGATTTATCTCATCATAAGAAATGAACCTGGACCATTATGAACACTAATAGAACAATTTTTAATAGCAGTGGAAATTTTTAATAATAATTACAATGATAATAAAAATGCCAGTTCTTTACAATATTCTTATGTGAAGTATCAGAGCAGCTTAATATAACTGACTAAAATTTTGTAAGTAACACCTCGAGACACCAGTAATGTCGTATCCTTGATATAACATGTTTTTTGCAAGCCATGTATAAAGGAAGTGTGGCAAATGATGATGTCATATTTCTAAGGTAATAAAGGTCCTGCAAATAAAAATGCCATATAATTTGTATCCCTTATGGGGATAGAATAACTGCATAATTAATGTTACATACTAGTGACATTGGAAATAAACTGAGAGGAATAAATAGACTTCTGAGCTGCTTTAAACTCCAGAAATATAGTGTAACATATGTCAAGATCCAGCCTGCATCCTGTCAAAGCTAAAACATGTCTCAGAAAAATGGAGTGAGCCTGATTCCAGTTTCAAAGGCACCGGTACAATTTGGATACAAATTTGCTGAATTCAGTGGTATGAGATAGAATCTTTCTTTCTATGTTCAGAGTTTGTCACAGAAGATATTTTATAGTAAGGAAAGGAAATTTGAGGTTACTGTCCATTTAAAATGATCCTTTTGGAGCATGTATAGGCTTTATTATGCTTCATGAACATACAGCTGTAGTGCACACTGCACACAAATGCACACAAAATATTTGCATCTTACAAAGCTTTTCTGAAGGCCATTTCAAGACTTCACACCTAAACTGCAAAGGTCTCCATACTACATCAGTTTAGGGAGCACACCTCAGTTGTTTTGCCAAAGCTTTACTATTAAGCTGAATGAAAACAAAACACAACAAAACCCCGTCATCTTTTTCCACGTCATTTAGTTTTCGTTCCTTTCAATAATTTTCCTGTTTTATTTTGGAAATCTCTTTACTTGGCTTTCATGTTTCCTGCCTGCATCACTTCCTGTGCATCACTCACATCCTGTTGATCTCTCCCTTGCAGGTGGCATAACCTTTACTAGAGAGATTTTGCTTTGTATATTGCAGCACATCCTGCTCTGCTCCCTTTCTCACTCAGGCCCAGGAGCCGTCCATTTCCTTGGGAACATTCCTGTATTGAAAAGGATTGGCGTCATCCTTCATTAAAAGCTCAGAGGCCTCTGCTATGCATAAGTACAAAGAGAGGAAACAAGGGGAATGTTAAACTTTTGAGGAATATGGTAATTTGTGAGGGACCAGCCTTTGGAAACAAAAGTCAGTGGTGGCATTAGAAGGTCAAGAATAGTTCCCTCATGAGAGATGAAGATGTTGACACCATCAATCTTTTACCTTCAAAGAAGCTTATGAAAATAACTTTCACCAGAGGGACCAAATCAAAAAGAAATATTTCTAGACTTCCTAATCACAGTTTGTCCCAAAAGCCGTAACTACTGTTGATGTCACTGTATTTTTCAGTGTCTTACTGTAAATATAGATAACTGTCCCTTTCATTGCACTTCCTAAATGCAAGAAAGTGAATGTGGTGCAAAAGAAAAAATGACGAAGTGAAAAGAAGCACGGATAAAAGAAACTGTCTTTACAAAGATCACAGGTTCTAATACACCAACCTCTATATACAGTTCTCTAGGTATCAGCACTACTAAAACCACCAAATAATTGTTTACTTATATTTTTGTCATCAATAGAAATGAAAAAAAAATTTTAAAAAAGTCTGTCTCTTAGAATATGGCAGCAATGCTGTATTATGACAGTACTGCTCAAAAAAAGTCAGTGGGGACCACCAACATCAGCAGTTCTTTACAGACTGCTGCTTTCACTCAATTTTTGTTTGAAAACAATTTTATCTTAAATTAAAATCTTGATCTTCTTTCCTCCCCCATTTCTCCAATTTGAGCTAAAGAAAATGAAGCACAACCAAGAAAAAACAATAGCAATATTCTCTAATAAGAAATAATGTCCTGTGGGGAGAATCCCAGAATGCCATAGTTCACAAACACTGACAAACACTTAGAGCAGAATGGTTACTAACAGGCAACATTGGGTATCTGAGCAGTCAAATATCCTGCTTTTATTTCTTTCAGGAAACAAACAAAAAATAATTATTCCAGGTATACCATGACTCTGTGTGTCTTAAACACTGAGTGTTGAGTGACTGCACCACTTGAACCAGCCCTTTATGGACAACTTTCAGATATGCTCCATTTGGATACATGTTCCAGCTTGCTTACAGCGTCACAGAATAGGTCATGTTGAAAGGGACCACAGTGGTTCCTCTAGTCCAACCTCGCTGCTCAGGCAGGTTCAACCCAGAGCACAGGATTGCATCCAAACAGTTTTTGAACATCACCAGTGAGGGAAACTCCACAATCTCTCTGGAAAACCTGTTCTAGTTCATGGTCACTCGCATGGTGAAAAGTTCTTCCTCTTGTTCAGCCAAAATTTCCTGTCCATCATTTTATGCCTGTTGCTTCTTTTTCTGTTGGTTGGCAGCACCAAGCAGAGCCTGGCTCCATCCTCTTGACGCCCACCCTTTAGATATTTATATACATTAATGAGGTCCTTTCTCAGTCAGTATACTTATAATAATTGTATATGCCATGTCTCTCCAAAGAAAGGTGAAAGCATTCATGTTTTGAAGAGTAATTTATTTTCCTTACCAATTCTTCTACTCATAGATCTTCATCTGAGTTTTGGTTGAACCTTGAATGGTAAGCATGTGCAAAGTGTGCTTTCTTAAGAAAAACTGTTGATAAGACCTCAAACACATTGTATTTTTTGCTTGTTTTCACAAGACTGTTTTTTTGGCTCTTTGCCCAACCTAAAGAGGCAGGAAACTGGAGTGTCAAAGATCTGACATTCTTTCTTGTGAAAGGAAGGGAGAGAACACATTCTATTTAATTTTTCAGAGCACAACATTCTATCACCATTTTTCTGTTGCTTTTGTGGAACTCCATTATATTTCAGCCATCCTCTTCAGACACCTATTTGGCTTCTCTGAGCATTTCTAATCACAGAATGATGAAGCGATGGGAGCATCAGGTATGAAAGCACTGTACCAGTTTGGGTGTATGGCACTGCTTTCAGTGTCCTGTGAGTGGTCATGAACCAGTCTCATTTCTTTACAGATGGGACAATGCTACTTAAGTACCCTATTTATGCTTCAGCATAACTTTTATTTACCTAGCTTTTACATCTCCTTCAAATGAGAGCCAAGTCTTGTTCTGACACTTCATGAAGTTGTCCCTACTTCCTTAAAGGTTTCAGAAAAGTCTTTGCTACTGTTAAATGCCCAGCCATCTGGGATTTACTAGTCTGAAAATCTCATGCTTTAGGGTTATCATGCTCCCATAGCTCCAGTCAATCAAATCTTTTAGAGTCAGATCTTTGATGAGAGCAGAAGGCACATAATTTAGGCTCCAGTAATAAGTTGCCCATGCAGATCAGCAGCTAAATATCACATAAAGGTATGTAGCTACATCCAGCTGCTGCTCTTAAAAATGAAACACTGCTTTGGAGACAATAAAATTTTGTTTCAAGTTCTTACATCAGGTCAATGATACTGCATACAGCACAGAGGTGGCCTGGACCACAAGTTCTCCAAAAACAGCCTTTCAAAATATGGCAGGTGATTTTAAAGTTTTTAGTCTCCATGTCTCTGAAGTCAGGTGGTTGATTCCACAAAGAGAACAAAGGCACTAAGTCAGGGATGAATCATAAAAATTGTGATGTGAATTCTTTTGATGACTGCACTGTTTGCTTTCTTTGCTCCTTTATGGCAGACAAGGAATTGGACTCAGCCAATTCAAAGTTGCCTTAAACTCTCACCTCTGCATCTTCATCGCATAGCCTTTCTGAAAGTCAGCAAGTCTGAATTAAGTGGAATATGCAAGATTTTAGTAGTGTGTCCTTCTGGCATTCATTTTTTGTTTTACTTTTCCTTTAGATGGATGGCTTAGACCATCACTTCCATCCCAGCTTTTATTCTGTAGCATATATTCATTCTATTCTGGAACATAATGAAACTGTTATTATGGAAATTACCTTTGAAAACATAAATTTGTACAATTTGTCAATGAAGCCACTGTTGATTTCTGGAGTCATATTCTTGGGTAACTCCAGCTGAGTTATACAGGGGCTAAATTAGCTAACAGTTCTTTATTGCTATTTAATTTTTTGTCCTGCTACTAACTGTATGTTTATATTCTACATGTACATAAAAAGCTCTTGCAGAAGCACCACTAAAAGGAGATTTTGAAAATGTAGTTTAAGTTCTGGCCAGCATAAAACGCACAGGCTTGCATTTTTAAAACCTTTTTCCCTATTTCCCTTGTGACAGATGTAATGCACATACTGGAGCCAAGTATTTGCAGCCATCTCCTTTCTGCCTTTTTTGGCTTGTGCACACACCCCTGAGGAGTGTGCACACAAAGCTCAAGGAAGCCATTAGCTTAGGCTTTAGTAAATACAGAAAGCATGAGATTTACAGCACTTACCAACAAAATTCATTGTTCAGTTCCAGAACACATTGTGTAGTTCCTGGTTGTAGTCTAGGGGTTAAAGCAGGAAAGCAGGCCTGGCTTCTCTCCTACAAAATTGCCCTGTCTGAAAGTTTCTCTGCCTCAGTTTACACTTTGTAAAGTAATAACTTCAATTCGTCTCACCCTATGTACCCTTGGTACTTTTGGTACTCTTTGGAAACCTAAAAACATGCTAGGAAACTTATTGCAGCAGGATATAGGCAGGAAAAAAAGTGACCTACAACATATTGCACAACTGGGAAAATATAGGAAAGGATACTCAAACTTAATGGAAAACGTAATGGAAAAATGAATGTTTATGAAGGGCATTATGAGATGCTACAAAAGGAATTCTTTTAATTTCTATCACTGGTCAGAACTCAGACTTTCTGAAATGTGAATGTCTCCTTGGGTCTCCCCGCTATTTTCCACTCTGTAACACAGAGTTAAATTCCCAAAAGACAGAGACACATGATTTCCTCAGAAGATATGTATTTAAATGTATGCATATATATGTATAAATATTCTGTGGGTAGCAGGAGATGAATTCTCTCTATTCTCATTAGCCCTTTCTTCTGAGCCAGTGTGACCTTGTGTGAGCAGCTGGGATCTGCTTCTCTGGGGCTTCAAGCTTAGGCATAAGATAAGGATCCTCTCCTTCACCTCTACCCCTTTCATTGAGAGGCTTCCTATTATAGCACAACACCAGCACACAGAGGAGGCCCCACACATGGGAGCAGATCAGGGGGAAAGAGAAAAGGGAGACTTTCTTCGAGCACCTTCTCTCCATGTTGCTGGAGCATTGAGTCTACAAAAGGAGCATAATTTTAGCCACTTCTAGAGGAAAAGGAGCAAAGTCAAGTTTGACTGTTCTTAGTTAACTGTTGTGGATACTGTGAAATCACAAGACAGTTTATGCCTCTTCTTTTTAACTTACTCTAACATAGCATGCATTTGGAATAGCAATACAATGGATTCAGCATTTTGTCTGGCTTGATTGCAGTTGCTACAGGAAACACCTTTCATTTCAGGCATATCTTCATGACGGATTAATCAGGTATGAAATCCAGACCTCTTGCTAAATTCCAGTCTTTCCATGCTCAGATTGTGGTTGGCTCAGCTCCTAGATAATGGGCATGTGGAACTGCTTTGGCTTTAGTCAAAACCCACCGTACTCTTTCAAAGACTGCTATTGATTGTTTCCAAGAACTGCTGTCCTCTGCCTCTTCTCTAGATGCCTCTGAGACCTTCCAGGAGTTCTGCTAGTTTCACATAAGCAGAGACAGAAGCTTGCAAGAAGTCCTTATCTTTCCTTTTTGGGCTCAGAGAGATCCCCAACACCAAAGACTAAGCATGTGAGTTTATTCTGTGATTTATATTATCTCAAAAAGTTCATACACAAGCAACATCTTGAAATTCATAGGTAACAGGCATTGAATTCCAAGTAATGCTTTCTGTTTAAATGTAATGTCTAATTCCTTGGGTCTGACTCTGCACATAATGAATGTTGGTGTATTCTGCTCTATTTTGCTTACCTCGTACCCTCTGCCATTGAGTGGGACAAGCAACAGTGAGGATTTCCTAGAGTTTTAGTAAAAAATGTCATTCAGCCTTACTTACACAAATAATTTCTACAGCAGTGGATCTCTCTCTCTCCATGCTTGCATGCAGACTAAAACTACAGATCAGATGCAAAAATGTTTGGGTAAATACATACACCTGTTTTTCCAGACATGGAGTTAAAATGCTGAATACTCTGATGTCAGAGGAAAATGTTCTGCAACACAGTGACAGCTGGATGCAGGAATAGCTAAATCTGCAGCTCAGAACTGGCAGGAATCTGATCCAGTGCCATGGAAACAGGCATCAGTACCTGTCAGGAGCTGGGAAGTCGCAATATTCATGGCTTGTGTTATTGCTGCACACTTGTGTCACTGACATGAAAGCCACACTGCACTTTACATTACAAAGATACGCTCTCAGTACAGAAGTGCTCTTCAGAAGACTTTGACACTGAAGGTAGCGAGACTCCCTCTCTAAATATTGAAATTGTGTTTAAATCATATCTATCAATTCCCCTAAATATGAAATAAAGCTGACCATGGCTGAAGGGATTTGTGGAAGGGAAAAATCATAATCACTATTTCCTAACTGGTAAGCAATTAGCCAATTATGCTACAAGACTTTTGAAGCATGTTAAATTGACTAACAGACAAAGCTGATTTGTAAACAAAATGGCTGGATGCAGTTAGAGAAGGAAAATTGGCAGCAGCTGGGAGGCTGTCAGGAGCCAGACTGGTGTCACAGAAAGGCTGTTTGGAGCAGTGATGGTTTATCAGCTTGTCTTGTTAAGCATGAGTCAACTGTCAGGTTTTTTTTTAAATATGTTTATATATGTATATTTATTTAATGTACCTTAGCTATTAAGTATGTATTTTATAAAGTATTGTCCAGAGAGTAATATATATACATACAATATGTAATATTATACTTGTAAAAAATATAGGTAATCTACATGTATAAGTACACATAGACAATATATATACAGTATGTAATATAAGTATGCAATTTTGCCTGGTATTTTAAATCAAGTCAAATCAATTATTTAATCAAAATTCTTGCTTAAATATCACATTTGAAAATACAGTGACAAAAAAATACTGTTTGAAAGCATTTTTCCTTTTCAAATATGTTATTCTACAATGCATAAGGGTAGCATCCTGTGACCCCCGCTGTTGTCCTCTCAGAGCTGCAGCAGTGCACAGAATAATTTGTCTGCATGAAATTCTTCATCTTGCAATTGGATTTGTAATTCTTCTGAAGGCGGAACTAAGCACATGTATTCAGTAAGAGAGAATATCTGGAGATAATCTCACTGACCAGCAAAACCATCCAATTAATGCAAAAGCAATGTTTATCTTAAGAGAATTTCAGAAGACAGTCGCTGTTACTTTAGCATTTTCAAATGTCAGAGGGTCATATTCTTCTCTGGTACAAAACAACAATAATGAAAAGTGTTTAGTGGTAAACTGAGTCAGATCTGATAATTCAGACTACAACAGTGGCCTCAGTATGGCAAACATCACAGAAAATCCCATCACAAAGCTACAGTCAATCGTGAGTCTTTACTATGAATACTCAGGAGAGGAAGCAAATCTGCTGAACTTCAAGAAAAGTCTCGTATTCTCTGCCCTTGTTGCAGCAAAAAGCTTTTAACTCTGGTCTCCTCCTCACTGAGAACCAGCACTAAAGGAAGAAATATCTTTTGAAACAAACGAGTAAGCAAAAATATTGAGATAAAGAGTGAAAGGTCTCCTGAGCATTACTGAGGAAAAGCTCTTTTCAACATCATTAAAAGACCTGTGTATTTGAGGAGTTAGATCTTTTTCTAAGCATTCTCATTCATCAGCTTCACTCTATGCAAGGTGAAGTCACTCAGTTCTGGTGAAGTCAAAGGAAACATTAGGAGAATAAAGAGGATTGTTTGAAGGATGAATGAAGGATCAAAGTCTGTCTTAGTAACAAATGCTATTACTTTTCCATATTTATTCATTTTTGTAGAGAGAAAGAAATCTCTGCAGGAAAACAAATATATGTAAAAATCCAGATGCTGTAGGTGCATCTCAACACCTTGGTTAAAAAAAATATAAAAGGTATAGATACTTATTACTCACATTTGTTCTGGTGTCCTGATTTCTTCTTTTAAACTTTTCAACCAGAAGTTTCTAGTGAAATCATTGCCTTGGCTGAGCAAGCAATGTCTAACCAAGATTCCCTGACATTAGAGCTTTCAACATACATATTTTCTCCTATGTTATTTGTGGATTTTGACCAGAATTATCTCAGTCAAAATCCTGTTGAGCTAACAGATTCACATCCATTTAACAAACTGAGAGTCTTGCAGGGCCACTTAGTTCACTCAGTGCATATTTTCTGTTTAGGTAATATTTGTCTGTTTCCAAGTAAAGTTTTTTTTTTTATTTGAAAATCCCCTGTTAGTTCATCCAAATTATCTTCAAACTCTCATTCATCTGTAAGAAAAAATGAAAAGGGATCTCCGGTTCTACAGTAGCTCTGAAAGTGGAAGAGGTAGATTCTGGGAGGAAGAAATGGGTGTAGCACAAGGCTGAGCCCAGAGCAGAGTTGTTTTGCAGAGGGCGTTCGTAGGAGTGCAGGCATCAGTGCCAGCTGCCCACAGCTTTACATGACACAGTTGGCACTGTTGATTTCAACAGACTGATGAATGTGACCTCCTGAACAGAATGCTAGTAATTATGCAGTATAGATAGAGAAGGCTCCCATTAAAACCATTTCATAGCTGTTTCTTTTTTTATTTTTGTTTATCTGTTTGTTTACAAAGGGAGAAAATTAGCTAATTTTCAAATGAGTTCTCGTTTGTTAACACAACTCAGTATCTATTCCTTATTGAGTGACCTTGACCCTGTATCTCCCGTGCTGGTTCTTCCTGAGAAAGGGAAATACAGTTTTCAAGAGAGTGTTAAAAAGATGAAGACCAAAATGTGAGATGTCAAAAAGCATTTTCCTTGTTTAACTGTGATCACTGCATGTGTTAAAGAGAAGACCTAGAGGGATACAGTTGTCCTTCATGGAAGATTTATTGTACAATGATACTCCATTAGCATCTCATTACTAATCACACTTTTGATCTTTCTTCAGTTTTTAGTGGAATGAGATGTTCTTGCATAGCTGTTACTAGTGCTTGAAGAAACTATTTTTGCTTAACAGCCAAGCTTCAGTAAGAATTAAAAGAGGAAAAGAGAGCTCGAAGACACAAGTCCCTCTGTCACTTCCACTCAAACAGTGACAAGGCAAAAATATAACCATTGTAAGTTCAAGTGGAAATGCAACCAAAGGAAATAAAGTACTATCATGTTCTTCTGAACAATAACACTGAGAGAGGTACTGGGCAAAGAAAAAATAGTCTGCTGCAATACTGAAAAGAGCTTGGATTAGCCATTAGGAGCAAAAGATATGAACATCTTCTGAACATGTTATTTGCAGGAATTGCATCCAGTGCATAAATTAGATTATCATTTAATGTTATTTAGATTCATGCAACACTAAAAATAGAAGACGATAATTAAGTCCTTTTTCTATCTATACACTATAATTTATCATGAAGACTGTCTCCTACAGTCTTAATGAAAGATCTTTGGAAAACTAGTAGGATAATAGTTAGTTGTTAGAAGGTATATTTCTTAGACCTATTTTAGGCTCTCATCACCATGGTATCTAGGAACTTCTTAAGTTATTGAAAGAGGAGTTCCCTAGTGGACTTCATGTTGGTTTCTGCTGTCTCACTCACTTGCATATAGAAGCTTTTGCTTTGGCCAAAGAGGAGTCAGTTAAATATGTGGAAAAGCTGTGTACAACTTAATGTGTAGTTTTCATGGCTGCTTTCTTCTTTCCGACAAATTTCAGTTGGCAGCAAAAAGTTATAACTACATTTTCACCTTCTCATTTGTAAATAAAGAGAATGTAACTATCAGAAAATAAATAGTTGTGCTGGTTTAAGGGTAAACCGGCAGGCGAAATGGACTCACCATGAAAGAGATTATAAGTCAGAGTTACAAATTAATGAAAGGTNTTAGTCTTAGTTTTTGTTTTCAGAATCTTAATCTTTTTCTGGTATCAAACTACAAAATTTCACTGGATATTTCTAGATCCATTGTGATTTAAATCAGTTAAAGATTTATTACAACAGAAACTTTCTTTGCTTTCTGTACTGGCTAGAGCTTTCCCTGTGGATTTTTTTGTGTTTTTCCCATTTTCAATCTCTCTTTTTTGACATGTTCATAATAGAAAACTTGTGTCTAAGTGTGCAGAAAGGTTCTTGTAGCTGGAAAATTCACACCTACCTGATGTGAATGTACTTTTGACTACTTTTTCTTAATCATTTTATCATGTGCTTATCAACTATTTGGTCCAAGTGAATAGATGCATTTTTTTCTTTGCTGTGTGTTGATATGCAATCAGTGATACAGTTTGGCTCAAGTCACCAATGACTTAAAAAACTCATGGCCCTGAAGGCAAGGGGTGCAGCCTTAAGAGAAATGACTACATATCTGTTGTGTTTGCAACACCAAAATACAAGTTCATGGCAGCCTCTTTCACTTCAGAATGGGTTTTTACATGTAAGGGACGTACTGTTACTACTGTCTCAGTGGCTTGGCTTAGAGCAAAAGATTAGATGGAGAGCAGTAGATGCAATGGTGATATTTGGTAAACACAAACATTTTCAGTACCGGTAAAATAACACTTTCTTCACAGGGTTTGGCAGATTCACCTGCATAAACTGTGGTTGATGCCTTCCATTAGCAGCAGACAGAATAATTATTTTCTTTGGATTTCAGAAGCCTAAAGTTGCAGCCGTCTTGGCAGAGCAGGCCATTCCAAAAGTTTCTGGCACTCTACTGTCCCTTCAGCTTGTTTTGATTTTCTTCTCTTGTTGTCTCTCACTCTTCAGTCTCTATTTGCCAGAATATAGGCCATCCTACTTCTCTTAGATCATCTCTTATAGACATTTCATGTAAGTATTTTCTTTACGCCTATTCCCTTCAGTGACTGACTTTTAATCAGAGGAAGAAAAACAGACAGTTTACAGATTTTTTTACTGAAACTTTTTTTCAGAATAAAGTAACATTTTTTAAAACAGACAAATAAAGAATATCCAAAATTTTTAGAGTTTCACAAAATTTAAAATAGCTCCATTAAAAATATGGGAAATAAAGGAAGTAAATTTGAATATTTCAAATTATAATACCGTCTCTGCTATGGTTTTAATGACAGTGGGTCAGCGATATTGCAGTCACTTTAGTATCCTGAAGTCCTGGTCACTCTTCACCCATCTAGGGGAATCCATTGTAGGTCTGCTGCACACTAGAGGTTTGTTTCCCATGGAAACATGAATGTGCAAGGCATTGCAAGCATGTTATATGCTCAGGCCTGATAAAACTTGATTTTGCCACGGTGAGTTCTTCCCCACTACGTCAGTAGAATGTGGATGTTCCAGTGTCTTTAGCTGTAGCCACCAAGGGAACACTGGCCACTGGATTCCCAGCATTAGATGTCTTACAGCTGAGGGAGGAAAGGGTTTTTAGTCTACCACTTTTCTCTTAGCTTTTTCCTAGACAGTCTCGCCTTGTCTGTTATTAATTATCCAGACATGTAGCTGTTCTTTACAAGAATGTTTCCTTCTTGATGCAGAGAAAATCAAGTGCCTTCTTCAAAATCAGTTCACAGAAATATCTGATTCTACTGATATGAAAAATTACATTTGTTAGCAAAACTGATGATACAGGAAGGAATCAAGGAAAAAGAATTATCTCTGCAAGAAAGAATAAATTTCTACTTGTAGTTCCCAGTGACATAGAGTTGCTTTCAGTTGTCTTTGAAAGAGTAGAAAAGGGGAGGATTCTCAGTCTTGTTTTTCTTGGTACCTCCCAGCCTGCTTTACCTTTAAATCTGATGCCCATGATAATTCTGAGGAGTATGGTTCATCATAATACACATCTACATACTATGAGGATAAACAGTCTTTGCGATGTCATTTGTCTTAAACACGAAAAGTCACTGAACTAGATGATTTTTTTTTGCATTAATATGGGAATAGTGAATGTCGAACATTGTATTTTATGTGTGTGCTGCTAGAAGCAAAAAAGGAAACCCACAGTTATTAAAAGGCTTTTATTTGTCTTAAATAACTTTCCCAAAGGGGAAAATATTAATTATATGTCAGCTAATAACTCAAGTTAATGTAAGAGATCCACAGATAGTTAGGGAGGTGAAGCAAAAAGAAGTGTAAATAAACAAAATTTTATAAGTTTACACATTATTTTATAATGTAATAAATCAAGCTATGTAGAAACTTCTGACTACACAAATTTATTGCAAAACCCAACTCATGTTCTGCCTTTTTAGAAAATAATTCAGTCCTTTCAATTGTGTAAAATGTTAAATCAAATAAAAGACAGTAGAACTTGCATTCCAAAGATAATGAGAAACACAGTATTTAATACATATTTAAAAGCTTAGGTCAGTCATGATATTATAGTGACATTGACTTTTGCTTCTTGCTTTCCTCAGTAGGCATAATTTTCAATCTCCCCTTTAATCTGGGAGTGCAAGGGCATATGTCTTTTAATATATTTATGTAAAATTTGTGCAAATTAATTCTGAAGTTAACTAATCATTGTATTTCTGTGTTTAATATTAGCCAAGGAGATAAATAATTGCAAACACATATCAGTTTGGATGATCTGAATTTTTTGCCACACCTGAGTGAAAATACTTGGACAAGTAATATGGATATGTTTAAATATTCCTGGTGAGTTGATACACATAAGACTGTTCCTTCCAACAGGATGTTACATTATTTAGGAGCTTAAACTTCTTTAAAAGTTATTGACACAAACTTTCTTAAGAGCCTTTGAAAGTTTCTTCTTCTGCTTCTCCTACAACTTTTCACCTCTTCAGGAATTAAAACCCCAAAGTTCAGGATGGGTTTTAGAAGTGAGCGATAACAGCCCAGTGAGGGAAGAGGGTTGTGGCCAAGGACTGTTAGGTCACAGCACAAATCAGACGTGGAGAGAGAAGAAGGAGACATTCTCAGCCTCAGACGAAGGCTACCATGGCACATGTTTCACAATTGTTGGAGCCCAAATTGATCGCCTGAATTATTGGATCCCAAAAAACAGAGGTGTAAGTCCTCTGCAGTGCTTAGCTGGTAAATTGCCCTCTCATCTAATCTGGTATTTTTCTTAGTATACCTCTTAGAAGGCATAACATCATGGGGTTTTTGATTTATTTTCCACAGCATTTAAGAATTTTTAGCTGTGGCATCTGTGCTAATCACTGTATCTGTTACCGATATCCCAGAGTGTTTGTGTTATTCACTATACACCTGTTTACACACTTCATTCTCTAACTCTGCTGACAGAAACCAGCCTGTATGCAGTAATCTAATTCTTCATGGGTCCTTTTTTAGTTTCTCATGTTACTATGCTAACATTACTAGCAAAGTACAACTCCCTGTATGAAAGGGGTTTCGTTGCTTACTTGAATAAAAGTTTAAAGGCTCCTCTGTGCTTCAAATGACAATCAGTGTATAATATGAGTTTCATGTAGATGATGCATTAGCAATATATTCCCTAAGTAAGTATTTTAAATTCTGTAGTCAAGGTTAATAAAGCTGAGTTTGCATTCATTTCTGCCCTTAATATCAATGAAAAATTTTATCTTGCTTCCATGGGAGAAAAGTCAGACCCTTTACAGTCCTATGGAATACCTGATTCTATCTATTTCATTGAATTATGCTATTGAGTCCCTCAAATTCTGATTAAAATTAATAAAACAGGACTATGAATTAACATGAGGTCAAATCACGCTGTACCCATTGCTCATTTACTGTGTGTACTGACACACCTGTCACAGTGTTTGTTTTGTAGTTCAGAGCATGACACTTCTTCAGGTGTCTGTAGGGGAAAAGGGAGATAACTTTTGATGGTCTGGACTGAGTGCATGATTGACCTTTCCTAAAACTCTAGTGACTGAAGTGGTGAGGAAATCACAGCTTTGACTGAAGACCTCTTCCACCCTAGGCCTACACACTTCTGTGAGCAGTTCCCCTACACAATAGTTGTGATAGAAGCAGTATCAATATGGACCACTAAAAAAATGCTTCTTTTCCTTTAAAACATCCATGAACTTCAAAGTATGATACAAGCATGAATGGTGCTTGATTCATGTGTCCCAGTGACATAGATCGTGTGAGAAGACTTCAATTTACTTTATATTTTTCTTTAGGTTCTCTTTGCTCATGTGAAGACCAATATCTCTGGCATGTCTGTAAAATTGTTCTTTGCAACTGTACAGTTTGCCTTATTTACGAATTCTAAGAGGTGGTTTATAGATCCTCCTATTCCCAGCACAGACACACAGAGGTAAAACTAGAACCTGCTTTGTGAAACACACCGAATTTAATTTCCTGATTTTGTCCAGCTTAACAACCATTACAAATATCTCCATTCAATGATTCCTAGTAGTTACTTACACTTGTCAAATGGAGTTACATTTTCTTGTTCTCTTTTGGAAATTGATACAGGAAAAGGATCTTTTTGTCTAATTGGCCTTGACAGGATAACAGCAGACCTGTTATGCTGGCCTTAACAGTATTTCACTAGGCTCATGTCATTGGTAATTAAATTTGTCTTAGAACTAGAATTAATGTTAAACTACCATTGAAAAAGAAAAATAAAAAATGTAAACTAAAATTCTTATAGCATAGATTGTGCAATGGTCTGTTCACTGCCTACCAGAAACATTTGAGTCATGCCCTAACCACCTGTAAGGAGTGGAACTCCCTAAACACATTTCTATTTTTTATCTGTGGGACATATTAACAATAAGCAGTTTTTGTATTTTATGTGGTCACAGAGAAAAAGCCAACAAATCCTTTGTGAATCTGAGTTCAAATTTTATAGAAAATTATAAAGCCTACGTGGGTTACCTCAACCTGTGTCCATAAAATAAGCACAGACGTGAACAATAACACAATTTGTTCCCCATAAAGTTTTTAATTGGCCCCACTGAACTTCCACTTGGAAAACTTATTATTGCCCTAAAAGTGGGCTCAAAAGCCTTTGGCTGAGATTCAATAAAGAATTTAGACTCCTAATCCTTCCTTGAAAGTCCCAATAAGATTGGAGAGTCAGGAGCCTGGTGCTGGAATAGATCTAGATTTTTGAGTCTGTTGCCCTATACCAAATGTGTCATTTTTTATATTGAAGATTTCAAAAGTCCTTGGATTTATTTATTACAATTCCAGAGTGCTTGGATAGGATCTGTATGTTCTGTAAGAGGGTGTAAGGAAAAACAAATATTTTTCCCATACCAGTATTTGCTGTCTTGTTACCTGACTTATTTACTGCTTTTAGGAAAGATAGGAGGCTGAAGTGAATGTGTACATGTACATGTGTGTTTCTGTGTGTAAGCATATTCATATATATACATTTATATATATCGATATATTTATGTGTGTGTGTGTACAGTCATTGAGGTGATAAATAGATACAACTCACAACCTCTTCCACAGCTGCCACAGATTGTCTTGCAAAATATTTCCCCTAGAAAGGAACAAAGACTATTTAGGCTCAATGCCTACTTTTACCCAACACAAATCCCTAATTTTTTCTCTTATTTTCCTTCACCACTGAAATGATGTCACCTTCTGACATCATGGTTGGGAACGTGAGGACGTAAGTGAAATCTCAGATGCCCACACTTACTCTCCTTCCCTGTATTAATAGAAATTAGATTTTATTTTAGGAAAAAAAATAGTGACATGTAAGTACTATTTTTTTTTCCTTGGTTGTCTGAACTCAGTGCTCATGGCTAAATTTCTCATGGCTAAAAATCACAAGGTATTGCATTGCTTGGACAGAAGTAGCTCATTATGACATGTGGCAACACTTCAGGTATCCCATGTCTCCACAGCAATACACAAAGGGGCAGGTTCTGGAGCTGAACCCCTGTAATGCAGACAGTGCAGTTCATGAAAAATAATTTCATTTGCAAGTATGGATTCAAGTTGACCTGGAGAGCTTGTTACATTGTGTACAACAGTGAATTGAAACTGTGATAAACATCCCACCGCTCAGGAGCTATTGTATGACCTCTCCTGCCTTATGCAATTGACTGGATTAGTCACAAAAAGTGTTTTAAAGTTTGTTTCAAAGTAATTTTTATTAAAAGGAAGGCAAATTTTGGAGATATTTAAAAAACCAAAACAAAAACAAACAAAAAACCCCAACAAACAACATACACAAAAAAAAAACAAAAACAAAAACACAAACAAACAAACCAACCCAAATTATTTCTCAAGATTTTTTTGGTATTTTTTATTTTTTTTTAAAAACTGTTTCTTTAAAAGTTTTGGTATAGTTCATATTTTAGATTTTTGAGCAACAACAGTTTTCTTTTCATAGCTCCTGACTTGTCAAGAAAAAAAAAAAAGTCCTAAGCATTCAATATGATTCGATCCTTCTGTGTATCTAAATTATTACATTCATGGAAAGAGAAATATTCAATTTTTTCTGTTTCTGAGCACACATACCTAATTGGCTGAGAGAATACATTTCAGTTCCTTCAGGAGATTTTTATATGAAAAACAAACACTCCTTCAATGCATGCAGAAACTAATTAGAAGAAATCTATAGCTGAATGTTTGAACTGTTTCCAAGCATTTACTCTTGGCATAGAACTTTTTCAATATGAATCCTGCTTATATTCAATATGGTTCCTCTGGACACAGCTATACAGATATTTGAACCATGTCTAAGAGCAAGTTTATCCCCGAAGTCATTGACTATTCAGAAAATTAACATCCCATGGCCTGCATTACTTTTCTCTTGACTCATAAGTTGGAACTTTTAGAGATCCTACCATCAGAAGACAGTTGTGTTCCTTGATGAGCTTGGATGAGGTGTGCTGGCTCTGGCTGGGTTTAAGTCAATTTTCTTTATATATGTGATATATGATTTGTTACTAAAACAGTGTTGATTACACACCGGTGTCTCATAAGTTTATGAGCAGTGCTTGCACAGCATCAATGTTTTCCTATTTTCTGAGGGTTTTTCCCCCCACTCAACTTGTACAGCAAGTAGGCTGGGGGTCCACAGGAAGGTAGGAGAGAACACAACCAGGACAGCTGACCCAAACTGACTAAAGGGATACTTCCTGCCAAAAGACATTATGCTCAGCAATAAAAGCTTGGGGAAAAGATGGAGAAAGGGAGGACATTCATGGTCATTTGTTTTCCTAAGTAACCACTGCCCATACTGAGGCCTTGCTTTGGAGAGAAAAGGCTAGATATCTGTCTGACAGCAGTAAACAGCAAATAAACTCATTATTTTGTTTTTCTTGAGCTCACAGCTTTACTTCATTTAATAAACTGTCTTTATCTCATTCCATCCTGGCTTTTCTTTACTCCTTCACCTGTCTGGCTGGGAGCAAGTACCTGTGTGAGTGCCCAGCTTCTGATTTGGTCAATCTACCAAAGAAGGTTAAATGAATCACCAACAAGCCATACAGAAAGTTAAGAATAAATTCACATCTGAGAGTAGCTACATAAACTGCAACCCAGTTTTAGTGGTATATTTCAACCATTTTTTTAGGGCAAAATTAAAAAGACACAACACAGATTCCCATGTTGTGTGTCACTGGGAGAGAAATGCTGAAGTCCAGTACCATAATATTTAGCCACCAGTGGTTTAATCTCACCCAGTTGACTTCTCTTGGAAGAGGAGGGCAAGCACTTATGTTGCCAGTTACTGAGGAAACTTACACATTTTCTACAAGATATTAGTTTTTCTCTCTTCTCTGAAATGCATGACTCTAAACGTGGACACAATGCTGATAGGATGTTGGGCTTGTCAGACCAAAACCTGAGGGGAAGATTGGGCACTTGTAATGTGAATGGCCTTCTTCTTATCCTGGTAAAATCAGTGCTGGATGCAAAAAAATAAAAATAAAAAAAATCTATTCTTAACAGGAGTAAAAGGGCAAGTAGAGAATCAGTATGTGTAATGCTTCAAAGTCAGCCACTCTAGAAGGCATATTGCTACAATAAACGCTTCGACTTTCTTGGGTGTGTAAGAATAAATTCACACTCCATAGTTAAATCATGTGGTTTTATAACATGCAAGCCACACAAGATTCATGTGTAGAGGAATTTTCAGGTATACAGTGAAAATTAGAACAATCCCTGTTCTCTAGTCAGTGCAAGACTTAAACTCTATTCCTCTGGTGTAAAACATTTCCTTGGCTTATGTAGGAAAGCCTCTACTTTTCACCCTTGCCAACCATTTTCAAATGGGAGCAAAAGCAACCCTTACTGCTAAGTGCAAATAGTTGAAATAATGCCACAAAGACTGAAATGTTAAAACAAGCCTCCTCTAGTGATGCAGGAAGCCTAGGTGTTCAAGGGCTGAGTGACTGAGCTAAGGGAATTGTATTTAAACCTAACAACATAAGTATCACTTTCCTAATTATTCTCATCCCATGTAAATACGCACTAGAAGAATGCAGGAACCAAACTGTCAAAAAAGGATGGAGGTAATTAATATTACAAGTGAAAAATGTAGCCAGCAATATCATACTTTCTAACAGTAGCTTCCTTACAGACAGCAACAACAACATTGTATAAATGGTGTTCCTGAAAAAGTTCCTGTAATAACCCTTTGAGGATCAATATAGAAATGTTATGTGAACTTGGCAGGCCATTTCTTGCCCCTTTTTTCCTCTCAGAATTTTTGAGAAGCCCTATTCTAGCTTTAAATTCATTCTTTCAGTTTTTGGTCGCAGTGCAATCCAGCACAGAGATACCATGGCCATCATTTCACCTGCAGATAGAAGGAAGAAAGAAAGAGTAACATAAAAGCTTCTTCAATGTCCATGATGATAGCATATTAAGTAGAAACACTCATGATTGATCTTACAGCTGGTAAAAAATCATGCTGCTCAAATATGCCATACTCCCAACCAAAATTAAAATAACTATTGTCCTTTAAAAAGTTTTATTTTCTCTAAGAAAGAAATTATGGTTAATGGTTTCTTGCTCAGAGGTCAGACATGGGTAGATGTAATGAAATATGTCTGCATTTTCAGAAGTGTCAGAGGATGGCCTGGATGCTAACTGAAATTGAAAGATCTAAATTTTACATCCTGTATTGTTACTGACTTATGATTCTGGACAAAACCTCTTAATTTTACTCTCATTTCTCTATCAAGAGGAGGATAGACTTGTTCTCACATTATACAAGATCAGGTACTGTTTTATGGCTATACAGAAAAATCAGAAAATCATCTATTTCTTTCCCAAACCAAATTCCTCAGGGTCTTCCAAGTGTAGTCTGGCCCGTGTACTGAGATATTAAGGAGAGACAAGTGCGATTTCTGCCAAGAGAAAGGGCACAGAGTAGGCTCACATAGCATTAACCAGCACAGCAATGTCCCTGGTTTCTGTTTCAGCAAGGTGCTCAGCAAACGAGATGCCAGCAGTTTTGTCATACAGCCACATCTGGGAAGGAGATTGAATTGGTGATTCAACATCTGCCTTTTCTGGAGTGAACATTTTCACTTAAAGCATAATTTTCTAAATTTTTGAGGAGTATATTTGCTATGGCTGCTTGTAAGACAAATAGAGAATGAGTGAGAAGTTACAGTTTGGTGATGTCTCTTCGTCTAACACGTCTAACACATACTTGCTAAGCACAGAAAAGTTTGCTGTTGTTCAGAGAGGAACCAAACAGGTGAGATAAGTGAGACTTAAATGCCAGTAATGCACAGGCCATAGATTATGTAAAGAATTTCTGCATGTACATATATTAGATCAGCATGCTCACATTAGCAAAACCCAATAGCTCCCATGTCAGACTCATGCTGGACTCAGACAGGTGCAGCAGACTGAAGAGGAGCTGCAGTTTTACCATGCAGAAGTTCAGCACAGTAAGACTAGAAAGGTTTATCTGTAAACTAGTGATATGAAGTTCTGATATGCCTCAGATAAAAAGACAGAGTCATGACTTGGCCGTATTTATCTAAATAAAGACAATGCTATAGAAGAACTTGTCTCTTCTGTCAGATCTGCAGCCAGCTGCTGCCTTATGGGTGCAAAACCTGCAGAACCAGTGCAGCTGAAGAGAAAAACCTGTAGATAAATACATGAGACTTTTCCTAATATAATTCCTCAGTTATGTTTCCAGACAGGTAGAGGACCAGCCTAAAGAGGGGGAGTGTGGAGTGAGTTACACCTTTTCAAGGAGTCCCACAAGTCAAACAGGTTGTGACCTAGAGTCACCACACCATTCCAGCATCTGTTTGAATTGCTTTGGTCCATCTTGTATATCTCTAAATTGTATAGACAGCATGTTAGATACACACACCACGTATATATATATATATATATATATATACACACATATACATATACTAGTTTCTCCGGTACCTTGACTACAGAACACGTCAAGAAGGAATAATCCTGCAATTTACCATAGGATCTGGTTTAGTATTTTACAAACTCTATGATGGGTGACTACAAAATAAAGCTGGCTGCAGGTGGTAAATCTCAGACTTCACCTCATTCAGTGCAACTTCCCAAAGGCTTCTTGGACACCTCTCTTGTATACTTGGGATGTAAATGGGGCTCCAGATTGAGGGAAAAGGAAATGTGAGTTTAGTGAAGCATGTAATCCTGACATGGAGGTGGAAAAAATGGATTAAATCTCTGCAGTTTCTCTGTTGAACTTTGCATGAGGGTAGAAGTTAATAAAATACGTCACAGTGTTTACTACTGGAAGTGAAAAAAAATACTGTTATTCTGTTCCAGCACAGCTTCTTGAAAGCTAGCATGCCACACCTTAGGGCTATTGTTCAGAAGACTTGCTAAAGAAAGGCTCTGTTGTCTCCTTTCCTATATGTAAAAATATAAGTTGACTCTGCTTGAAAATCTTCAATACTGTGCATCAAAGGATTTACCCCAGCTGCCTCAAATCTGACTCCAGTGAGAAGCCTGGAGCTGCTATGTTAACAAAGACGGAGCTGGAGTCTGTTTAAGGCTTTTCAGCTGTGTAAGCAAAACTGAATACTGTTGCCTCAAAGGTGAGAACAAAATAGCTTGCCAAGTCAGGCAGTAAACCTGGTCCCTTCTCTTCCCTTCCTCCACCAGCCTTATATTCCCCAGTTCGGGTAGTCTTCTTGAGAGCCCTCACCAGTTGGGGTGAGCAGTGGTCCCTTGGCTGCCATTTCAGGCCGGGGCAACAAAGTGCTGCTCTCTGCAATGGGGCTGCAGCCAGTGCTGATGCTCAGATCCTACCTGCCCAGGAAGGGGCCATGGCTGCATCCTGCACCCTGTCAGACCTGAGGGAGCACCAGCTATGCACGCATAGCAGTAAAACAAGTAGCAAAGTCTGCATTTATCTCAGTTAACGGATGTTATCTAGATGCTCTGTCCAGACATACTATTTGTGTTTTTAAAATAACCAGTGCTATGGTTTAAACCCAGACTGGCCATATGAGACCTTTCTCTAGGAACACAACTGCCCGTTAGGACTTCCATATCTCAGAAATTACGTGAAACATGAGAATTCATTTGTGTCTCCTTGAGAATACAACATGCAATTCCTATTCATTGGGAAAATAGACACATTTCTCCTGAGAGACATTAGACAATATACAAAATACTGAAATTTTAACATCATAAGCATATTTTTGATTTTTAAGAAATTTAGAAAATACTAATATAGGAAAAATTGCAGTTTTTCTATACAACAATATGTTGTATAGGAAAACAATATGTTTTTCTGGTTTTCATGTTGCTAGTTAAACTTGCTGTATTTTGTGCTTTTATGTGAATGCATATGTGTGTCTGTTTCTACATATGAATAACAAATATAGCAAAACCTCACTTCCAGTTAAATTTTTCAGTCAAATAAAAACACCAGTAAAGTGTAATAAAAATTAAGCACCTTAAACTACACTAGATTCTTGATTATTTTTTTAAAACCTTGAGTGTTTTATTTGTAGAGTTTCAAACGAGGAATATTTTGCTGTGTATAAGTACAAAAATGCAAGGAGAATGTATTTTTTTACTACGTTCTGCTTTCAAAAATATATCCTTTTCTGTTTCCTAATTACATGCATGTAAAAAAAAGGAAGAAGAAAATAAGTTCTAATTATACAGAACAATTTTCTTTTTAATTGAGAGTGGAAGAGAAATTCACTTATGGTGCTAAAAAATGTATGTGAACCAATTATATCATCAAAATTTCTTTTTGTGTATAACATATGTGCTATGGAAATGGAGCAATTATTATATCATGACTTTTTGTTGTTAATTAGAAAATTAGTCTGCTGTTTGAGTAATTGCAAAGAGATTCTCCTTTATTGGATCTTTCTATAATAAGTATTAGAGGTAATTATAATTAACAGAAGGAAAAAATAACTTATTTGCAAAATAAAAAAGGCAATAATGCTTCTTTGCTATTATAACAGCTTGAGTTACACACCATATGAGAAGATGCACCTTATATAAAGGTTTCAAATTCACATTATATTTGAAAAGCACAGAAAAAATATCACTTTATGCTTTAATTATAGAAAGGCTTGATGGTTTCAATTACATATAGGGTTCAATGCAAAACTAGAAAGGACATGATCTTTTGCTAATTATTCAGACCAAAGGCTGAAGTCCACATTAACAGCAGACAAGGCGCTCATTCAGAATGGCCTTAAAGATGATTTTGGTGTTCTAGCTTTATGTAGACAGTATAGCTGTCTACTATAGAGTAGACAGTATAGCTATAAAATAATTAAATGGGGTGATGTGAGAATCTGAAAGCATGCAATGGATCTGGCAATCCATTGCACTGCAGTTTGGGTCTGAGTTTGAGGAAAGTGGAACCCAGATACATCCATGGTCTGTCACGGCTCCTGGGATATCTGTAAGAGTGGGCTCTGGCTCCTAGTATTCACTCTCTGAGTAAGAAAAAGCCACAGGTATAAACCAACATCTAGGTTTGTACTGTGTTCTTAGTCAATTATTCTAGTTGGCTAAACCAGAAAGAAACACATTAGTGATGTTTTTTTAAGTCTCTCCTCTGGTCAACCCATTCTTGTTCAAAAACTGCACGTAAGAAATTATCAAGGTATAATGTAGTAGTCTTAGTTCTACTTGTTTTAGCATCATTTACAAATATAATCCAGACAAAATCCTTATTTATGGAGAGATGCAACACTACTAAAAGTAGGAAAATTTTTGCTTTGCAGAACCGCCCCTTTATAATTTTATGGGGGAAACAATCAGTATGCTATGCCCGATTTGCATGAAGATTTGTATTAAATGAGCAGTTGATCTCTGAAAAAAACCAAGGAATTGATTTAAGCTGAATATCTCTCACATTACTAATTTTTTGGGGGGGTTTTGGGTTTTTTTGTATTTTAAGTTTCATTAGTGAATATTTACAAATGTTCAGCCAAGAGTTGGTTGCTTGGTAATTATATTTCTATTTTAAGATTCAATCTTGTAAAATCTTCCAAGTGGACACCCTACTTACTAATGCAACCATCTCAAATTGATATTTTATGGTAGTGGGAGCCATGGCCACTGCTTATGTGTTTGTACTTTAAGTCCTCAAACTGAAATAATAGTAAGTCGTTAGTTGCAACTATAGTTTTTTTTATTATGGTTTTGCTATATTTCTACACCAAATCAAGAAATTAAACTGCTATATCTTCCTAAGCAAAAATATTTCTTGTTTAAAATAAGACAATTATAAGCAGTCTTTCTATATCAAAATATGAAAACTTGGTTAGTGCCACATTCAACAAACTTAGCTATTTAAACAGCTGCGTTACATAAGAATCAGTTCCAGCTTACTGAGTCTTTGTTCTCATGTTTCTATATCTTCAGGAGTAAACCACATAAGACTTCATTGTATCTCATTTAATTTGCCATTTAAAAATTACATTTTGGTTTTGTGTATTGAAACTGTTCTATGAAAGCATTGCATGACATCCCTCTTCTCCTTGCCCTTATCTTGAAGCAGAATGCATTTATATCACTCACAGCCCATACAGCCCTCAGAGAAAGTTTTCGGAAGTGAGCCAGTAGCTCAGCAGAGGTGTGGAACTTAGCTTAGTTTAGCCTCTGTGCTCTCTGGCTACTGCCCTGAGGTTAGACACCTAAAGGGACAAGAGGTCCTCTTGACCTAAATGGTCTTTCTTTTTGCAAGACATAATATGGTAACCGTAGTTCATTGCCCTGGATTAGAGGTCCCTGTCTGGTCTCTTTCAGAGGCCCTTTGGAAGATGAGAGACTGAAAGGTCAAGGCTATCTCTATTCTGAGGGGAATTTTGTAAACTCACTGAAAAAAAAAGAGGAAAATCATTGAAAAATGTGTGTTTGGCATCCAGAGAAGGAATCCTGGATTCAGGTCAAACTAAGTGCATAGTTTTCAGCTGGAAAAAGTCTCTTATAATAGGCAGTATGTCAATCCCCTTCAGCATACCATGTCCATGCTTAGAGCTCTCAAGAATGATGTAGCACTCAGAGACTGTTCTCTGTTGGGGGAATCAAAACCCTCTGACCTTGTAGAAGAGTATTCAAGCACCAGGCAGAACTTCCAGGTGACCCTGCAATGCTGTTGCACTGCACTTAAACTCATACTTAAACCTTCAGGCACCAAAATATGTACCTTGTGCTCCAGGAAGTCCCAGCCTCTGAGTCAAAGGGTGATTTTAACCCTCTGGCTCACTGAATGGGAGGATACAGACTAAGAAGATTGCTATACTTGGAAGGAATTTCCTTATAAACTTCTGAAACTTATGTTTGGTTTTCTTGCAAGTACTGAAACTCTTCCTCCAGGATGAATGGAAGTTTTATGCTTAGAAGAAGGAAACTTTTTTTGTTTAAGTGAGAGACAGTATTCTATGTTGTATTCATCTTTAAAAACCTTGTCTTCAAACTGCTGACCTCTATTACATAGAGGTCTATGTAATAGAGGTCTAATGTTCTATCCTTAGATAGAACTCAGCAGTCTTACATCCATGTGAGATTTGCATATCTTTTGGTTCCAGATAAAGATGTATGTCTGTTTTTTGTGTGAAGGCTGCTATTATTTCTGTCATATGGTTTTATAGAGGAGCTTAACTGTTTGCTTTCTTTCTTCATTTATTGGTAAAACAGGATTGCACTTGCACCCACTCATTTAAGTGATTCTTATACCACAGTAATACTGCTTCAAAGACATTAGAATTGTTTAGAACTATATGAATGTTTGTGGGTTTGGTACAAATGCATACAGATCTGTCAATGTGCATTTAAGATGCTTGTATCTTCTAAGAGAAATAAAAAAACTCCTCAGTTTAAAGCACAATTCCTCTTTGAAATGAAACCCTTCATTAAAAAACGCCATAGGATTCAGTGTTTACTTTGAGGGATTCCATGGCACATATGTTCTCTTTATAAGCAGTAAAATTTTCTTTTCCTAACTGCCACCAATGAACTCAGTGTGTGCTCTGAACTCTTTTCTTTTCTTGCATTATTAACAATAAAGGGGCTCCAAACAAATTAGGGCTCTGCTACATCTGAATAAACCCATGGTATTCAAATTACGCCCTCAGTGAAAGACACTCAGTCTCATTGCTCTTAATGCTTTTGAACACACTTTCAACACACAATTTTACTAGAGCAAACAAACAGACACAGCAAACTGTTGGTGACCAAGATCTCCACGCTTTCTCATTACCCATTACCATGGTATTTAAGTCCAGTAAAGAATCCTAGGTAAAGAGTTCCAGCAATGCAAATCTGCAGTTACACTCACAAATAAGATTGGAAGAGTCCTATTGCGCTTTCTTTCTATATTGCATTTCTATTTCAGGGCAATAATATTACCGTACAACACAAGAAAAACCTGGATAAGTATTTTGGGCTAAGAGCACTTTACCTATCAAAGGACTTCATTGTCTGTGCCCTTCCAGCTTTCCAGAGAAGTGCCCTGATACGTTGTCATTGTGAAAAAAAAAGGACAGAGGAAAGAAAAATTATTAGAAATATCTCATTAGGTATTAGGCCAAGGCTGTTCAGGTCATTTACTCCAACCCTCCTGCCACAGGCAGTTTGCTCAAAGCCCCATCCAGCCTTGCCTTCAACACCTTCAGGGTTGAGGCACCCACAGCTTCTCTGGACAACCTGTACCAGTGGCCCACCACCCTCACAGGAAATAATTACTTCCTAATATCTAGTTTACACCTACTCTCTTTCAGTTTAGAGCCATATGTGCATGTGTATATGTGTGTATTTCTTTATTATTTATTTATTTGTTTTCTACATGTAAAATATCTAATGTTTACAAACCAAGTTTGTCAAGTTTATCTATCCATGATAAAATCATTATCTTTTGTCAAAATATGCCAAAAATCCTTGTGTTTTCATTACATACAGACTGGCTATCTTCTGTATGCACTGCATTCAGAACAAACATCATCCCTGTTAAAATAAACAGTAGGAATAAATTCTTCTGATATCATGGAGGTACTATGCAAAACTCTTGAAAAAATTAAACCTCTTATAACTCAGTGAAACTTAATTAAATCAATAATTCATTTTTATAGGTCTGTCTTAGGGAATGAACATATAACTAAATATAACTGATTTAGAGTAGTTAGTATGTGGTTGTTTCCACAGCCTTGTGAACATGCTGCTGTTTTTCACAAAATGCTAATGACCTCGCTACTCCATCCACAGAGAAGACCTGAATAAGAACAAGCTAAATAAACTTCAGTTGGATCTGCTTTCAACACAATCAGATAGATACATGACTAGTCTGAGTTCAAGAATGCTCTTTTTTCTTCAGGGAATCAAAGGTCAGCAAACCTTAAAAAATAGTTAAATTACAGAATTTTAGTTCTTAATTGTACTAACCAGTCTACCCAGTATATTATCTCTAGCTATTCTTTCATTTGTAGTTTAATTCTGATAGCATCTTTGTCTTCCAAATAACCTTCAAAGAAATAATAAATTCCTTGAGAATTTCTCAGCCATTTTGTTGCTGTTGCAGAAGAGAAATAGAAACAGTATTGGCAGTTATATCTGAATCTGTATCAAATGTGAGTTTGGGAACATTCCCCACAGATCTGAAACACAATCCTGCTTTATTCTTTATATTGTTAAATTAATAGGTGCTTTGTCTATGTAAAAATGAGAAGGAAGCCTTTTCAGAAGTATTCAAGGCAGCAGTCTGGGTAAAGTTTGTCTCTTGCATGTACTTACATGCATCCTATTAAGTAATGGAAGTACAATAAAACCATGAGTCCACATTACATTTGGGCTTATGGATTCCCAGAGATGGAGCAAACCGCCTATGATAACATATTTTTAAAGTTTCTCCAATATGAAATGACTAAAAGACTTTTTCTGGTTACCAGTAGGTCAGGGTTTTTATACAATGTAAGTATCTTTGTAGACTGCAGACTTGCTTTCCCTCCACCCTTTAATTATAGTCTGTGAAGTGCAACTAAAAAGGGGGCAAGGTTGAGACTAAGTGAAGAGGACAAGCCAAACTTGAAGACAATGCCTCATTTTAAAGATCAACCCTCCCTCCTGAGAGCTGCAACTACTATGTGTCTGTTCCTCTCTGCGTTGTCTTTCCTCATTTTAATGGCATTTTACAGTTTTGAAGAGGGCTAAATTCAGTTTTAAGACAGTCCAGCTCCAGTTTTAAGGGTAGGATAAAGAGCAGAAGATGCTATTGACAAGAAATTTTGTTGTTTCTGTGGAAAACTAATTGATGGTTGCACAGATAGCAGAGCATACACATTACCCAGATTATTCACTTATATACAGACAGAAATAAGCTGTGCCAGTGCAGGTTAATGCTAGTGCCATATCAGATCTGCTGTCAAGTCACTGGCCAGTTCTCATCTTTCTGCTAGAAACAAAGGAGCAGGCTATCTCCACTCTCACGCTGGTGCAGAGTTCTGGCAGCCCATATAAAGAGGAAAAGAAGTAATATTACGCAGCACAAGGGAGTCTTCATTTCAACAGCTATCTGCATCAATCCTGCTAATTTCAGCTCATGTGCTCTTGGGTTTTAATCCACATTTCCCATTTATTTTCTCTCCACCTGGCTGAATGAGGAGATTATTCTCAGTAGGTGAGGTGTCAGTTCTGACATCAGAACATGCTCAGAGACAAGAAAGCTTCATGTGCCCCATGGTGGGATCTAGAAAGGGATGGTGGATATTCATTCACAGAAGATTTTGTAATCAGTAAATCCAATCACTCTGAACTAATTGCTTGTTCATAATGATGGTGTATAAAATGGAACAACTCCAGCTTTACACAAGCCTCAGCAAAATTTGCTGAGTGGTAGGATATTTGTTTAAAAAGTCTACTCAGGGTAAATGCTAAAAGTTCATGTTTACATAGGAGTTGCAGAGATTGCATTTTTCAGTGGCAACCTGTCCATTTAATACTCATTCATAGAATGAAAAGAATAGTAAGTGATGTATATAATAGTTGGGATGAAGGAGTAAAGGAAGCATGCATTTTTGCATGGAAAATACATGCAAGTTTTAAAGTTTTCAGCAGGTGTTGCTTCCATCATGCAATCAGAATCTGCATATATTCTATACTGTGAAAACTTACCTTCTTCCTAGAGCTTGCTTTTTAATGTTAATATAAACAACTTCAAGGTAACATAAACCAGAGCATAGTGTTTCTCCCATTCATGGTTATTCTTGCAGTTTTTCCTTGCAAGACCATGGGTTTTTTTCCTCTTTGGACCAGGTTATGCCAAATTCTTTGCTACTGCATGTTTTGACGTGACAGGAACTGATTTCAAAGTGAGTCAGACGAAATGGCTCTGTGTCTCTCCACAGGGAGCTACCATTTGACATGTCAGACAGCTAGCAAAGAGCTCAGGGCTGAAAACTGGTGAAGGGGAGATAAATGGCAAACACTCAAGAGAGTGGGGTATATAGGAA
The DNA here is from genome assembly GCA_013396755.1 of Sclerurus mexicanus. Taxonomy (NCBI): domain Eukaryota; kingdom Metazoa; phylum Chordata; class Aves; order Passeriformes; family Furnariidae; genus Sclerurus; species Sclerurus mexicanus. The sequence goes on from VWZF01006068.1 coordinate 426,673, forward strand.
AGATAAAGTTTTTTGTTTTTTTCAAAAGCACAGACCTACATCATTTATAAAAGAACTCTAAATGAAGCTACCTTCTGTTTTGTCTTGCATGTAAACTGTGGCACGTGGGATATTTCCCATTCCCGGAGGGCAGTCTGGAAAGCTGAGGTGATATATGCCCTTGCTTCCATTGCTGAGCTGCCTCCTGCTTCAGAAAAGGATGAGGGAAAGATGCTGCTGCAGTTGCTGACTGGGCTTGATAGCCCAAGGGACAAAAAGGCAAGATCTAGGTCTGCAAGGAGGAGAACGGGTCCAGGCTGCATGCAGCCTCCTTCATCTCAGGGACGATGCCACGTAGAGTTGAAGTAATATGAATTATCACAACCTTTTTATTTTTGCTCACAGCTCCTTGTGCCTTTTTACAAATATTTTGCCATCTACCCATTATGCTGAATAAAATCCATTACCATTCACTGAGCTTTTGTCCTTTGTTCCTTAACTCAAAATAGTCTGTACATAGCAATCCCCAGAGAAAAATGAAGTCAAATTGCTGAAAGCTTTCAAGCTCAGCTGGAGAAGTAACCACAGTCATTTATTTTCCCTCCCAAAATGGTGCAGGCAAATGAACACCATGTTTAACAAAAGCAATTTATTTTGAGGTTGAATACAGTCTGCATTACACTCTAGAACTCCAGGCACACCGCAAATGCTTGTGCTGGCACCTGACACAAAGGCTATTCCTGTGACGCTGACTGACACAGGCAGGGCAGCAAGGTGCCAGAGTTGTACCAAGACCCTCTGCACACAGGGCACCTTTTAGCACCAGTAGTCTTGCCAGGCTGATGCTAAGTAGTATGCCTTTTCTACAGTTTTAATAAAGTAGTTCTATAAATTGATTTATGTCTTTGAGCACCTTTAAAACCATGTGTTGTATTCTGCTGGATTGTAGAGAATGTGTTTCTCTCTGGTATGGTAAGTCTCTTTATGATGAGCATTACAAAAACATTGAATTTTTTTCATCCTTCAACAAAAAAAATTTTGTACAATTAGCTAGAGAGCAGAGAAGTACATCTGAAGCCACATTTTCACGCATATTTCCATATACAATGATCACATTGGTTTTACTACTCAACAGTGTTGGAAAACAAATGAATTTCTGACATGATTTGGCATTTACCATGTTTTAGTTTTTATCCTGGCTCATGAATTAGTTATATCCATTCAGTTTTATTTTATTAATTATTAATAATATATGAATATATTTATTAATTACAGAATAATTAGGCATTTCTAGATGCAATTGAAGGTTTTCTAACTGTGCATATAATTCTAGCCTGAGGTCTAATTATTTCAGAAGCCCTTGTGTTTAACACCAGTAGCTAAGATCAGATAAAATGCAAAGGTGACAAACTTCAGACTTACATGTCAAACTTGTAAAATCCTCACTACCTTAATTACGTGTGTTTTTATAGGATACATAACAGCTATGCACTTCATCTCAAGCCTTTCATCTTGCCAGTTAAACTTGGTCTCTCTAAGAGAGCTTTGAAAATTGACTGTCCTTTCTATAAAGGATTGAGATTTCTTTGACTGGAGGGTTCTGCTTGCAATACAGAGAGAAAAGCAAGAGCTCAAATTAAGTTGTTTTTAAGCTACGCACAAATGCCTAGCAAATGGTTGGTATATGGTTTTTTTCGCTTCACTGAGAATAAATTAATAACTTAACATTGAAATATTGTTATAGATAAAGATAACATTTAGAACTCATTATTTCTAAAGCAATTTGCAATCATGACATTAATTACTAATTAGATTATTTAATTACAAGTTATAATCATAAACTCATTATTTTTCAGAACAGTGATGTGACATAGAGAACATAAGGAAATCACCTTAACAGATAGAGTCTTCTTGAACTTCTTTTTGCATAGTCTTCTTGAAAGTCCCAACTGTGTCTATGAAGTACTTTATCACTTGCTCCAAGAACAACTACTAAATATGCTATCATTAATGCAATAATCCTTCCCACAGCTACCAAAATAATTTTTTCCCTTCTGTCTTTTTCTACTTTCTTTGTCTTAAAATTGAGGAGATGGCATTTCTAACATCTTTTCAACTTCCTTGATGTCTTAAGATTGTTTTTACAACGTTGCAAGTATTTCTGAAGAGGGAATTGTAGTGAAAAAGTTAATGTAATCTTATTAGTTCTTTTTACTAAGGTTTATCAGTACAATCATTGCATACTCAACGTGGCATTTCTTTACTCTGAAAAATCTTCTCATATCAAACATAATATGCACCACAGTAGGTTTAACTAAACGCATGGACTCATGTATTATGTGCACTGACTGTAACTGTCACTTGGTATAACGGGTAATGTTAACACAACTGGGACAGGGTAGTGTTACATTTCACTTCATAAGCAAACCTCGATTATCATCTCTGTAATGATGTCCTTACAGTTCATCTGTGATGGATGAATAACAGTAGCAAAATAATTATTACCAGCTTGTGTATATATACTTCTGCAGATCACAATACTCAATAAGTTATTAAAGGCTGTAAAGCTTATAAAATATATCCATTATATATATTATATATAAATATAATATATTTGTATATTTTATATATATGTATATCTTTATATATACCTATATATAAAATATATTTGTATATATATTATATAGATAATGATTTTTTTTAGTGTCCCAAAAATGTTTATGCTTGAAAAAGCATCTTTTTCAGCTGTGCTGGGGAAGTAATTAATTTTTTTTTTTTTTTTTTAAGTTTTTTTTAGTGTAGAAGTAAAAAACCCGAAAAATTAAAAAAAAAATAAAAAATTAAAAATTGAAGGTTTTAGAACATTAACCCAAAGATGAATTGCCAAAAGGAACTTGATAGAACGGAATTCACCAACTCAACAATAAAGTCAAGAATCAAGGATGGGAGACTCCCATTCACTGACAAGAGATGCAGGATTTCCAGACATTAGTCTTAGGAGGTATTTTCTGCATGCAAATCAAGCATAATGCCTGTCATGGCAAAGACAGGCAGCCAGGCACAGAACTTATTTGCATTTTAGCAGCTCCTTCTGTAGGAGTGACTGAAGCACCACCTCTACAGCCAGGTAGTAATCAAATGGCTAGAAGGGTAAGATGGAATATGGAGTGAGAGTACGTATCAATGGTACCAAAGTATGGTCCCTGCACTGGTACTTCCCATCCTGCCCCCCCTCAGAGCATAAGAGGAGGCCAATGCAGATGACCGCTGTGTCCTGCACAATGCTGTTGTCCCAAACCATCCGGTGCCTTGACACTGTATCAGATTAGATATTAGTAAAATTTTTCTCACTGTAAGAGTGGATAGCCATTGGAAAAAATTGCCCAGGGCATTCGAATAAGTTGCCCAGAGAGCTAGTGTGGTCACCATCTCTGAAAGAGTTCAAGAGGCATCTAAATATGGCACTTGGAAATATGGGAGATTTTGGTAGGGCCATATTGACAGTTGGACTAGATGATATTGAAGGTATATTCAGACATTTAGCAGTTCTGTTGTTCTGTGAATACTGGGCATGAGTAGAAAGTCATCTCATCAGGAATAGACCAGACAGGTATATGATCTGCATTTAGAAACCAGATCACATTATCTTTCAAAAGCTCAAGACAGACTAAGCTCAAGAACTAAGACACTCTCTTCTGCTTTTCCAGCTCCCACTGATGCAGAGAAACATTAGATGAGTGCCAGGAGTATCCCAGATATTGATGACTCTGGATGCGAGACCATAGGAATAGGAGGGGAGAATACTCACAGCTAGAAGTCTTCAGGATTTACCTGGCTTACTGAGTGGGGTGAATGTCACCCAAGGCATGTGAGAGTCTTGATCCTGGAGTGGGGGCCTGCGCTGGCACAAGAAAGTGAGGAAAAATAACTTCTGATATATTTTCTTTGCAGGAGAGGATCTTCAGCAAACAAACTCATTTTGCTGGTGGGAAGGGCAGAAGAATGTAAAGGTTAATGCACTCAGTTAACTTAATATATGCCTTATTAAACGTAAGAAGACTGGTAGCAGCAACTATATTCTCAGAGGAGGAACCTAGGAAATGATTAGCATCTAATCAAGCAACAAATCACAGGTACAGATGGGTTGGTTCATGCAGAAGTGGGCCTGTCATACTGCAATGCAAAAGGGGTGCAAAGTACCAAGCTAGACCCAAAATCTGTCCAAAATCACAGTGTGCATACAGTCATTCTGATTTACTTGGCTGACGAACTTGAAATAAACCACAGGTGGTATAACTGAAGTCACTCTTCAGAATTTTATAGCAAAATATGTAAGTAAAGTAATGATGCCAGAATGTAAATTATTTAAATATATAATTTAAATTCTTTACTGAGTGAATGACCATGCTTATTCTATTATTATGATGCTGAATTCTATATATAAGTATTTGAAATTTAGCATTTTTGTAAAATATTCTTGGAAACCTCCTAGAAACCAACTATCAAAAGAGGAATGCAAACATAAGGCAATGATTAGGGGGGGAGTTAGTTTTGGGGGTTTTTTTCCCCTAATAATCATCCTGTGAGTCAGAATATCTTTTTCATAACTAAACTTATAAGTCAAACTTACAAGTCTATCAGCTATTTCTAGAGTGCCAGATCAGACAGATTAGTCCAAATAAGGGCAATTTGTACAAATATGTCAGACTGGTAGAATGAGGAAGATGAGAGAAAGCTGAAGTACTATTATAAATCTCATTCTGTCAGTTCATCCAGAAGCAGGACAAAAATCAACCATTGCAAATAGTAACATCTTAAAAGTGTGACAGCTGTCCACTTAGTGAATTGAGCCAGAGCTATTAGGAGAGAGAATCTTCTCTGCTCTGTCCTCTGCCTCACATAAGCCTTCTTGCAAGTAGTAACACGATTTGGAAGTGCCAGGAATCCATATGCAGTACCAGGCTGAGTCACTTAATCCAAATTTTGAAAAGTTTTATTAAATAGAGTGTACCTCAGTTTCTGGTTCCCCCAGCTGAGAGCTTGATTCTGATGTGTAGAAATTAACTTACAGAGTGCTATGCAGTGCTAATAATGCAAAAGAATAAATAAAGATCTTCTCAGTCTCAGTATGGACATGAATAATCCAGTCAATAGTTTTGACATTAATTCTCCACTGTTTATTTTCTACAAAATAATAAAAAAAAAGAATTCCTTCTCTATAAGTAGCATTTTCGTGACCATAAAGTAGTTGCTGTCCATGAAGAACTCAGATATTCAGTGATGAGAAACAGAAAAAGGAAGATAAGAAGTCATGAATTCTGTCTCAAGAGAAGAATTTCAAAAGCACTCAGAAACTCAGGCATTAGACTTGATACCAACAAGGAGGCAGAAAGAGAATGGTGAACACCTTGTTAAGCGGGATCCAGCCATGCAGGGCAGCAGCTGAAGCAAGGGTCTTACGGAAATGATAATACACAAAAAATTTTATCTGCATAAATGCAGACACACAGAGGAGGATGTTCAAGTTTGCCCAAGAGGCAACCTTCATTATGCTCTTCCTTAACTCAGAATGGGAGCCTCTGCAGTTACTTAAGTGTACAGGTGCTAAAAAGCCATCTAAATAAACTGGTAATCCAGAGGAAAGGGGCTATTAAATGATGGTGCAAAACTGCATAGGATACATATGTGAGCTGTATTCCAGAAATTCCTCGCTACATTTATAAAACATGGCCTAAAGATAGCAAATACCTTTTGATAATGAAGACCCATTCTGAAAAATGTGATTAAAGTATTAAGTTAATTTCAACTGTAAATGATGAGGGTAGCTAAGAATTATTCTAAATACCATAATCTGGAAAAATGTTCTGTTACCTGTGTATTTCAAGAATTATCTATTGAACAAACATTTTTAAATTGTCCTCTCATTGTACTCATCCCAAATGTCAACAATCTATTGCTCATTCCAGTGCTACCAGTTACAGCTGTGTATTTGACCTTATTTTCCACCCAGAGTTTTCTGATCACTGCTTACAGGTTTCAGGAGCACAACTGGATGGTGAGGTTGATAAATTTTGATATCTCTGTTGTCACAGCCTGTATTTTTATACATGATTTAGTTTAAATTCTAATTCTTTGAAAAATGTGTTGTCTGCAACCAGACTGGAGAATTGTTCCTCTTTTGAAGGTTTCTTACCATTTTACCTTATTCAGCACAACTTTAGCTGAGTTCACATCTCTGTTTTGAGTGACTTTGTACCTAAAGGAGATCTTTAGAGCAATAAGAAGGAGAGATTCTTCTTTACAAGACAGAGTCCTCAATACAGGATCACCATCTCTTGGATCAAATATAAAAGAGCTAATGAAGCTTTGCAATGGCTCTTGTTTCCATAGCTCACTAGTTGCCCTTGCTACACATGCTGTGGATTTCCACTCAGTTTTAAGAGCCATCTGTTTTTCAAATGTCCTGCTTTGGGCATGATCAGCTACTTTAATTTTTCCCTTGGTGTAAGTGGGCTAATGTCCATGTATCCCTATCACACTTAAAGTTCATTTCCACCCTATAATAACTGTATAGGTTTTCCTGTGCATGCTGTATTTGGCAACAACCTTCCCCTCTCCCTGATTTTTTTTTTTTTTTTGATAGTGAATGTAGCTCTCATAAAAGGTGGTAGACTGACAACTCTGCAGATGAAACCTGGCTTATCTGTACAGCAGAAATAGCAAAAATATATGTCAAAGTAATCTTCCTTTAGTGTTCCTAGTTCTATACAGTAGCCTTGAATAGGAAAGACCTTCTTCAGGACTGAAGAAGGAAGTCCCTGTAATGGTTCAGCTAGCATGGATCTGCCACAGTGGTGATGGTAAGTGGTATACCACACAGTGGTGTAGTAAGGCTTTATGTGTAACCATTTATGAAACAATTTTCACAGACACAGAAACACTGTATGATACTAATGCTGACTTCTGGCCATTAAATCTACACTTATGACTCTATGTTACCCACTGCTAATTTTTTTTTTTCTCACTGATCTTAGAAAGACCAAGACAATCAGTATTGCCCTTAGAATTTATATAACTTAACAACTTAAATTAAGTCAAGGGTATTATTCACACTATTTTAAATATGTCAGATTTAAAGTTGATATTGAGGACTCCTATGCTTTGGAGCCAAAGTTCCTCATAGAGTCACAGGGAGAGACCCTCTAGAAGAGGTTGCAAAAGCACCTGAAATAGAGACCTACAGTCTGGGTAACTGGCCACAACATGAGATATAATAATAATGGATACTTCTTCTCCCCTGTTTAGTGCATCAGATTGCCACAATTTCTCCTAGATCATCATGAGTCTGCCTTGTTTTGGTAAGTTTTTCCTTCCCTTTACTCTATGAAATATGACTGGTCTCTGGGCATACCTCAATTCACTGCTGCTGAAGAGCTCTGGGCAGTGAGAGCTCTTCAGCTTTTCCCACTCTATTTGTATAACAATTACAGGACAAGAGGTTGATATGTGATAGAAAATAGATAGTATTTTACAGAGTGAGTGGTTTAATATAAATTATAAGTTATTTTCTGAAGTAGAATTAATAAAACACATTTGTGTTGCTATCTCTCACCTGGATCCCCCAAGCTCCTTTCCTCTTTCAGCCCCACCAGGCTATGTAAAGCAGTGTGTAATACATATGGTATATGTGTGCTGACTGGGGAGCCAACTAGTTGCTTTCAACAAAGCAACTCAGATTTCTATCTGACTTTTCCGTAAGTCAGGAACTGATATGGGGCTCTGCCTTCTGCTCAGCCACTTGTTTTTATGGAATTTGCATGAAGTTATCATTGAGAAGTCTTCTTTTATTTATAATGATCTTTATTATTAAAAATGGTAAATAATACAGTTTTAAATGCCTTTATTTGTAACTAGATATTATATTTATAAATAGATAAGTAAAATCAGATAATGTGATATCATAATTTCATTTTGTTAGGAACAGTCCCTGGGATAGGAACTGGAATGGTTCCTTCTTTCCCTCTCCTCACTGCTACCTTGATTTTCCTAGGTAAGGGTTTTAGAAATAATTCCACCTTTTTTGTCTCAATGGCATTGGAAAATAGAATAATTTCAAAAAAATGGAAAGTTCAGATTTTCTCAGACCTGAAGTCACATTCCCCAAGCCTGCACACTTTTGCACATCCTCTTTACAGACAGGCAGAAACCTAAATCTCCATGGGGTAGGAGACAAATAAACTTCTGCCCCTTTCCCCCTCAGCAGTGGAGCTATACTCCCTTATTTGCCAACATCTCTTCTTAGCGATCATTGAGGAGCAAGGGAGCTATAGATGAAACCAACATGCAAAAACCAGTCCCAGAACCCGAGCATAGTGCCAGACCAGAGGCATGTGGCTGAGCAGCCACACAGGAAGGCATCATACACTGCAGGCAGAGCCTCTCCTCATGCAACTGTGTAATTTAGGGTTAGTCAGCTTATGTAAAGTGGGTTTGGTATAAGAATGTGAGAAGTGAGCATCTAATTCAGCTTCAGGCTTACTTGCCTACAGCAGAAGCATTATCTGAGATTGTGTCCCAGCTCTGAACCACTCACAGATTGATAACTTTTGCATGGGAGACCTTGAATTTTAATCACAAAGTTCCAAATCAGATTAATTTTTTCTAAGTGTTTGGAAGGTCAGCCTGCAACCCAGACTCATACTTTTCTTTCATTCTGAGAAAAGGGAAGAATGGTGTTGAGAAAATTAGGCAGAGACACAACTGAAAAAAATGCAGATAAATTTACTCACATATTGAACTCCATGTCAATGGGGAAGGACAAAGGACATTTTTTTCTTCCTTTTTCATCATCCTTTACTTTAAGAAGCAGAATAGTATGTCATGCTATGATTGAGCTAGTAAAGTGATCCATCAGACTGCCACCTCCTGCAAAATTCATAGCTTCTTGATACTATATTTGTACATTTTCAGCTGGGTCATTTGTACCAAACAATTTCAGGATAGGTCACTTTTTCAAAGAATAGCCATCAAACAGCAAAAACTTATATATCTTCTGTTCTAACCAATATCTATCTAATGTGTTAAAGGCAGCCAGCAGTGGTCAGGCAAAGAATATCATGAGAGGGTACAATACAGCTGCTTTGAGTCTGCTAGGAGCCTGCTTACAAGTCTCTTCCTTCATCTTGTATGCCCATCTCTCAAAAGCATTATGTTTTCCATCAGCAGGTGTAAAGGAAAAATCAATCCTTCCTAAGTTAGGATTCAAATTTCACTAATAAAGAAAGAATTAAATACACAAGTAATGCACTCAGGAAGAATTAGAATCTAAGCAGCAGCTTTGTGCTAGTAATTTCAGGTCCCAGTAATTTCAAACTGCTATCCAAAATATTGACTGGATGGTCAGCCAAGCTATTTTCCCCTATGGCTGTGTGCAAGGAGACAGCAGCAGCCTCCCACACATACTGGTGTCCTCAGTCTTGAAATTTGCACTGAAGGAAAGTGGGCACAGAAATAACAGAGATAGGAGGTCTTGCAAAGTAGACAGTGGAAAGAGAGGCTACTTGGAAGGTAGGAAACTTACACCAGAATTATCTTGGGAAGACAGAGAAGCTTTAGAGTTGAAGCAAAAAAGCACAGACTTGAATTCTACTGTTGCCAGGCAAATTGAGCAATGTTTTTTATCTCTTTTTAAATTATGAGCTAGTTTTATATCTACAGCTAAGCAGTATACAGAAAAAAAATCAAGTCCTAATCTGAAAGCTCCTCATCTTCCTAAGAGAATACCCAGGACACACACAAAGCCACTCCTGCAGAGTGCATGTGTGTGGTAAGGATAATGGAAGAATAGAAATAATTTTGATACAAATCAAACTTTCCACTTTTTTTTTTTTTTTTAAATCAAAGAGATTTAGGAGATTCATAAACCCAAATCTGTTCCCTCAAATGATTTCAACAGCTTGAGGCGAGTTCATTAAAACAATGTATTTCCAGTCTTTCAGCAGAGACAAGTTCTCCGTAGGACAGTCCTTTTGCTTATCTGGGAAGAGCTTCTTGCTGAGTTCCCGCTGATTTATTCAAGACTGGCACTGGGCTCTTGTTACTCTTCTCCTGCTGAAAGTTAAACTGGTTTCAGCCAGTCAGTGCTGCCTGACAGATCTAAATAAGGCAACGCCAAGCATAGAGACCACACTCTGATACAGAATATGATTACCATGGGAAGCTTTCCAAATTTGAAACAGCCAGGAATTTGAACCTTGGAGCCAAGGCAGTTCTAATAAGGGGGGAAATTGCCTTCTGAATTTCATTTGCAAAGTAACATTAATCAGAAAAGAAGTAACTTGTACATACTTCTCTTGTCTTCTAAGAAGCAGTATGGTAAAATGTCAGGAAGATTCAAAGCCCAGATTATCTAAGTGGAAGACCCATATTTTAGCCAGAAAACCAAATTATACAAATATATACACATTCCAATGAAAAAATTTAAAGCCTGAACATATGTGCAACATTTTAGTTTGAAAACTAAGGTGTCTGAGATCAAATAGAATTATATTCACATCACATTTTTAAGCAGGGAGAACTCGCCCAGAAAAAAAGAAAAAAAAAAAAAAA